>JBAHVQ010000176.1:1096859-1152405 GCA_036872915.1 Nanipora kamurai
AAATTGGTTAAACAAAAACCTGTGGTAAACTTTGCAGTGAATGTGGCTTGAGAGATTAAAATTATCAAGGTCTGCTATTTTGTATCTAAGTACATTTTGCAGGTGTGGCTTATTGACTTTCTACACGAAACCTTTCTTGGACAGCTGTAATTATATCCGTTAATTACAACCATAAATGTTCAATTTTACCAGGATCAGCCCCTGATTTTAATTGAAGCAGGTATTAAATTTTTGGCATTGTGAAATCTAATTCTGATAACTTTGGTTTTCTGGCTAAAACTGACACTGAATGAGAGAAAACCTACTCACAGCTTCATGCTATTTGTTTAACTTTGGATTCTCTTCTGTTTATATATGACAGTGATCATGTACTTTTAGCCCACATGATGACTGCTAGTTTACTGTGGTCTTGTAATTTATACTTTAGGTTGAATAAAGATTTGTTTATCTGGGTTTATGTTAAATGTTATTTATGTTGTCTGAGAAGTTGATGCATAAAGAGTTTGCTATAAATGGCAGGCCTTCAAAACTCTGCTATCATCATTGGAAGAGATTATTTAACGTCTTTTGCCAGCCAACAATTTGAGGAAATGTGGTAAGAAACACTCCAAAGAATGGCATCTTGCAAACCCACTATTCAAGTTATAAGACCAGATGAAACTTATAGTGGTAATACTCCACTTTATTTCAAAGTCCTAGTTTAGGTTTGACAATGACTTTGAAATAAAGTCGAAATATTACCTGATAAGTTTCCTCTTGTTTTGAATAGCTTGAATATTGGGTTTGGAAGATGCTGTTCTTTGCAGTATGTTTCTTACTGTATTATGTCTTTTCTATTTAGTTACTGATAATGATATGTTTCGTCAGAAGATGCTACAAATACCTGGGGCTAACTGCACAAGGGCCCCATATCCTTAGAATACATGATTTGAATTTTTAGGGTTAAGATGTATTGGTAGGTCTGCCAAATTACATGTATATTATATACAGCAGTGCTACAAGAGTCTGTAGGACTGATTTGGTATGTCATTAACTGTTACAGCAGAGCAAGAACTTATAAAGTAAGCCCTTCTAAATGGCTTGCCCAACTTATCTCATAGAATCCCTATATTTGGTTTTATTGGCCAGGTATCTTGCAATTGTTGATGGTTTCCCTTCCTTGATATGCATCTTCATATTACGCTTGGTTAAGTTACCAAAGAGGAAGTCATTGGCATTTACCAATGACTGATTCTTAATTTGTTAATTTATTTCAGAGCATCATTCTTTCCGAGAAAGTTGAGAGTTTGAAGATGAAGCATGCAGAACTTACAATGAACTCAGCTGGAGTGAAGAAAAAAATTGAGCAGACAAGACAACAGCTGGTCTAAATATTACTATCTGGTGAAAGTTGAGTGTTTTATTTTGGGTAGCTCAAAAGTACTCCAGGGCTATAATTATATAAAATATAATTATGTAAAAATTTATTAAAAAATTTATAATGTACAAAGTGTTGTTATGTTTTTCTAGGATACCAAAAATTATTTTGCTCAAGTTAATGAAAACATTGGAGCTGTCTTTCCAAATATTATTTCGTGTTGATCAGGCACTATAACAGGTTACCCTCTGCAGCCAGTACTGTAGCAGTTGCTATTGTAACCAAGTACCAAGGTACCACTAAAAGATACAAAAAATAACTAGTAACTACCATAATTTCACAAAAAGATAGATTAGGTATGGGAATTGGGGTTGATATTTCTAACACAATTACACCTCATGCTCTTAATGGACCTGGTAAGATGAACTTTAGCATGAAAACTATTTTATATAGTACTTTTGTGCTGAATGTAAAAATAAATCTATGAGAAGCTGCAAGGTAAGATGCTTGATGCAGGGATATGGGTTAAGAGTTAGAGCACCAGCTCAGTGTCATTTTGGAAGGACAAAGTGAGTTGTGTAATTCCCAAATGGTTGCTGGAGAACCAATTCAAATGTGTACTATGTATGTGGCAACCAGAGTACCAGTTAAGAATGTGAGAATCCTTAGCACCAAAGTACCCGAGCAAGGAGCATTCACCTTCCTTAATATGTAGAGAGAGCCAATGGGGATACTAAAGACTCTCACTCTCAAGAACCTCATGTATAATTGGTTACTCAATTCCATTTTGGTTCATTCACTCTGTATAATATGCTGATCAAAGATACAATACTGAATACTTGTTTTGGCATTCTGGCTGCCATAGAAACAGTACTCCACTTTACTTACAGAAATAAGATCAGCTTACATGGTCTGAAATCTCAAAGGTTTGTTATCAGATGTTTCTACTACAGGCTTTCATTTACTTTGTCAGGAAGTTCTAACAATACCTGTAATTTCACAAGCTAAACAGAGATGCAGCTTACAAGTTCGTTCTAACTTGTGATGGCAAGTTATATAGAGCTGTAAAAAGTTGTTCAAATTCAAAAGCGCAAATGGAGGGGGAGATTGGGGGGTTGTGACCCCTGCCCTTTTCATGGTAAGTCCATACGTACACCGTGTGAGCTGCAGTATTTTCCTCTCGTTTCCCAAAGCCACGTGAACCTGTTGAATTTGAAATGGTGAAAATTGCCCTCACGGTGCCTTCGATTACCCGCCGATCCTTGCCCTTCAAAACTTTTGGTTGCGCCCCTGAAGTACAATCTGCAACTGGCTTGTTGAAGAAATGTCACAACTTGCTATAACGTTGCTAACATGTCATTGGTAATATTGACTGTAGATTCCTATATAAACTTGTCGTGACAACTTGTAACAAGGCTCATAGATCTGTTACAGCTTGAGCCATCGTTGTTTCTAAGTAAAACTCGTGCATTCATTCTCCGACAAACCGGTGAACTATCTCATGGCCGGTTTGATTGATATTGTGGAACTTGTAGCAGATGGACGAGGATATGAGCACTAAATAGCCATCAAAAACGAACGGTGCAGTGTGATTCCCTCTTGACTTAAAATTTATAATATTTCCTGGCTGGATTAAACACACAGAAATGCAAATGAAGCAAGTGATGAGAAAAATGCTTATCACGCAAAAAGCAAGGAAAAAGTTAAAGTTTTGAACTTTTGACGGATGGAATTTCCTTCGTGAGAGAAAAAGCATGGCGGCTAGTTCAAGTTGAACATCTCTAGTAAATTCAGCGCCAAATATATTCGAAGACTAGCTGCAACTTTATATGAAAATTGTCAAGCATTTAAGGGCAAGTAGTTTTTAGCCGTCTGTGGCAAAGTTGTTTGATTTAGGAGGAATTTGTGCACTGCAATTGGTAAGTAACGTTGTCTAAAATAGTTTCTGTATGTTCTAGAAAAGTTGTATGATCACTTGGACGCCGGCCAGTTATCCGCGTTTCACCGTGCACTTTCAGGAGAGAGGACCAGCTTTCTTGAATGTTTTTCAGAGACTTTGAGTATTGTTTGCTGCTTTAAATATAAAAGGCAGGGCTTTGGGCTCGTTTTTATTTCCTGTAGTCATACAAAAACTCGCTTTTTTGGTACTTTTTTTTCCAAGTTGCTTGTGATTGTTATTCCTTGGCTAAGCGCGGCCAAGGAGTCTTTCCCAAACAACCACAACGCCCACAAAAGCCTCTTGTTGACCTTAATGCCAACTGACTCGGTACAATAATTATGCATTATCTCAGCTTCTGCCTGTCTAAATACAATAGAGATGATTGGTGTACAGATGGTGGACTTGGCTTTAAGATTGTCAGTAAAATGGTCCAAAATTATTGGGGTTATATTTTACATAAATCTCGATAAAACAAAAATTACATTTGTTGTTATTCCCCAAACTACTGTTTATAAGGCAATGTGAACCATGAGACTGCAATAGGGGGCAGTGCTCAAATTTTACAAAAATGGGTGGGATCTAATCTTTAGATGGCAGGTGGGGTATACTGCATCATGTATGTTTTTCAAGATTTTAGCTGTAACAAATCAAGCCATCATGCACATGTCAAAGGTTCACTAGAGCAGTCCTATCCACAACAGAGTGTATCTAACTGTAGAAGCAGTACCATGAACATGAGATACTAATTGTCAAATTGCGGAATTTTCTGGTCTTGGCATAGTAATAATAGCAACGAAATGTTGGCATATGTTCAACTTTGTTAGCTTGATGAATGTTTGTTGCTTGTCTGATATACTCCAAGCTCCCACATGGACAACATATGTGTTCAGCTTTCAATCTTTCCTTCATTATTATATTGTGGCTTCCAATTAGGTTGCACATGTGATGAACCTGCAACTTAGCTCATCATCTGACTCTTGGTAACTCAATGGTTAGGGCATTTCACCAGTTATCAGAAGGTCATGGGTTTGATTCCCATTTAGGGCTCAGAAATTGTTTTTCTGAGATCATTTGCTCGACGAATGTTTGTTGGTTGTCAGAATCTGTAGATTTTAAAATTCTGTTTTAAGAAAAAAAATTAAAAATTGTACTTTATGTTGTTGCACTTGATCTGTTTGCTTTATTTACCTAGATTTAAAGAAATTCCTCAAAGAAACTTTGAAAAATCTAACATTTGCACTATTAGATGGTGCTAGCTGTTATGAAATAGAATAAGGATTCAGCAAGATCACTATTTATGCATGCTTGTCATATTTACTTACCAGTTCCCTAATAATAGAGCACCTCCTTAAGGCCAATTAATCCACACATTGCAATGAATGATCACAATTTTTTCACATTGATGTATCCAGTTAACTGCACAATTTCTTTTTATTATTTATATGAAAATTATCTAGTACATGCTGTAGAGTTAGACTTGGGTGAACAATGGCTGAGTAGAAGAATGAACTCGGGTTGAGAATAATGATGTTAGTTACTACTCCGAATGATGAACCATACCAGACAAGTAGAGAAAACTCTACTACAGTCACTAAATTTCATGACTAGCTCCCAACTTGACCTGTCGCTCAATTGGTAGAGCATCGGACTAGTAAACTGAAGGTCGTGGGTTTGAATCCCTGCCGGACCAAGTAGAGTTTTCTCTACTTGTCCGGTATGGTTCGTCACTTGGAGTAGCAACTAACATCATTGGGTGACCAAGTTGTGTACATCAGACCAAACATATCTGTGTTTTATTTGCACTGTTTTGATTGAGGGCATTCAGTTAAAAGTATTACATGTTATTTGCAATAAAATGCCAAAGGATTGTCTTAGAAGTCAAGGAAAGGGTTTAATTGGTTCCTGACAACATGGAGGTAGAAACATAGTGTTGTGCAGCCCCAAAGTTGTATATTACCAGGGATAAAGCAGAGGTTAATATCAAAGTTTTTAGAGCAAACAAAACACATTTCCGTGGAATAATTTGATCACTATTTTGTTTTCTACCAAGTCTCAAATGACTGGCAAAAATTAATGAAGAAGAGATTTTATAGTTCCAACCCTTTAACCTACAGTTTTTTCATTCTGCTCCACAGAAATTATATCTGGTTCTCAGGATAAAATTATGAAGCACACCAGGAAGTGGACATCAACTCGTATGAGCAATATTTTTAATGTAATTAACTTGCAAGGTATGTAAATGACTATATATTTGTCAACAGTGGTGTAGATGGTATTACAAACCATTTCTACTTAGAAATTAGAATAGAAAGTTTATGTATTTAAATGTAATCAAGAACACTTTTTACCACATTTACCAGTACAATTAATTATTGAATAGGTGTTCATTTCTTCAGGATCCCATTTATAAATTACTGGTATTTCATTAATAGTATGACTTTTCAATATTTTATTTTATTTGGTAAGGATGCCGTAGACAAGTGAATATAATAAAACATGACTATTATAAAATAGAACTGCATGTTCATAAAAAGTCTTACTGCCTCAGGTCAGGCATTATACTAGGCTGCATATGCAGATGCAGGAGGTTAGTTTGAAGCAATCCAGCATCTGCATGTGGGCTAAGGCATACTGATATATTGCCTTCCTCATTTTGAAAGAAAAACTGATAAAAATGAGTGACTTTACAGTTTCCCTGAACACAATTATGCCATTTACAATAAAGCATATGATGCTTCTGAGGACATACAGTAAGAAACATAATCCAAAGAACAGCATCTTGCAAACCCATTATTTGAGTTATGAAACAAGACAAAACATATCAGTAATGTTTAATGACTTTTTTTTCAGAGTTATTGTCAAACCTGACTTTTAAATAAAGTCAAATGTTATCGTGATAATTTAGTTTTGTCTTGTTTTATAACCCAAATATTGGGTTTGCAAGATGCTGTTCTTTGGAGTATGTTTCTTACTGTGTTTCCTCAAATTGTCAGCTGGTAATGGTTTTCTTCTGAAGACAATTGGTATTGGTAGTGATGAACACTTCAGACACACTTTCTGTGGACAACAGATGGACCATGTTCTTCATACTCTTGCTTTGTAAGCCACATGTTTCTGAAGGCTGACTGTGAAGCTATGATTGATCCACCAATCCAAACATTGTGTTTTCTATCCGGTACTGCCATAACGTTGACTTTGGTTGTACCTGGTACAAGTGCTTTTATTTCTTTCTGCATTCTTTCAGGAAGCCCAGGGAACATTGTAGAACCTCCAGATAATACTATGTTGGCAAATAGCTCTACCTTTAATACGGGATCATCACACTTGGTGATGTAATCATAGCAAGTTTTGTGAATCCCGTCAAATCCTTTACCCAGGAATGATGGCTGAAATAGGGCTTCAGGGCACTGGAACCTTTCCTTTCCAATGGTGATCACTTGATTATCTGGTAGTTTATAAGTTCTCTGCAAATCTAACCTGGCAGGGGTTGTCTGCATCTCCTTTATGAAGTCTGAGGCTACATAACAAAACTTTTCCTTCATCCTACACACCTCTTCAATGCAATTTTTGTCAGAAAAAAAAGTGCCACTTTCAATTAAGATCTTCATGAGGTGACAGTTGAGATCTTGGCCACCGATATCAAGACAACAAGTGGCGTTTGAGATGGGATTTCCTTCCCAGGAGGGTACAATTTGTGACACATCTGCCCCACTGTCAACCACGACACCAGTGACTAGACCATAGGCATACAAAGACAATACCCCTTGGATGGCGATAAAAATAGCTGGGCTGTTGAAGGTCTCGAACATGATCTACGGTGAGAACATGTAATCCATCATACAACTGGAATTATCAACAAACTTCAAAACGCAATAAAACTCGACATTAATAATCACGTTCAGACAGATAATTTGTGGGAGATCAGAATAATATCACCATCAAAGCAACAAATTTATTTTCAAAATACATTAAACTATGCAAGCCAACACAGCCTTTCCTTGTGGTAAATAAAACAACCGGCCATTTTTACTGGTAAAATTAGATTGTACAATTATGGACCCTGGTGGTCGTATTTACCGGGACGCGTTGCAAGTTTTTTACCAGCTGATATCGGTCAACCTTATTTCTACCTTAACCTATTAACCCCTAAGCTGGTAAAAACTGACCTTTTATCATTTTCCGTTATCTAACGCCGATTATGTTATTCTGTTTACCACTCCATGATTTTAATTGTCAAGGGACGACCCCTTCACCTGCTTTGACGTCCCAGGGGTAACATATAACTTCTGGACCCGGTTGTACAAAAGGTGATTAAGCTAATCCAGGAGAGAAAACTTTGTGGATGAAATACTGCTAATGTAGGGAAGGAAGTTCAAAGTTTTATCTTCATACATCATAGAAGTATAGAAATCTTTTATCCTAAAAAGGTTCAACTGAGCTTGTAAAACAGAACGTGTGCAACAAAAGGGCCGATTAAATCTTAACCGAGGGTAAGCGTTAATCGTCCTTCGAACAACTGGGTTCTGTTCTTACTTCCAGGTGATCAAACCGCAAGCAGTAGGCCTGAGACTAACAACACAATAAAAATCCAGTTTCGTATATTTAATCGGTTGTAACGTTCTTTGTCTTTTGTGAAACTGTTTGAAACTTTGTGCCAGTATTCATTAATGGGAAAGGTATTCTCCACTATGAATTTAAGAACAGAATCCTATATAGTTCATGAGATATTAACTAATGTATAATTGAAAATGGATTTCTCTTTGACAACTAGTCCCAGTCCACTTTCGTGTTTTCAGATCACCTGGTTCAGGAATCTCGGTTAACGTGGGATTTACCAATTAATCTTCTAAGAAGGTGGAGATTAGCATATATATCACCATTATGATTGTTGTGGTAGTCATATGACAGTTCAATCTGTTGCCCAATCAGTTGTCAGTGAGTCTTGCGTCAATTCTACCGTACACATGGGCCAAGGGCGACCTAAGAAAACAAACGAATCTAGGAACTGAAAGTGTGCCAATTCACCTGTGTCATTTTCTCTCTGTTGGCTTCAGGATTATTGGGAGCGTCTGTAAGGAGGATGGGGTGTTCGTCAGGAGACACACCAAGTTTATTGTATGTGTGATGCCACAGCTGAAAATGATTCAAACCACAACGAAATGAGTCTAAATCAGCAACCACAAACTGTTCAAAACACTTTTATGGCCTATATACCGAAAACTGCGAAGGAAATACAAGGTGTCCCGCAAAAAAAATGCCTGCCATCAAACATTTCAGCAAGTCTTCCTTAAAAGGGCGAGCATAACGGCGTAGTTATGCAAGTTGTGTTGGTTGTACATACATAAGCCAAAATATATAATGGGTAAAATAAGCTGCAGTTGATACAGCATAAACCGTGATTAATAAGAGCCGTGGTTAAAATAATAGGCAAACAGTTCATTTATACGACTGTTTCAGCGACTCGAAGTGACCAAGATATCAGTCAATACAAGACAAAACTATTGTTGAAACTGTCATATTTCCACTTTATTTCAAAGTCATTCTCATTCTGTCTGGGGATGACTTTGAAATGAAGTCGACATATCACAGTTTCAACAATAGTTTCGTCTTGTATTGACTCATATTTTGAGTATTCTAGATGACATTATTCTTCGGAATATGTTTTATTTTATACTTTTTGAAGTTGCCGGCTGGTCATGGTTTCTGAAGTGACCATGAAGTGAAAGTTAAGGTTGTCTTATGTGAAAGAACTTTTGAAATAACAAAGGAACATCTTTTACACCTTTTCATATCTTACTTCGTTCTTGAGATAATAAGATTTGTTTGATATGTAGACAATATCTTGCATACGTCGCACTGCATAATGAATTGATGTAAAATCAGTAATTATGTTATTAAACAATACTTAATGCTGAACACAAATTTGGCTCATGTGGGAGCTTGGTAAATATCAGACGACTAGTGAACACGTTCGTCAAGCTCGTTATCTCAGAAAAATGATTTCTGAGCCCTAAAAACGATTTCGTTTTTCTGAGATAACGAGCTTGACGAACGTTCACTAGTCGTCTTATTAAACAATGTTACATGAAACTGTGAATACGGGTGAACTGCCTTGTAAAACTGAACAGACAAAGTTTCTAGCGATCTAATACAGTAGTTTCAAAGATATGCGAGATTTTTTAATAACTTGTTATGCACTGTGACGTGTGCAAGGTGTAGTTTACATATCAAATAAATCTTAATATCTCAAGAACAAAGTAAGATGCGGAAAAAGTGGAAAAGGTGTTGTGTTGTAATTTCAAGAGTTCTTTTAAATAAGGCAAACTTAATTTTCATCGCATAGACACTTTAAATAAGCCGCGGCTTATTTTGGCCGTTACCCATATCAGACGCGGCTTATTTTTACGCGTATGAGAGACCTCATTATACATAACACTGTTACTCTTTCTAACATCACTGCTACAATTACACAGAATGCATTCGACATTGTATTTCACTCCAGGCTGAGGCAGTGCTGAAGTGTTTCCTGCCATGAGTTCAGTTATGACCGCATGGAAGTTATTGTTCTATCTTACCACAGAGTAATATAAACAGGTATATGTAAACTGTTTCTAAGGCTCAACTGCCAGTCTTGTTTTCCACTGTGAATTAAACTTAAATTAAAAAAGGACCACAATGTTGACACATTCGAGTATAAACAAATTAGGGTGACACTGAACTGTTTTGTTACGATAGCAGAGGAACTGAAGTGGCCTTTACTGTGGGAAAATTCATTACTAACCTTTTCCATGTCGTCCCAATCGGTGATGAGTCCTTGTTCAACTGGATGTTTTATGACTAAGGACTCCCGCTTGGTCTGAGCCTCATGCCCGGCGTACCAGTCTTCCAGAGCCAGATCGGGATTGCTTACAAAATCCGGACGAGGGCGACCGACTTTAGACGGAAAGACGATTGTTGGCGTGTGATCACCAGCGAAACCAGCTTTGCATGTACCCGAACCATTGTCTACAACAAGGGCAATTGCTTTGGTAGACATTGTTGTTTTTTTCTTCGTTATATCTTGGATGTGCTTGACTGAAAGTTTTGGCAGTTCTTCGCCTTTTACATATTCACTCTCAACCAATATTGCCACCCAGGAAATGGATGTACCCTGTTATTCTTGTCTACGTCAAACCCATTGATGCGTTCTTCCTATGTACGTTAAAACTTTGGTATTTTGTTCCTGTAAATTGGACTTCCAGTACACCCTGGTTGAATAATGAAAGTCTATTAATTCTGTCCACCTTAATTTAAAAGAGCACATTAAATTTACAAGTTGTATAAAAGAGAAGCTTACAGAGTTTAGAAGCTTGCGAAAAGTTAAACAAGTATAAAAAAGCAGATGTTTAACAATGTAAAAGATTGAGATTTAACTTCGTTAAAGATCATTTTTGATCCAGGATGTTCCACATCAGACGAGTTACCCATCCGGTCACTGTTTCTTAACTTGTATGGAAGGTCAGCTTTTAGAGACAACAGATTTTGGCAAGAATGATGGGGTTGATGTTCGAATCTTTTTCACTGCTTGTCTTGTGGCTTACTTTCTTTTGTCGTCTGATAATGGTAGGTAATTCTTTTCCTGATTGAGGACACCGAATTACCTGACTCACATAATCTTTTTCATCTCCAGTGTAACTTGGGAGCTTCAATTGTGTGGGAGATGCATAAACGAGAGTTGGTCCCTTTTTTGTTTCATAGATTGTTAGACCCACTTCTATAGGTAAAAGTAACGGAATGTCTTTTACTCTCTGAGCAAGGGCCCTTAGCTCGAAACGTTAGAATTTTTCAGCAATACTTCGCCAGTCTACCAACCTTTTAAATTACTACGGCAAAAGTAACAGTTCTGTGGCAACATTCGTAGTTTCCTTCAGTCATATCTAATACCATGCCGGCAAATCTGTAGAAGACAACCGGGTGGCACGCAGTCCGTTCAGAACAGCCTTTCATTAGCACACTTATGATTCGGGTTTGATATCATGGCTGCATCGTATGTGATACAATAACTGGGGAATAAAGGGCCCCTACGATTTTCTGAACACATCTAATATCGGGCTACAAACAAAGCACGTGTTTTTGATTGTGTATGAAGTTCTAAATCTCTTTAGCGACTTAGATTTCTATTAAAGTGTTTATTTATAGTGCGTATGTGCGTATGTACGTATGTTTTATGTGACGGAGCTCTTGAAATGATAAAGAACAGCACTTCCATGGCTCAATTGAGTTCTTGAGATATTCACGATTGTCTTTATGTTAATGACTTGTACATAAAGACACAGCGAGACATCATGGAAGCTCATTGCAAAATCACGTACATCTTTAAGATTATTGATAGACGCGGTCTAAAATTTTGTATATGAATACATTTCATGACACCAAACATCGCTGTGTCAAATTAACGTTGAAGTAATATCGGTATGGTAAATTATTGGGCCTCAGCTCTTTTGCCAATGTAAAACAAAGAATATTTACTTTTTTGTTAGGTTTTGTTAGTGTCATTTAACTTGCTACCCAAATTTCCTTCTAAATTTGATGTTGTATGGAGAATAAATAACAGAATGCCTTGCTTTGGTTCGACAGAAAACAAATTATGCTTTTTTGTGATTTTGTTCAATACTCATAGATATACAAGATTTCGCAATAACTCTGATTACGTACAATGTCTCATCACATATCAAGCTAAGGTGGACACGAGATGAATATTGTACACCACGTTCGTTTGAGATCTTGGTGTTAGCAAGGGCGATATATGAAGTTTCGTCAGGGTCTTTTTATCAGAAAAACGTTCTCTGAACCCGAGAACGGCATCGAATCCTCAACCTTCTTTTGATCGCTGAGATCGTCAAACCGTTGGCCCTGCAGAAGCCCCGGAAAGACTGGATTCTGGGTAAACAACGCTAGCTATGATTGGTCGTAGTAATCCTTCAACCAATCTCAACTCGTGTGGATTACCTAGATCCCAGTTTTTGCTGGGTTTCTGTAGTGGTCAGTTGAGTTACAGGGAATCAAGTGGTGAGTTGAGGTGCCGGTTTGTCATATGTGCTGCCACTCAGACGCCACGATATGATGATGTTAACGAATGAGATGAACATGTACAACATGGAAGCAAAAATAAATAAAAAGCCAGGAACATAAGCCGTATGTACTGTAGAAACGCTGTCAACAGTGGAGAAAAAGGAAGACATTTATCTCATTGTAAAACAAGGTCTTCCAATTCTGCTCGTAGTATTTCTCAGAAAAAATGGCCCAGGAAATAACTTTAAAAAGATAAATTCATAATTAACCTACACTACTGAAGTCAACTGAAAAAGTTGACTCGAGCGGGATTTGAACTCGCACCTTCGGGAATCCGGTCCACCGCTCTACTAGTTGAGCTATCGAGCCTACAGGGATGTGCACGAGATATTCTTGGGACAACTTAACGCTATCCACGAGGATGGATGCGCAGTGTTTCAATTCTATTTCAGAATCATCCTCAGGGTAATATGAAACGATAAATTCACAACACAATTTCATATTACCCTGAGGATGATTGTGGGATAAAATAACTTTAACAAATGCTATGACATCAAGATGATGGCAAGTTTCCCCACGTTTTCACTCCGCTCGAAACGTCAGTTTCTCTATTCTTAAGTTCTGGCAATTTCCCAACCCTTTTGATTATCTAAAAACTGAAAAAAATTTTGGACGGCCTCAAACTACAACAACTTTGAAGAATAACCTAATCAGGATTTGCCCCTAGCAACGGTGATCACCGAAAAGCATCACTGTCGTGGAAATGCCTCCGTATTTGCAACCGGTCCATCGTAAGGGGGAGATTTCTTCCGATAAGTAATAAGTAAATTATGCAGTGTAACGTTTGCGTAAATTTTAATTACAAAACGTTACGATTGCGGCGCTCATAGCACCGTGGTCCCCCTTCTCTAAATACACCAGTGCTCCGAATTTACCAATTGCAGGCCAAATCGTTTAGTCTCTTAGGCTCGAAAAGTTGGTTATTTTAATTCCTAATTACTGAAATATTCTGCCACCATTTTCGGAATACGAGGCTAAAAATTCTTATTTAAATAAATAAAACAAAAAAGCTACTTGCTACAAGGTTAGCACATTAAACTAAGACTGCTTTCGCTACAGAACTAGGTTCTTAAAATATGCCTGGGAAAGGAATAATTTTTTTTCAGGTACGCCATTGACTCAACGTACATCGTCATAGATGGAAGATTGTTCCAGCATATCTGCAGGAGGAGGCGGTAAACTGTCGACCATGTTATGCCATTGAGAGTCCGTGTGTTGCGAATAATCAGATGGAGAGGAATTCTGGGAATTAGTGTCGAATTTTGAACGTTCTAAGGGTGGTAGTCGAGGTGGTGGGTACATGGGAGGACGTGGAGGGACCGTTGAGGGTATGTGTGAATGATCGGTATCAGTCCTGGGCGGTGGTGGAGGAACCACCATTGGGCAAGAGTCTAATATATGTGTAGAAGAAGGTGGTGGGGGGACAATGGCGGGTATATTTGATATGCCATTGCTCGGGAAATGCTGGGATGAGTTCAGATGATTTTTATTCACGAAGTAACGGTCCGAATGTAATGGTGGCGAGCGACGATGTCTCCCAGAGTTAACGTCGCTGCGTTTTGGACTGGAGACTTCAGCGTGCCGGTTATTATTGTCGTCCTCTTTTGTCAAACCAATATCGGATCTTGAGGCAAAAATTGGCTCCGAGTGTCTCTTTATGTTCGACGACTCATTACTTGAACTCGAATCACTACGAGTAAACTTCTGTCTCAATTGACGAGACATTTGTGTAGTGGCAGTCGAGATGTCCCGAGGACTGGGTGACAGTTTGACAGGCGAACTTGATCCGTGTTGGTTTTTCATACCCTGATGAACTGCCGAGCCGCCAGGTGGGGGAGGCGGTGGTTTAGAGGTAGGTGGTTTCGGACCACCCTTCGCCAGGAGTAATCTCCGTTGTGGTGTAGGAGGCGATGTGCGTACGACAAATTCCGGAATATCGTATGGCGAAGTCGAAGAAATTGTCTCGAAATTGAGAACGGTCTCTGCGTAAGGTCCTACGGTTTCATCCCCGTATTCTGTTCTGATGTTCTCACCTGTGTATGATGTATTCCTTTGCTCCATATATGTCGGTCCAGGAGGTTCCGTAGCTGGGGGGAAGTTGAAGTTCTGCGCATCCTTATCACCGGGACTACTTTTAACCGGTAAGGAGTAGACATCATTGTTTTCTCCGACGGTGTACGACGCTCCATCTTTTACAATAGCTCGAACTTCTTTGATTCCCAAAGTCGGCGAAATTCGAACCGCATTCAGGCCATCCTGCCCAACATGGTCTGTTGGTACTGATTTGCTTGGAGATAGCACAGGTTTAGTTTCTTTGCTTGAATTTGAAAGACCCACATCCGGAATTGCGTAAGGATTGACAGAATCCACGTCAACCGAGTTGTAAGGGGCTGAAAAACTCATAGATGACAAGTCAACTGTGCTATACAGTGCACTTTCTTCATCGTCGTCCGTGACGGCGTCCTGGCGTATGAGCTGTTGTCCTGTAACTTCCAATGGGACGGATTGGCTTCTCCTGCCTTGCGGTCGCTGTACAACAATAGGTTTGCTTGGCTTACTTCTTTCTTCTTTCGCTCGGCTGTTTCTTTCTGCTCCAGTATCAGTTGTATCTGTGTTGACAACCCCAGTCTCGGCCGGCTTTTCGTTTTTCCTAGCATTAATTTTGAGCCTTACTTGGGAAATTTGAACTGCCAGCTCCTGGCTATTACGAGGACCGATAGCTGGTTTCACAGGACTTTTATTCACAGGTGGGATCTTGGGTTTCTTTTTTGGCCTCGGCTTGGGTAGGACGGGAGGTGGAGATTTCGTTGCGTCCCCTTGGTCTGTACTCTTTTCCTCCTGACTGTTTGAAGACGTTCTGAAAGGAATTTCGTATTCCGGCATTTCAGTGGACGAAGATCGACCAGAAGTAACGGCGTCATCATCTTCGAAACTGGAGGCCGAGTTTTGTTTGACTTTATCGCGATTCTTCACGATCATTTCGTGGTGTTTTAACAAGTCACTCATATTGCCAAGGCTGCCGTCATTCTCGTCCAGGGACGAGGAGGATTTCAAACCCTTTTTCTTCAAACGATTCTACAAGAATGGTATTGCATAACTGTGAGTAACAGATTTTATATCTTAGTTTATTTAGTAACTACTGAGATATTTAAAGGCCGTTTTCCACTGGGGGACTTTTTTTGCTCTAGACGACTTTTTCTTTTGTGTCGGTGGCTCTCACCTGGTGATCTGGAAACACGAAAGTGGACTGGGACTAGTTGTCAAATAGAAATCCGTTTCCAGTTTAAGTTAGTTAATATCTCATGAATTATACAGGATTGTGTTCTTAAATTCGTATTGGAAATACCTTTCCCTTTGTTGAATACTGACACAAAGTTTCAGTTTCACAAACGACACAGAATGTTACTATTGATTAAAGATATGAAACTGGATTTTTATTGCGCTGCTAGTCCCAGGCCTTTTGCTTGCGGTCAGATCACCTAACAGCTGGAACGAATGAGAAATCTATCATTTTTAAACAAAGAAAGATCAATTCGCGCGAGAAAAGCGCATACCTCGTTCACCTTTGTTGACTGGGGTGAACAACGTTGTGCTCCCCCCCTGAGTAAAGGCCTGTTCACACGTCACACTGGTGTATCAAGGAGCGCAACCAGGAATTTTGGAGGGCAATTGAAAGGCATCGTCAAGACAATTTTCAATTTATCAAAGGCAACAGGCTCACGTAGCTTTGAAAAATGGGGGAAAACTTCTGTCGCTAACAGGACATACGTATCAAATTGCAAACTGAAAAATTCAAATTAACATCTAACAGCTTGCAGTCCAGCAAGTCATTGTCGACTGAAGGATGACCCTTATTGGACTTCTAGGGATAACAGCGTAGTTTAGCTGATAGGGTAATCAAGTGTAAATAAAGGAAATTCACTTTACTTTTACTAGCTTGCTTATCTGTCGCAACCAAGATTATTTTTGAGATATGGGATACGAGTAACAACACCAGAGCGTGCTATACTATATTCACCTGTTTCTCGTTTTCTCTTTTCACTTGCTCTTCTTTCCTTTTCTTCTGATTGATAAGTTCCAACCGGGCATTCTGTGAAAACAAGAACATCATCGCAAAAATTGCTTTAGATCTTTCCTCACGTTAAAGTAGCTTCAGTTCAGCTTTATCAAATTTGTGGAACACCACGTTTTAATCATATAGTTATATAATAATCGTTATGCAAATCTTCAAAGGATCTTCAATTTTACAGCAGTATGTAGTGAATCTTCAAGTTTAATACAGACAATTACAGACGTTCATCAAACTCGCAATATGCCAGCGTTTCAATGGTAGTAGTGCGGGGGTGACTCAACTGTGATAATGGTCACCATCATAATGGCCACCATCAGAAGGCTAAGGAGTAGGTTCTTGTGATGAGGTTGAATGTTGTCTGCGTTACTTGATTAACTTGTAGGAGGTGATCATGGCGAATGTACCAGTTTTGATCGGTACAGAATTTACTGATAGTCTCGAACAGATGTTTGAAATCGGTTGACCACACAGTTTAATCACCGGCCAGCATAAGCCGTTCTTGCCAGAAATGTTTTTATGGCTGAAAAACAATGACATACTGCTGCCCACAATGTTTACACGAGAAGGTTTTCAAGTGATAATGAAAAAACCCCGACATAAGTACGATGTTTGTGGTGCACCACAAATATAGCACTTATAACTCCTCTCAGTTGTGCCAGGTCTGAAGATCGATGAGAGGAAATTGGTTTACCTAGCGCCTTTCTGCGGTCCCGCTGTCCCCTCCAGTTATACTGTCTCTGTTGTGAACGAATTCCCAACGCAGCCAGGTGAATAATCAGACGTGATTTCACGCTACTCTGGCTTAAAAAGTTTTGACCAAAACAAAAAAGTTTTTACAAAACTATCTTTCATGACCCATCATGAACGGTAGTTTTGTAAGCTACGTTCAAAACTTTTTTAGCCAGAGTAGCGTGAGATCATGTCTGATTGTCTCTATTGGTCATCTGTTTTTTTTTCTGTTTTCAATGCTTACCACGTAAATTAAGAGTTTTTCACCGACCAGGAAACCTACATGGGGTAGATTTCGAAGAACTCTCCCAAAAAGGAGTGCAAGGACATTATCGTATACATATGTACCGTCACTCAAACGTGCGAAGAATAAATCAACAGCCTTTTTAAATTAAATGGCGTCGCTTGATCTGTGTTGTTATCTGTAGCAAAAAAATTTGGGTGATGATTCAAGGCAGCAAATGTACAATCTTGATTTGGTTTTCAATCCAAACAATATGCAACTGTGTGTTATTCGAAACTTTGGATCGAATTTTAATGATTAAGGGAATATTGTAGGTAGATCCGGTTATCTGCTTCCAATTCCAACGAATTCAACAAATATATATATATATATATATATATATATATATATATATATATATGACAAAACGATATCCCGAGTGCTAATTCACAGGATGCAACTATCACATACGAATGGTCTTCCTGGCGTATCCCATTTTGTGTCAAGGGCACTATTCCTACTTATGATTTGCTCGCTAATGTAGAAATTTGTATTCATCAGAACGAGGAACCGCACACGACAATTACTTCGAGAAATGGGGTAATTGACAACACAAAAACTATGATATTATTTCGACTTTGTTTCTAATCCCAAAGTCGTCACATTATCTTTGCTTATTTTGTTTTTTATATTAGCTGATATCTTATTATATTCATTTACATGCAGCATGATTATCAAATATATCTTCCGTATTTGTGGCACGCCGCGTAAATTGTTCGAAAATTGAGGACATTAGCTAGCTTAGGGTAGAGATACAATTGAAGGGTTTCCTTAGGGTGTTTTCGAATCGGGGTTACATTTGAAATGATTTCAAATGTCACATGTGCTCTACCATCTGAGTCCCAGTTTCCCAAAGGAATCGGAATGCCTCGAAGCCCAGATTTCAATAACCGCAATGCCTTGTTTACAAATAATTGTAACAAGTTTCTGAAATTCTATATCGTTTACTTCGTGATTTCGTTGTATAGTTCTCCAGTTTTGTACCTTTTTTGCTTCAAGTCACCCGTCCAAACAGATACATCATAGTCACTCGAACACCCAAACGTGCAGTTGCGTTGTCACATCCCATCCACAAGGCAACGACAACGTTTACAGTCAACAGCTTTTTCAAAAATTCTCTGGAAAGGGAAAACTTTAGAAAGCGCTACTTAGTCGTTTCCAAAGTCGAAGCAACGAAAGTTCGAACTTCTGAAGTCAGAAGATATAGTAAACGCATTCTTGTGGACTAGTTCGAAAGTATTTCCTGTTTATGGCTATATATAGTCTAGATTACTAGAACGATTGTACGTAGTTGACCTAATTAAACAGTGTTAATTGCAGTCAAATATTTTAAAAAATAGAAACAGCGGGAAATTGCTGACACTTTAAACAAATTAGCGTTGTTTTTAAACGACTTTCTCGTTATTAGGTGACAAAGGGTAAACGAAACAAAGAACCATAAAGGGAATCAAGATGTAAGGGCAAATGGTTTTGGAAAATTAAACCTCTGCTCACAACCGCCAACACGAAGAGATCATTCCAAAAGATAATCAAGAATGAGAAACAGAACAGGTAAGGAATTTAACGACGAAAACTGTATAAATTCACGGCAGTTTAGAGAACGTATCCATGCGGACACAGCTTAAAAGTCTTCCTTGTTTATGGCTAAATATAGTCTAAATAATTAAAACGATTGTATGAACTAGCGAACGAGTTATATCTTAGAATCATTATTCCTCTATGGTACGGTAATGTGGACTATAGTTGCAGCAGAGCAAACCTTACATCGCTCTTAAAGTTGATGAAGCATGTAGCACGTGCAATATTAAAGGGTCATTCACGTCATCTGTCAGTGCCAATATCTAATAAATTTGGATGGCTGCCATTCTACGTAGAAACTGACATTAAGGGATGCTATTGCTATTACGCATAAGGGCGTACGATGGGGAAACACCATCCTATTTATCTACTTTTCTAACTTTTAACAGTGAAGTGCTCTATTTACCTCTACTCTACCAATACATTTATAGCTACGAGTTCAAACTATACAATGAGCAAGCAATTAAGACGGTCTAGTCTTCCTTGACTTCGTTGACCAGAACTGGAAAGAGCGATTGTCACTATACATTCTCGTGCCCCACCCCCTTAGCTATGAGAAAACATTCCGAGGGCCGTATGTCTTAATATCTGGTTTCGAAACCATCTCCTGGAGTCTGAGTGTGTGACCTTAGACATGTGAGATGTGGATTAGAAAGTACAGGTTTAAGCTATTGCGATTAGACGGTAGGTCATGCGTTCGAATGTCGCTCGATGTTAAGTATAGTTTTCTTTGGTTGCTTGGTCTCCGAGCAGATGCTGTTCACTATGCATGCATGCTCGTTGCAATATCTGCGTCGTCCGTCCAAGACAATGGAACTCAATGCTCACCACATCACTCGAAACAACCATAACAGTTTGTAAGAAAAATGTTGTGTAAATTCCATGACTATCAA
The DNA here is from genome assembly GCA_036872915.1 of Nanipora kamurai. NCBI lineage: Eukaryota > Metazoa > Cnidaria > Anthozoa > Scleralcyonacea > Helioporidae > Nanipora > Nanipora kamurai. The sequence goes on from JBAHVQ010000176.1 coordinate 1,116,822, forward strand.
AACGGTCACCCAGGTACATTCCACAGCTTCTGTTTTCTATATGCTATGGTTTGTTTACTTCCAAGTATATGCTGTATATTTAGTTGTAGACCGACTCTTAGCTGATCAGTGAAGCTCTTTCTTGGGAATTTGAACATCTAATCTTTGTATGTATAATACTAGCCCCCGTTCCTCATCGAAGCTTTCCACTGATTTCTAAAGATAGCTCGACACTATCACAGACTACCCAATCCTGATCTGTTTACCTAGTATGTTCAAAATCATCCTCAGGGTAATATGAAATCGTTATCGTTTCATATTACCCAGTATGTTCAGGTGGATCTCAGATCAACCTAAAGTGAAGCGTGTTCGTGATCTTAGCTATTTGATTAACTTGCGCACTCATACGTTGGGCAGTGTTGGGAGGCTTTCAGTTTTGTCAGTCTTATGAGTAATCCCGACGTAAACCAGGCCTGGGAAACTAGGCCGTGGTCTTAACGAGGTAATGGTTTAAACAAAGGTTGCGCCTTACCCAGAATCTTGGCATTTCGACGTCCAAACGTCAGAAAGTGGTCAGAACCAACGAACGTTGAATCAGGAATTAACCGTGTGTTCTCGTGCTTAGCGAAGTTGTATCAAGCGGTCTGATATCGTGATAAATGAGGAATCAGGAGAAGAAAGGTTTGTCTCGACGTTTTTCTTGATCACGACAAATATAACGTCACAATCCAGTTAATTTTTCGCTGGTAACTTCTGTCTGCTATCCCTCGACTTATTTAAACCAAGAAGCGAAATGTCCTGAGCAGCCACTGAATGCCAATAAAGTGGCTTCACCTTTTTATCGCCAGCTATATAGGCGGAGGCGTGCGACGAAAAAAGAAAGAGAGTCTCTTGTAAACACAGTAAATAATTAATAATATTGAAGTGCTGCTTTGAAGAGTCCCGACAGTACCTTTTTATTTCTACCTCGACTTTTAAGGATTAGAGCTTTATTTTGACAAACCGCAGAATAACCAAGTTAGCTCGAGGATTAGCACTCGAAATGCAACTGACTGAAGAGTTTTCTTCAGTTCTTTCTATAGCAGAATTCTCAATCCACCGGAAACGTGATATATTAGTGTTGCCAGGATATATATGAACTGGATCGTTTATTCCAAAGCGACAACGTTTTCTGAACCGAATATTTTGGTTGAATACACTTTTAGCGTGCCAATAGGATGGGGAGTCTGCCGAAACTTAGAATACAATATATTGGCGTTTTGATTAAAAATTTTCTATTCCACTTTTCGGCAGCTCGTTAAGGACTATCCTTTTGGATTTTTACACGGTGTTCAACACTGTCAACGAAGTATTCTGCTTTCTTACTGCCAAGAAACCTAACCCTTATTTGGCCAGTTTTTTCCTCTTCTTTTTACTGCATTTTTAAAACAAAATCCAAAAACCAGGTTGTTTTTGCCTGAAAGTTCTCATTTCTTTTACTTCACACCCTGTGCGTCATAATATATAGGCCACAGTAGTGTAGGTAGGCACGAAAATATATCTCAAATCTTTGCCATTTCGGTTACGATCCCGATGGTATATAGCGGAGAGGAGAAAGGAACGCTGGAAATGTCAAAACTTTTAACTTGTATGATCTTCAGTCAGAATACAATGCTGCGAGGAACATTTAACTCCGTACTGGTTAAAAAAAGGATGCAATTAAACGCCAATTTGCACAGTAGAGAGCAAAATCCTTTAATCTTCCCACGGTCATTTTTTTCAAAAAAACTCGAAAATCTCACGCAAGTTTTGTGTGATGCAATGAACAAGGAAGAAGATTACGTCACAAGGCTCCGTAAATTTTAGCTGGAATATTACAAATCTGTCCTAGTTTAGACGTCGCTTTATGAACAAACCAGTATTTTAAGAAAAAGACCGAACGATGACTTCATTTATGGAAGTGTTTTTGGTCTCATACGCAGACACACTTAATGTAACAACGCTCCTTTGTTCAAGAATATAATATGGTTTAGATAATTATGTGGGTCTTTTTAAATAGCTTGTCCCAGGCTGTGAATCGTAAGTTCGTGGTTAAACCGTTTTACAAATTTTTCAAGTAAAGAGAATTTTTACTTCGGTGACCATAAAAAAGAGCGGGTATTTCTGTTTTATTTACAGTTTTGTCAGGTAGCTTTTTGACCAAAAAGGTCACGTTTCCATCGATCTGTCATTGAGTTCAAGAAGCGCCAATCTAATATTCGAAGAACTCGAACTAGCTGCGGGAATGGCAACTCCCTTTTCCGCTGTGTGTCTACAACTATGGAAACGTGGAAAATGATTTCTGATTTCTGTTTCTTCCGTATTATACATATACACGGACACATACATGCACACGTGGACAAACAAATACACCCACGTGCACACCAATCGAGTAAATATGTACATGCCTATACAAATACGTACTACACAGTGATAAGTACTCAGTCAATTGTAATGCAAACCTTCTTGAGACTGTGTTTCAGAGAAGTGTGTCACCTTATGTATCACATGTCATTTTTTAAGATTATGAAGAGTGAATATGAAGCTAGCGAACTCGAGGTTATTTCCTTTAACATCCGTAAACATCCTTCCACCAATGTATTCAATTTGTCTTGTCAAATGATATTTTTACATCATGGGAAATTCGTATACTTTGTATTCGAGAAGGTCCTTACTTTTGTGTCACTTCGAAAACCCTTGACCGTTTTCAACTTAAGACAGATCTTAATGAATTTGGCTGTCGGTTAATATGCAAATTTTTTTTTCTATGTAAGCAACATAATGGCGAGAATTTATATTATACGAATTTTTATTAAAGAGATAAAATTCGATGTAGCTGGAACGACGACGGTTCCAAACCTGTCTTGAATTTACATCCTGAGGAGGCGGTAAAACGTTTGTTTACAGTTAAAGAAACAGGCTGTTGCTACGGCGATTCATGTGGTCTGGCGAGGACTGCTTTCACTTACCTCGAAAATTATGAGGATATAGTCAAAAAACAAGCCCTATATATATATAGGTATAGATATAAAAGCAGAGTGCTGTGTAGGGAGTGTGGAACGAAGTTTATAAAGCCAAAAGGATCAGGGAACTGCCGACAGTTTGAAGCCTTTATCAAACGAGAACGCCATTTACCGCACGTTAACTGGTGGTAACTTGCGATGCCACCATTCAAACGGTGGCACAAATCGCTGCCAGTTCTTCATACACTTCTGCTAGTTCCCATGTTATTACGACGAAGTTATGGATGTAAAAAGCATATCAGTACCTTGCCCTGTTTCTCTTTGAGTTTTTCTCTTCTTAGTCAGTTTGAGGATGGCTCTTTAAGACGTCAAATTTCGGGAAATTTGAACAAACTCATATTCGTGGCAAGTTGGCGATCAAACGAAGCACAAACTAAAACTTGCGGTGACTTTCGTTCTCGTTTGATTGGGGCTTAAGATAGTTAATTTGGAGGGCTTCGCTCGAAAGTGAACGTCAGTTTCACTGTCATAAACTGTTGGCCTTTCCCTTACCCACAAAGGTTCACCGTTTTAGTTGCAGACGTCGTGGATCATCGTGACAGAGCTTATTGTCAAGTACATCAATTGGAGGTTCTTCCGTTTATGATGTCATTCCCAGCGACCGTTGCGAATGTTGCCTCCCTCGTTTTAAATAAAGGAAATGCTTTACTAGATTCTGGATGTAATTGTTGAAAGCTGTTTTAAATATCTTCAGGTTAATAGTCTCCAAATGGATAAACTTTATACTTATAGCCTCAGTTCCGCAATAGTCTTGTTAACTTGGAAGTTATCGGCTTGAGTTAAACGCTAGGCTTTCTATATCTAACTAAATGGCGTATCAATTCCTTGAAAATTTGCATGGTGATAGTAAAGTGAATATAGGTTTCTAGAAACAAATAAATAAATACCGTTCCTGTGGTGTTTCTACAAACATACATTCACTTTATATGGCGTATGCCCGCCAAAAATATTTCGCCGTTTCTAGATTTTCATGCGAATGCTTGGTTAAAAAATATTCCGTCATCCGTGTCAACGTAGTGGCAGAAATACGCTTCCTTATAAAGATATTTTTGTGTTTGTTGATATCGTTGGTTCATACTCTCATCTGTCTTATCTCTTATCTCTCTAAGGAACCGATAATATGAGTCTAAGTAATCCTGTTAGCCAGGCTGATTCGTTTGATCACAATCGTACTACAGACTCAGAAGTCATTCAGAATTAATTTCTGAACAATATTTTGTTTGTTTTAGTTGTAAGAACATCCCAAAGTTAATTCAAATTATCCTTCACATTTTCGTGTCAATCTTCGCATTTTCGTGTTTTAGCCTTGGCGCTTCAACAAATATTGACAAGCCAACTTCAGAATTAGATGACTGAACACGTAGCGTTTTAGAGAACAGTGCGTCGAGTATGATGACAAGAGTTTTCGTTGCAGGTTGGGCGCTCTTTTGAGTAACAAGTTTGTATAAACCTTTGCTAACTTATTGATAGAGAGATGAGAAAAGCGCTTTTTAGATACCATTTTTTCATAAGCCTTGACTCTGGTGATTTTTGGATGACATATTTACGATGTATACTTAAGGCGCCAGGCTTGATGACTCTCTCAGTTGTCCGAACAGTTTTCATTCTATTATTAAATTTACCCGTTGTGTCCTTCAAATCTCGCTTCCTTATTTAGATGTACGGGAGACTACTGAGGATAGTAAAATATCCACGGATGCGTATTGTAAACCTAGAGACACCTACTGGTGCTTGGGCCGCAAATTTTAACATCCCAACCAAGTTGAGCATGCTACGTTTAATCATGGACTTTGTTTAAAACAGATATACTCTGAATCCATTGCCAGCCGACAATTTGAAAAAAATATAGGACAAAACGCAATCCGAAAATAAACATTTTGTGAGTAACTCATGATATGAGCTAAAAAACAAGACAAGTGTAGCGATAATATTTCGACTTTATTGCAAAGGCTTCGTCAGATCAACTGACGAACCGTGCATGATCAATTTCTTATCGAAAAATATGAGGGACGGATCTAAGGTAGGATTTCTCAAGGAAGAAAGTCTCAAAGAAAATATTGGGTTAATGATGCACACAATGAATAGGCACCTCGCAACTCTAAATTAATATTGAATTGATAATTAATATAATAATAATAAAAACGACGAACTGGAAATTTTGTATAAAATTGTAGTTCCCTTTAGCACGAAGCTTTGTTATTTTAAAAGCACGGTAGATCGACTATTAACGGTAGAAATGCCAATCCCTTAGTGTGCTTGAATTGTTTACATTTAATCGAACACTGCTATTTGTGTGTTAAACGCGACATAAAAACAGTAAGATTTAGTGTATGCCACAAGAACCATAGATATCTACCTAGTAACTAATTTGATTGGTTAATTGGCAACTTCGAGGAACTTTCTCAAATCTGTTACTATTATGGATAAAATTAACATCAGTAATCCAACTACATAGGACTAAACCTTGCAAAGAAAAAGTTCTGATGAAGTGCTAACTGACATTTGGTCACCCCTTAATTTTTGAAGCGATGAAGTACCCGTCAGTTTGAACATGAGAAGTTTGAAAGTACAGGTTCTGTTACATAACAACTTGCGGGCTGCCGAGTTAGCATGCACTCTTTATAAAAAAGTAGTGTCTCACTCATTTCGAAGTTATTATTTCGGCGTGGCGATATTCTTTGTTTTGTTGGCAATATACATCTCATATGTGGCATGACCAGGAAATTATCTACCCCTCACCCAATGTTTTCAAAACAGTCTTCCCTACTTTCACCAAAACTTTACCATCTTAGTAAAAATCATTAAGTAAAACATTTAAATTACCTCGAACTGGTCTACAAACTTTGAAAATACTCCAAAAAACTCCTCCGTGCTTGTCATGTTTGGGTCTTCACCAAAAAATTTCGCTGTCTGGGTGTATTCGTCCTTCATCTGACCGTGAAGTTCCAGCAAGGTATTCATGTCGTTTTTAGAATTTTCAACAAATGCCTTCAGTTATAGTTAATTAAGGAATGCGTGCTTTTATGTTGAGTCGATAAAGTAAGCGATTGATCGGACGGAGTAGCGTAACGCCAAAAACCAGAACTCTGAAGCCGACAACTTAATAAAATGTAAGATGAAACATATTCCGAAAAATGTAATCTAAACGTAGTCATTATCGAGTTTCATTCGTTTTCCTCTTAGTATTGACTCGAACTTTGAGTTTCCAAGATGACATTATTGTTTGAAAAATGTTTCATCTTATAGTGTAACACTATGAGACAACTTTTAACGTAGCGTGATCCACAGTTTAGCTGAGACGTAAATTACATTCTGTCGCTTCACTACATTTGGTTTTGACGGTTGGGATTTTCTCTTCATGTTGTTATACAATTGATTCTGATTTAGAATAGAAATAGTACTCTTCATCTGATCGTCACCAATAAGTCCTAAGTTAAACTCTTAGTCAATTTTGCCGTTCAAACTCAGAAAAACTCTGAACTCCAGACGGGACTCGAACTCGTAACTTTCTAATTGCTAACCAGACGCTCTAACCATTGAGTCACTAGAACTCAGACGGCAGAGCAAGGTTACTTATGGTATTTAAACCTGGGCCGAGCCAGTCGGCCATGACTTGCTTGACTGCAAGCCGTTAGGTGTTGGTAAATCGTCCGTCAGATATACAAAGTTGTCAGATGTAATTTAGTGACCTTGTTCTACAGAGCAAATTGAATTAAACTAAGGGGCACTGACAGGAAGAACGGGGAATCATGAGTAAAATTTAGGAAAGTAGAAAAGTTTTTTCTTAAATTTATTCTTTATGTATGCCTAAAGTTATTCAGGTTGTGGATCTGGAGGTATTCGTAAGGCAGTCTTTATGGCTAAACGTTGTTTATAAAATGCTAAAAGGATACGCCCATAATTTCTGCAAATCTATCCTCATCATTTTGTGGTAGTTGGTCTCCGTGCTCGTCTAAGTCGGCCTTTACGTCCTAGAAAGATCAACATTTTGTGTTACCAGTCTGTAATAAGGCAGCGTAACCACTGATCTCGATATAAGTGAATTGCCAGCTGTCAAAATCGTGAAGCGAACGACCACCATCTTATATCTCCCCTCGTCCAGTACCTCTGGCGGCCTATAGACCATTTCCCAGTTTCCCAGCTTCGCTTTTCAAGCCGTATGCCCTATCCTGGTATACTGAGATCAGTTAGTACAATCCTGACAACTGTGCCACGGAAGTCATGTGTAGTAGGAAACGTCACTGAGTGCAGGTTAAAGACCATTAATAGGGATCTTAAGATCTACAATGGCAACCTCTACGACGGTGTCATCTAAAGAAGAGAATTTTCGATACAAAACAAATAGAATGCATAATTTTAAATCTCCGGAATATTCTCCTCACCGTAGTCGTTCTGTATACAACACCGATCAGACCATTTTCACGTATTCACGACGATGTCAGCTTGCAAAGCAACAAAAGCCGTCACTTAAAATTGAATTTAACGCGAGAGTGAAGTTGTTTTAGGAGAACTGGAGCGCTTTACAACTTACAAAACAAGCGACAAGTATCAATCACGGTGGTCAATTGACTATAGTTTCTTTTTCTTCTTAAACGACGTTGTACTTGAAGTTGACGTCGTAGATCTTTAGATCCCTAATGTTACTGACCTCCATAGACTTAACAACGTCGTCAATCTCTTCTTTAAGCATCTGGTAAGACACTAAATAAGAGAAACAGGCATGTAACCAAGCCTTGTCAAGTTAGCCAGCGTCCACTGACCCAGATAGCTGGGACGTGGTAATCACAGTATACTTTTCTCTTATCATGCAGTCAGTGATTAATTCAATCATGCTACGTCTTTGAAAATTAGATCGAAAGTAGGAACTTGGTGCTAGGAAATTTAAACCTTTACCCGGTATTGTTGCCTTTTGGCAACATTAATTTAAATCTGGCTAACGCCAGGCAATTTTACTTTGGCTAACGCCCGACAATTTTACTCGGGCTAACGCCAAACGATTTTACTCGTCAAGGGGAGACCTCCTGAAAACCTGCTGGGTAAAGGGTTAAGATAATTCCCTTTCTCGTGGTTTTTTATAAAACATATTAACAAGAATTTCTGTTTTAATTGCTAGTGAATAATTGTATTAAGGCCTCAACATTAAGGATAACCTAGTTTTAAGGATAGCAAAATTTTGAATTTTTTGAAGCCGTAGAATGGATCCAGATCCCAGAAAGCAAACTCATCTTCACAATTTGGGTCCAATACTACACAATATCTTGACTGTATTTCTGCAATACAAACAACGGAGTTTGCTGTGTGAGGTGGTTCGTTTGAAGATATCTTACCTCGCGATGCCACAGCGATCGAACTTAGTTCACTCTTTAGGTCGAGTACTTCGGGACATTTTGTTTCCACGGTTTTAACGAGAAATTTCAAGAGATTTGATTTGTTGTCCGATGTTTTTGTGCTGGAAAGCTGAATGAAAGTGAAAGTGTGTTAAATGCATAATCTTGGTCTGGAAAGGTAAACATTTTTTTAACCGTAATAAAGTTTGCAGGAAAAGATTTGTGGAGTTGGTGACATGGAGAATTTCAAGGCAGTTCGATCAATTTACGGTGGTCACATTAGAACCACAGTTGCACTGTTTAACAACTAGGAATACACCTGACAGCGTGGTAGAAACATATCTCAGTGAATGTTAATCGACCAGCATTTAGTAACTGTTGGTGATTATTTATGCCCAGAGATTTGAATAACAAAAGAACTGGCCAGTTAATATTTACTGAGATATGTTTCTACGACGTTGCTATGGATAAGTTTAAAAGGCTTATATCGTTAATATATTGTCCACTCTTGTATATAAGTGGGAGTGTTAGCAACAATAGCGAGGGATCAGATATAAACCACAGAAAGTAAGAGAAGAAATCTACTGTTACTGTTGAACTAAACAAAAGGCTTCACGGAATGTTGAGCCCGACGGTTTCATGACTTTGGCAAGCTTCCTGTTTGGTTCTTAGGTCTTTGATGAAAAGTCTTTCGTAATCAGAACGGTCCATTTTCCCAAAGATTTCCGTAAGATTTTTCAACAGTCCTTCTGTGTTTTCAAGTCTCCTTTCCGTCATGTCGTGATGAAATAGCTTTCAGCAAAGAACTTAATAGACTTCTTTAGTATAACCGCTGTTGTATTTAACATTCTTTCTAAAAATATCGGTGAGCCCAGTGTACTCATTCCGACTAGAGGATGATGTTATGTAATGTATTAACCTCGATAAAGAGATTTTGATCTGACGTCCAAGCACCGAGAAGTGTGTTTAGGAAACGGAGGGCTTTCGCTGGGAACGTCACCTGGTTCCGGAAGTCATCCCCAACTTTTGGTTGTCTACAAGTCATTGAGTAGTGCCAACGCAGCACTCTACTTTTATATCATTGTGAGGAAAAACAGAGTTTTTATGAAAAACTTCATAATATTTGGATCGTGGGTGAAACACTATTCGCATTCGTCGTTGCCCATGATCTGTGAAACGACAGTGGTAGTGATTGCCTGATCATAAGAGCAAACAAATTACAACCGCCCTCGTGATATCACGAGCCAATGGCATATCTACATTTGTATAAATGGTGGATTACTTCAGATGAGATTTTTTCGTATTTTACAATGCTCCGAAAATTCCCCGCAAGCTTTTAGTTAACCTGTTAAATATTTTTGTGCCATCGTGTATCATGTAAAACAAATAGATTTCATGTACAAGATTTTTCAAAACAAATAAACCTCAGTGATCCATGCGAGTATCACCTCTTGAGCCACTTTTTTTGTTCCTATCACCTTGTTATAAGTGAAATTTAACCGTTTGATCTAGCTTCTCGAACGAAATTCAGCTTATACAAGAACAGTATTGGTTTCAAAGCCGTCGAAATGCTGCTAGGCCATTTCCGAATTACCTTATTTACGGTTTGAAATGATACCTGGTGTTGAAATTCTTGTATGAAAATAATTTTTTATTTGCATTTGAGTTGCGCAAGGCTTCATGTTGAAGCCAAGGCAAAGGTAACAGTTAACACAATATGTGAAGTTGTTTATTTTGTATCCAAGTAACACTTAACCTAACATAACAACTACCCTAACTTCTAACCTGCACACGAAGTCTTACCATAACCCTGACCCCAACCCTAAACCTAACCCCAACCCTAACGAACTAAACAAAACAAAAAAGAGGATGAAGGGGACAAAATCTTACAACTTGAGAAGTGCAGGGAGGCTGGCATCCAACCTGACCACTTCCCTCGAGAGAGTTCTCTCCTCTTCTCCAAGTCCTACAACCACATAATAATAGGTACTTATATCATCCCACCACTTACAAAAATTTCACGCTGACAAAGTACACCTGATCAGTTTACTTAAAGGCATTTTGCCAGTCGTAAATTAGTGTTAACCAAACGGTACTCGGAAGTGGTCTATTGAAAACACATACCCTTACCACCGCCTCGGTACTCATTTTCTTTGTTTTCGTTTTATGAACTATTAATGAAATGGAGCGGCTGAGATCGAAGCTTTGTCCGAAAAAATTCACAGCAGCCTGAGGGTCAGTTACCTTTAGAAATACAGTTTAACGTCTAATTATTTATTATTCTGCCTGTCAGTAACCGTCATTTTCAACGTGACGTGACACGAGAGTTAGCCAGCATGTGTTACGCCCGCCACTGATTGGCTGTAGTGTGCGAGCGAGTTGTACAGGCCCTCTCACTCAAGTACACAATATATCACTGTCATATTTATGCATCCTTTCACCCAACTAGTTCAACTGTCCCAGCCACAGTTAACGGGTCACTTGAAGCTCGGTGACGTCGTCTTAGATGCTGGCGGAAATTAAGGGCCAATGTCCTATCCAGTTATTTACGATCACTATGGAATAACCTAAACGGCTTTTGGCTGAGCACTACGTATTTCTCTTGGATAAAATTCTGAGATGGTTACAGCCCATGATTCCAAATTTAGCATACTAGTAAGGGGATTTCTTCATACTATTAGCAGCAAAGCGATGATTTCTTGCGGTTCTGTTTAGCTTCTCGCTCAATATAAGTTCTCAACATACTACCGGTATATTTATGCTCCTTTTTACTTACTAGTTCATCTTTCCCAGCCACAGTCAACGACCCCCTTGGATCTGGGCGCCGTTGCTGATGAGATGTTTCCATTTAAATCACAAAACGGCCGCCTGCTATGTCGGCGGCAGCCAGTCTGCGATCGGCCTGCGACTGAAAGGTAACGAGGTGTGCAGAGCTTAACCAAAACTCAAAGAGCCTTTTCAAAACTGTTCGAAAACTTACTCGTCTGAATCAAGCCCGCGCAGTACTCCGGTATATATAATTTCCAATTCGTGCCAGCGGCATGCAGTTGCAGGGGCCGCGATGTGTGTTTCAAAGTTTAGGGGGGTAATATGAGAAGAGTTGACCGTATAACTATTCTTTTTCATGGGGTCTCTCTCTTGCGTTTTTGTTTGATTTTCTTTCATTTTATTTCTTAATTTTTGTCTGGTCTTGGACTTTCACCAATTTAAAAGAAATCAACGTTGAAAAAAACAAGATTGCTGAAAAAAGTGGGGGCAATTGCCCCCTAGCTCTGCAGTCCCGTAGCTGAAAAATACGACAGAGGTTTGGGTGGCCATCGACCACCCCAGCGTGCTTCCAACTTCTAGAATGTTTCCAAATGTTAAACAATGGTTGTCGACCCATAAATGGTTTCTTTCCGAAGAAGGAATGTCCAGTGATGACTGAGCTATATTTCGAGAAAACTTGAAGAAAACAAGAACAGGAAGTAGCACTCCCCAACAACAAAGTCTTCGTAAACATATACATGTAGTTAAAATCTAGGACGTGTGATACGGCGTGGGACGATTTCGCCATGTAAAACGGCTTTAAGAATTTCATCGGAAGTGAAATAATCTGCATGTCATGTCAGATTCAAGTAGCTACTTCACCGATCTATCACAGCACTGGACACAGCCAATCAGAACTCTTTCGTGTTCGTGTTATTTTTCAATAATTCTTACCTGTGCCAGAAAGCCAATCCTGAAAGCTGAAGCCCCAGCTATTCTTGCGTTCCCTTGGTTCATGTAATTCCCAAAGGCTAAAACAAGCTGTGAAAATTGAGCATTAATAAAAAAGTTTCACCGGAGGTTTTTTCAAAATAATGACAGCAGACGATAGAGGAGACGACGATGATGATGGTGATGGTGATGGTGATTATAATGATGATGATTATGATGATGGAAAACCTGTGATGTTTGGTAGAGTCAAGCTGGACAACACTCCTCGCACTTGTGACCAGGGTAACTTTAATCAGAAAACTGCTAGGAGCCAAGAATCGAACCTTCGTCATAGAGGTGAGAGACACGTGCAGTACCACTGTGCCACCACCACCCCTGGTTTAAGAAACACTTACTTGGAGAATTTGTTGAATCTTCCTGCTGTTTCTAAGTTGACGAGATGCATTCACTACTGTTTCCAGTTCCTAAATAAGATAACAAGTAGTGGTCTCTATTAACTGCCTATTTTGCTTCATTGGATATATCTCACAGCTGCTACCTGGCCTTGTTTGAACAGTGGTAACACCTAATTCCTTCATATCATGCAATTGTTATATTATAATGATAATAATAACAATAATAATGAGGGATTACCTATTTTTGCCCTTACCTTTTTGCCTATTGTGTTGATAGGCAAAAAGAAGAGAAAGTGCGCAATAGTTGATCTCAGAGGACAGTAAAGTGCCAACAAGAGAAGACGAGAAGGTTGAATGGTATCAGGAGTTGAAGATTGAAATTGGAAAGTTGTGGAGAATAAAGAAGGTTGAGTTTACACCGATGGTGATAGGAGCACTTGGATCAGTCAGCAAGAGACTTGGAGATTAGATAGAGAAACTAGACCTGGGATTAAAGATACCACAGCTACAAAAGATATCCTTACTTGGTACAGGACACATTCTAAGAAAAGTACTGCAATAAGGAAGCAAGGATGGGGCTTAGTCTACAGGCAGTAGACAGTCCTGTTCTGAGATAATCAGCGACAACATTTATGCTGTGCGTCAGTTACGATAATAATATCATTTATACAGGTTAAGAAGTTTTCAGCAATAAATGTGCTGTTATCAATCCAGTTAATAAATACTAAAATTGAAACTTCTATTAATAAAAGAGATAAAAAGATTGAACTATCTAGTGAAAAATCAAAATCAAAGTTGTTACAACCGTTCTTAAATCTTAAAATTGACTGTTCTGTTTTCATGCCGTCAGGTAGTTTATTGAAAATCTACACCTTGACATTCGAAGGTTTACCTTCCAACTTCAATCTTAATCTTAGGCAAAGAAAGATTTTTGTTGTACCCGCGTGTGTATCTTGAATGGGATACTCTCGTAAAATAATTCTTAAAGGTCATTGGCGCAATACCATTTAGAAGCTACGGAAACTTTTTTCGTTGCAATGTATACCAGTACCTCACAGTTTTCCATTTTGCCATAGTAATAATGTTTCGTAACAGCCTGATTGTTGCAATATTTCACTAATGGTTCAATATTTCACAGGTGGTTATGTTACAAGGATTATGATTTTTAACATACGCCTATCTTGTCAGCGAGGGTGTTCGTAATTGCTGTTGTTCTTGTGAATCAGGGCTAAGTTCCTCAGATTCTCTCCCCATCAATCACGTCGTTTGGTAACCATGTTGGTACTTACCGGCTTTATTTCTTCGAGTTTGTCGGAAAAGTGAGCTTTGAAGAGCATTGCTTTTAGCCTGTGACGATAGCCGGGAATCTTGCTGACCTATAGAAGATTAGAAAAAAACTCCAAAATAAGGTACCCAGTTTGGAGTACGGACATACGTACTAGTCCATGATAGATGTGGAACAAACGTCGTGTAATATTTAATTATGAATCTTCAATCGACAAGCATGCGAACGCGCGGACATAAACATACACACAGACAGACAGGCAGACGGATCAAAAGACACTTATTCTAACCCTAACCAATGTTTTTCTAAGAAGCCCGCCACCATAAAGACAACTTCAATTTACCATTAATGAGAACTGATCCGATATTCTGAGGTTGTTTACGTCATCAGCAAAGTGTTTATACTTCTGTACCTGAAAAACGTCAGAATATAGACATCAACTGCGGCGGTCGATTGTTCGAAAACGAAATAGCGCTCACCCTACAAGGTATAACTGTGAACATGTTGTAATGCTGGTTGACAAATTTGTGCTTCCCGAAGTAAATCTATTTTGACTTCTTACAAGATCTACCACAGCTAGTTCCACAATTCCTTCGTAGCATTCTGAGAATTTTGTTCACAAAATTTCCACTAATACAAGCTTAACCTAATTGCCTTTTCAAAAACCACCTAGCACTACTGTTCCTTAATTAATTGGTATCCTCGTGCGTGGATTTAATCACAGCAAAATTGATATGAGATAAAATGCTAAAGCTGAACCGGGAGACTTCATAAATAACCGTTAGAAATTCGGATAAATATGTTTTTATATGTTTTTAAAGCAATGTAAATTCATGAATTATCTTATTGTCTTTCTGTCTCTCTTTTTCTCTCTCATTCATAAGCTCCCTGCTTTCAGAGCTGGCCACCATTTTTCTTGACAATTGTCTGAAAATAAAGTTTTTTTCCTTTACCTCTTTGTGGTCGGGTGCGTATAATAAGAGTTGTTTAATGTGAGATTCTGTCAGTTTCTTTTCGTCCATTGATAGGACGGCTTTCTTTATTTCTTCGTGAGGAAGCCTCAGATGGCCCAGAAGGATCGCTGAAAAAGTAAAAATGATAATCAGCGAAACCTCGGGATTACGGTTCGAAGTAGAAGGCCAAAATTAAAAGATAGATGGCCCAGAAAACTGAAATTTTAATAGCCTGAGGTCAGATCACAGATCATCTGTTTCAAACCGGGATGGACATAGGGTTTTATGAGGTATTGGTATTTTGTTTTACCTAAGTCATACAAATCTGAAGGTTTTCTAGTAAAGTAAAATAAGGTTCATTTATTTATACTGGATAACCGTATCAGTTAAACTACACTGTTTTCCCTGGAGGTCCAGTAAGAGTCATCCTTCATGGGTCCAGTATTACTACAGGAGGAAACCGGAGTACCCGGAGAAAACCTGCGATGTTTAGTAGAGTCAAATCGGACAACACTCTTCTCACATGTGACCAAGGTAACTTTAATCAGAAAACTGTGCGTAGCCGGAATCGAACCCTAGTCACAGAGGTGAGAGACATGTGCACTACCACTGTGCCACCACCCCCACCCCACCCACCCCCCACCCCCAATGTCTTGTTTCTTAAACATTTAGTCTTAGAAACAATAAGGTCTTGACAACCATTCATCGTACCAATATTATACTGCTTTCTCGGTTCCAGAATTTCTATTGTCTCCTGCTTCTTTATGACGGTTGGGACTATAAGAAAACATTACAATCATTATGAGAGGGAAAGAGAAAGATGACATCGTGAAACCTAAATTATAGGATCCCAAAGCCCAGAAAACAGTGTCTAGTTTTCGGATTGACATCAGATGAAATACTAAACGTCTGATTTATGGAATATCAGGTTAAATTTGTTTTAGTTGGAGATAAGAACTTGATTGTTTCAAGTTGTTGATGTTTAAGTTGGTAATGTAAGCAGTTGAGAAAGGCGCTTTGCCGACAACACGTTAGCAAGCAACGTTGCTAGAGGTTTCAAATGGAGGCGCTAATTATGTCTGCTTGAAAAAGATTAGGTATAGATCTGGTGAAAATTTTTTAAAGATATGGTTAACCTTAACCATACAGTGGTTAGCGTTTCTGCTCGATTGACTTATTGGTTAAAATGCCTATCTTACCTGTAAGGATTTTACATATTCGTATTCTCTGGGTTGTTCTGAGCAAAATAGCAATATATCTTGTCGTTCGAAAATTTCATCTTCATGGAGTTTTTCGCTGTCAAAGTTGGCGATTTTGAGGGTTTTTCAAATGATGCTAGAGAGAAAAAAAAACTAGTAACGAGTGGGCACATGTGATGTCGATAGAGGAACTCCCTCAATGAGAGAAACAGTGTTTACATCAGAGAAGTTTGTGACAATGACGATGGCTGGTTTGTAAAAAATCGAGCAAACTGCAAAGGAACCTTCGCGTTTTACTATGTAAATTATGTTACGCTGTTTTGATGGAGTTCCTCTATCTACGTCACAAGTCCCCACTCGTTACCAGTTTTTTTCTCCCGGCCATGATTTGAAAACCCTCAAAATCGCCAACTTTGACAGCGAAAAACTCCATGAAGATGAATTTTCCAACGACAAGATGTATTGCAATTTTGCTCAGAACAACCCAAAGAGTACGAATATGTAAGTCGTATAAAGTGATCTCTTGAGATTTCATATTTCTCGATTAAAGTATACCGGAATTACTTCACAAAAATGGTTTTATAGGGTTTTCATTTTACCTTTGACTTTATTTGTAGAGCTGAATTGTTGCTCAAGTTCTACGAAATCATCTAGACGGTCAAGTGGGTCATTTCGACCAAGCTAGGAAAACAGAAAAAAGCAAAAAATTAGCTCAGCAGAGGAAAAAGACGACGGTAAAAGAGTATCCTATCTTACAATGATCTAATTGCTGCGTGAGCAGTGTTGATCGTCGTGTGCAAAGACAGAAGTGTTAGGAAATTGCCGCCCGTCAAACTACGTCTACATTCTCGTCACTGTGACATTAACGAGGTAGGTTTGAAACCCTTGTTAACCCTTTCCTGTCCGAGAACTTTCCCCTTGACGAGTAAAACGGTCTGGCGTTAGCCAGAGTAAGGTCTCCATGGGTCACTGAAGACCTGTAGGGACAGGAAGGAGTTAATAGGTACAAATCTAGACCAGAGAGCGTTAACTTACTTGACCCCATACAGTATTTTCTAGTCCAGCTACGCCAAGTTTCTCCCAGTTTACTCGCCTCAGCTGCATCTTGGGTATTGAATCACTATTTCCGGAAGTACATTTCGGTCCAGGTGGTGGTGGTGGAGGTGGTGGAGGCGGCGGTGGAGGCGGGGGTTGGGGTACAGTTGGCGAACGGTTCTCCTCATTAGTTTCTGTGATGAAATACATAAAAAAGGCAACTTGGCTGTTCCAAACACTGTTTATAAAATTATCATTGCCCCAAGTCACTGGGAAAGCGACGAAGTCTAATTTACTTCAACAATTGTATAGTGGAAATAATAATAATGCATCGTGGTCCAAGTGATGTGGTCACTACACCTATCCATTAGCTTGAAATGAAGGATCCCATTCTAATCACTTTACCATTCAAGCGACCCCTTAGTATGTACTCTTCCTGATGATTTTACTCTGTGATAACGGGTACCTAACTCTGCAATAACGTACGCTTAAATCTTAACCAGAAGTTCCCAAACCCATGGTCGCTAGGAATTTTATTAAAAGACACAAAGGAGTCAGAATTGCCCACTTTTTCAGCTGATGAAGCACAAAAACGGAAAAAAAATGGCGACGGCGATTTCCAAATGATAGATTACCTCTGATGATAAAGCCTGTGATGGAACTTTGGAAGTACAAAGTTCCCAACCAATTTTTTGAACTTGTCTTAAAACCCGAAAAGTTGTAGTAATGCTGTTACTTTTAAATTTGTATGTAAGTTTCAACAATTGTGACTTGATCAGGAAACGCTGAAATTCGAACACAAGATACAAAGGTCACTTCCACCAGCAGTCTTTCTCAAGACTACACTAACCTGGACGATCAACTTCCACAAACATGTATTTCATACTACTGTGAACTTCGACAGTTTTTCCAAAAATTATGATTTTGATTTTCCATAATAAGGGTGACAAACTGATGATTGCAACCCCGTTTAGGTTCCCATGATAAATAGAACATTAGGAACCTTTTGTTTAACCCAAGCTAGCATTTGACAAAAAGATATACATGGTATGCTACTTTTTTTCTACCGTTAATATCTTTTTGTTCGATTTTTTTCCGTTGGTCTTCAACTGCAGACGAAAGATCATCGTGGGCGCTTCGAGATTTGATTTTACCTGAACACAGCAAGAAAATATATACATCAAATTTTATAGTTTTAAAACGCAGGTTGACTGGTTTACATATTATGGGGTACGAATGGTTCCTAGAATCGGTGGATTCAGCCTGTTGGAATCCCTAGCAGGTTCATATAATTAACTAAAAAAGGATAAGTAAGTCAGAAAGATTGTATTATAGTTAAACCTGATCTAGTTTCAGTTTCCTGAGAATCTTATGTATGTGATAGGCGTTATTGTTACCTTCGCTAATACCCTCCTCCACTCCGGCTGATTCTCCATTAGTGGTCCTAGGTTTCTGTAGCTGATCGTTGCTTTCATTCAATGTCTGACCTTTCGATCTTGGTAAATCGCTGGATTTTTGTAGTTCACTCACTCCTCCTTCCTTTTGTTTTTCCTGTGCAGAGCAACCAGAGTTAACTAACTAACTAACTATATGAACAAAAATATCTACTAAATTGAGGTTATACTTCTTAAGAAATTATGTTCAACAAGATATCGTTCCTATTGGACGTCTATAACGTCTCCCTAAATTTTCCTTTCATGTTTGTACTTCCAACTCCTTTTGTTCAACTTGTAGTCCTCCAGAACTTGAGTATTTGCGTCAGGCTATACACGTACAAAGCGTCTATATTCTATTTCTTTTATAATGTATAACTAAGAAATAGGAAGGGAGGTCGCAATCGTGTTGGTATACTCCCATGCAAATACTGCAGTGAACCATTGACAGCATAAACAAGATGCTAGTTGCTGCCAAAACCCGTATGCCTTTTTAAAACGAGTATGCTAAAAATATTCTCACCGAATGTATTATAGCCTCGGTTGTGATGAGATTTCCGCCCTTTTTAGTTAATTTTGAATTTTCGGCCGCAGCTAACAACGCCGCGACAGTAGAACCTGCGAAAACAAGAAAATCAGTGTTGATAAAACCAAGAAGAAGCAGAATGTACTAGTTTACGTGATCAAACGAACGAACGAACGAACGATGGACCAAGTGCGTATTGTTTCTATAGACAGCTTCTCGCAAAGTCATGAAACATACCTTACAGTTTATTTAAAAAGAAAAGAACATACAGTTACTCGTAAGCTGAAATAATATAAGAATTTCGGATTCATTTTATAAACTTTACGCATAAATATATCCAAAGATGGGATAATATGTCATAAGGCTTGCACGATCACTCCTTATGAGAGAATTGAAAGTTAATTTTTTTACAATTATTGTTAAAAAGTCAATCCAGAAACCTGTAGCCGGCTTACTTTCACTGGACGTTGTCCTGTTCGTTGTATCTCTTACTGGAATGGTATCAAGTTCGTTCTCTATGAAAGTGAATTAAGACTGTAAAAATGGAAATAAACGCAGCTTAACAAATTCTAATGAATGCCTGGGGTCGGTTTTTCAAAGCCTAGTGAACGGCATTGTCAATCCATTGAAAAAGCAAACATACATCTTGTCTGCCGAATAGGACTATCCAGTAGGTATCTCCATATTCAGTGCATAAAATTTAACTTCAGTTAATCGGTGCTTGAATAACGCTGTTCACTCGTTACAACTTATCCACCAGATAAGCTATCCAGGCTTTGAACAAGTGATCCTGATGTTCTTTTCCTCTCCTTATAGATGCTTCTAAGTGATAATTGCCTTTGACAGAGTGAATGGTTGGAACCAAGGAAATCCTTGATTTAGTTGAAGTTAATAATTTCTGCAACTGCAAGGTTAGTACGCTCTTGACAAAGACCCGTTCTGAAAGGGATTGACGTTTCTGTAGAGTCTGCGTATAACTGTCTTACGTGTGGCTCATTATGTAGCGGTTTGTACTCACTATTTGAGGTAAACACCTTGTAAATTTTCCATCAGAAAATCTTTCGTACCGTCGACTTGGAACTTCAACAGAACATCGACAACCAGGCAAATCCAAAGTCTGCTTAGTTGATAAATTTAGGTGCTGTATCCCGCAACTAGTGCTGACTATACATAAAACCAGTGGTGTACAAGGGGGGACCGGGGGACTTAGCCACCCTTCCTCAATTCCATGGAGGGGCTGAGATCTCCTGCGGTGCTGTTAGTCTTCGTAGTGCCCCAACTTTCAAAGATTTAATCTAGCGATTTTTTTACGAATACTTTACGAAAATGGGCATATATTTTTCTTACATGCTGCCCATCAATTACGTGATGAACCAGTGGCATAAATATGTAAACATGACGAAAAAATAAGTGCATCAATCCAAACCTCGTATTCCACCAATCACATTCTTAGGTTGAGGTGACTCGGACAACCGCAGACCTTGAACCCTGTACACAACATCAATGACATCAGGTCCATCCGAGCTTGAATCTGTAATAGAAAAAATATTAATAGAGTACCATTGGCAGAACAGTTTTAGCAGATACCAGCGTTGACTTGATTCTTTTAGTTCCCGTTTTACGTAGAAAAAGGCTGAGGAAAAAGAATTCAATTAAATAGAAATTTAGAGAACGCTGAACCCTGAACATATTTAGAAAATACTGCTTATTTATGCGGTTTGTAATGTTTCCTGAAATTTTTGTTAAACCCGAGTGTTCAACGTTAATCGCTATGTTTCATGAACCGTAACCACTGGGCCATAAGCAAACGTCCAGATCTGGATTCTGTAGATACTGAATCTGGATTAAACAAATATGAAATGGCTTTCCATGTTTCTATACTGTGGTATAAACAAGCGAGAGTTAAGAAACGTGAGCCTTGAGCAAACCGTAACAAAAACACGAGCCTAAGGCGAGTGTATCGTGGTTATGTTAGTATTTTAGTGCGGATTCCCGTCTGGAGCTCGGAGTTTTTCTTAGTCCATGGCGTTTCACAGTTGGTCAGCAAGATTTTCTAAGACTGTATTTTACTTATCGAAAGTCTTACAGCATTCCAAGTGGCTACATCACGATATATCAACATGGAAAGTGTTATATTTCCTTTATAAAACAATACGCTGACTTTGAAACAGTTGGGTCAATTCTGTGTATACATACTTTTATATGAACACGGCGATGCGCCCATCAGAACTGGTATAAGAAGCTACTTATTTTAAAGCACATGAATAAATAAACTAATATAAACTCATTAAGTAAGGTGAATATACCTTGAAGGTACTTTGCCATGAGCTTTTGAACCTCTTTGTCAAACTCATGTTGTTCACTCGGTGGTAAGATATGGCTGAGATAGGGTACTATTTTTAGCTTCTCTCGATCGTCAAGAATAGGTTCGAGAGATGAGACGAGTTCTTTTGCATTTCTACGAAAAATAATTGAATTGATTAGTCCAGACAATGACGAGAAATGGTCGTGTCACACCACAAATATGAGTTGTCGCAAAGTTAACTTTCGTGTAATATATTATGCATATTAAAATACTCCTGCTCGTTTTTAAATATTACGTAAAATATTCGCGCAGTCTGAATGGCTACTTACAGTGGCTCACCATTGCAAATGAGCATAAAGATCCCTCGCCTTATATTTCATCTGTTACATATTACTGAAAACTTAAAATCTTAGAAAAGCTCGACAGGAAGCGAATTTTTGAAAAAAAGCAAGAACAGAATGCAAGGCATGATGGACTTTACAGTAGTAAGACCGACGTTCAGTTCAATCTGTGTTTATACTAACCTGTGTTTCTGGTATTCTTTCAATCTTTGTTTTAAAACAAGTTGTTCTCCTCTGGTCAAGAACTGACTCACCTGTACATTTAAAAACAATAAAGCCAAAAAGTTATTAAAACTAAGTGAATATCACCGTCAAAAAAAGGCATTGCACCCTAAAGTAACCTTTTAAGTTCAAGGTTTTTTATGTACAGCTCAAGGTTTCATAAATACACACAGGGAAGGAGTGGACTAGTGTAATTTGACCAACTGTGGCTCAATAGAACTTCAAAACTAGATAGGCCTATTTCACCCTAGCGGCATAACGACAACAACAGAACCACATAAAGAAAAGGTCACTTTCTTCCTTATGTCTTTATTTCCGTGTCATAATCATTCAATTACATTGTTATGCCGCCTTGTTCATACTATCGACATATTGATATAAACTGACTGTCTTTTGCGTTTGCTTTACCCCGCCGTTATGTCTTTTTGTCATTTAGTGGGAACCATGTTTTACTAGATGTTTTAGCCGGAGTGATCACATTTTCAGCACCAAATTAAGACTTTTATTTTTTAAGACATAGTCCTTGCCCCTAAATAACAGACAAGTGCGTTAGTAAATAACGAGACAAATTGTAGCCCCGGGAATACAATTGTCTCGGACCATACTTGACGTCGGAGACTGTTTAAAGAATAAGCCCGAAGAAATCCGTTTTGAATTAATGATTGTAACTTACAATCGTTAATCCAAAATTGAGTTAATTATTTCTATATAAATTAAGTTTACAATTCATTTCAATATGTCCACTATCATAATCTTGTAATTGCATAATCTTATAATTGTATGATCTTATTTTTTTAATCAGAACCAAATGTTCAATTTTTGTTTTTGTTACTTGCTTTGCACGTGTCCCAAGGCATGTGTGAAGTCTGCTTATTGACGTTATCCAACACTTTACGTTCTCGTAGAACTGAAAATGCTAATTTGCAAGTGATGTCCACTATTGAGTTAAAAGTTCAATTACCTTACGGGAGTGAGGAAACTTGAAGTTGAGTTGTTATCAATTTCACAGTTCAGATTCTGTAAAGACCTTCAATGATTATTTAGCTTAAAACACCATTTACGGGACTGAAACTGACGCGCAAAATTCCCTGATCGATGGGCCACTGGGAGTTCCAAGATTGCATTTTTAGGGTATCGATTGCTTTTCTTAGTGGCTACTGCCTTAAACTGATTCGTAAAAAATTCTTGTTGCCCAAACTTTTTGTTTACACTCGTACATTTTACTTTACACTGTTGGAAAACGTTCTGGCACAGTAAATTAATAATATATTAGTGGGATATTGTAAAAATAAACCAGATTTTGAACTCCAATTGACAAAGTGTAGGTCCTTCAGTACCTGGAACTTGAAGGTTTCCGCCAAGGCTTTGTAGTCCCCTCCACGTAGCTCCGGAGAACGCCGTAGTGGAAAGGTGGAAGAGGCAGAATAACTTCGTTGGAATGAGGTTTCCGCAGGCTGATCAAATATCGCTGACGCTGGTCTTTGAATGGTACCAGAATATGGTTTTTGTTTGTTTTCTTTGTATTCTGATTTGGTGGTTGCTTTGGACCAGGTTCTGAAATTACCATGACACAATATTTATAAAATTACGGTATTGGACTGAAGGTATTGTTTAGGACCAAAAAAGTTAGGGAACTACCGAAACCTTGGAGTAGAAAATTAGTTAGGGAATTGCCGGGAGTTAGGGAGTTTGAGAATTGCCGAAACTTTGGAGTAGAAAATTAGTTAGGGAATTGCCGGGAGTTAGGGAGTTAGGGAGTTAGGGAATTGCCGAAACCTTGGAGTAGAAAACAGAGTTTCGCAGTGAAACGTGATCTTCTTACGTTAAAAAGAATCAAACTATGTCTGACTCTTCAACGGGATTAGTTAGGATTTTGTTTGTTCAAAAATTATATTGCTGTTTTTTCTTGGATAATTTACTTCTAAGCTTAGGTTTAACTTCTTGGTGCTCGATTCAGTCCCCAGTGACTGACGGAGAATTTTCTATTTTATTGTGGCTAACTCCAGACGATTTTACTCATCAAAGGGAAAACTCTCCAGGAAGTTAAGGTTAGGGCTGTGGCTCAGCCAAGCTGATTTAGAAAAAAATGAACACAAAGGAAGGGATGGAGAGAGAATAAACAAAGGAATTTACAAAGAAAGGGATTTGCCAATTTAGGAGGCTATTAAGAGGATTAAGAAAGATAGGAATTGTTGTTTCAGTAAACAAAAGAATAAGATTTAGGAAGGAAGCGATTTGTTAAGTAAGAGATTTAGAAGTTAAGAACGACTTTCCGAAGGAAGTTATTGAGGAAGGAAAGGAAGATCTTTTGGAGTGAAATAATTTGGGAAGAAACTGATCCAGGAAGGAGTAAAGGATTATTGGTGGAAGGGTTTAGAAGGTGATATATGCAATATGCAATGCAGTATTTATTACTATAATATCGAATAGCATACTGGTTATAAATTCAGGGGTGGTATCAGAGCCAGGGCCAAAAACATGGCCCACTATCAGAGGTTGCTGGCCCCCTTACCCAGGGCTGGTTGTCAGGGAAATATGCAAATGTAGAAGGCCAGGGAGTGTTCAGACATTAGGAAAGCATGATTTTAACCCCATTTTAGCTCAGGTATCAAGCAGACCAAACTTGCATTCCCTCCAGGGACCAATGACCTCCTGTGAGGGTAACTCCTTGAGCTGTTGCTATATAAATAGTCTCATATTGATGGTGATCTATTAACTTGTTTTCACACCTGTACTTTGAGATTTTGGCTTCAGCTGGATTTGATGAGAGATGGTTACTTTTTTCCCCGAAAGATATACTTCGTGATAAAGTTTTACCAACTTTTTCTTCAACGTTTTGTCGGTTGTTGAGAATATCAGAAAATAACTTTTGCTGATCTCTGGGAATAAGTTGCCTGCAAAATAAACATATAAGAAAACATCTAGCCCTACATAGTATGGAGCCAAATTTGCTTGTTGTAGTTTACTACAGTTGCTATCGAGCGAATTCCTGTTTTCAATGGAGTATAGCTGTTTATGATACTCTGTTCTATTAAACTCTCAAGAGTACTCACTTAATTGTACTGATAAGTCTCTTTTGCACAGGTGTTTCCAAGATCTTCACAACTCCTCTGGCCAAATTGTCAACGGATTTGTCTTTCGCAAATTTGTTCAACAATTTAACCAACAGGGATTTCTTCTTGTCTTCCCCAGCTAAGTAATAGTTCATCTGTAAACAAGTTTCAAGGACAAATTTAAACCTTTTTTTAATAGAAAAACCAAAGCTTTTGAAATATCCATAGAGGATCTATTTGGTTTTTTCACATCAGGTTGAACAAGGACCAACCAGCACTTAAAGAGGAAAAGTACCTGTACTCAATAGTCATCCTATTCTTCTGTGTCTCCGTGTACAAAAATACGCATCATGAACTACCAGGAATAGTCCATCATACCTGACACCACAAGAGTGGTGAGAGAAGGTTATTTTGACAAATACGTCCTCATCTCCAAAAAGGGTTGATCATATGGGCTGATTATTGTCAAGAAAATCTTTTGACGTTGTTACAGATTATTTAAATGAACTTTGTGTTGTGCCACTTCCGGCAACTAAACTAGACCAAAAGTGCTTTTCAATTTCAATTTGAGTATATTTTACGTCCGCAATAAGATCTTGGTCAAACAAATCAGCCCGGCTAGCCACCCTATAAAGTGCATTCTCTGATCCGATCAAAATTGATTAACTAACAACAAATACATTAATCAGATAATTAACACCCCATTTCCTAGTCGCATCATCAACAGCCTTACCTCCTGAAAAAATTCTCTTGCTCTTCGAAACCTAGACGCCGTATTCCTCTGCTCTATTTCTTCGATGGATTTAACTCCAGCGATAAGTACCAACCGTAACAGTGAGCCAGAGGTGTTAATAAACCGCTCGACCTCAGCAAAGGTCATGTCACGCACCGATGTTTCATTTATCTCAACGAGCATATCACCGACACGTATTCCCGCGAGTTTCGCGGCACCTTTCTCGTCCAGCTGCGATACGAAAACGGGACCACCACCTCGGACTTTGAATCCAAACGACCCTCTTTTCCGTCGCAGTAAAAAATTCCGAATGCGTGAAATCACACAAATTGCAGGAGGAACTCTCTGCGATTGTCTTGCGAATGCAATGACATCTTCCTTGGTAAGGTTTTGCACATTGATGCCGTCTACTTCTAACAACTGGTCACCCGGTCTGAGTCCAGATTTGTGTGCGATGGAATCCTCCAAAACGCTTGTGATAACTACAGGGGTATTCCCACCAATTCGAAATCCAAATGCTTCCGGCCAGTTCTGGTTGGTACGCGGTAGCGGCGGAACTCTTTGCATAGCAACAGGGAGTTCAGCAGAACGTTCGTGAAAAACTTGCAGTTAAGTCCTTGAGGGTCAAATGATATATACCGTTGAAGTCAAACCTTGGATGTGCAGACCACAAGTTAGGTGAAAGCTCGTAATATTTGCGGTGAACTGAACCTGCTTGAAACGACGAATTACTCTGGTAACATAAACACGTGGTGTAAGTGGGTTTTTAACGATGGAAGACCTAAATAAGCAGTCTGGAAATCTCGTAGCATAAATATATTGTGTATTGTGTACGACTTACCAGCTTGGAGTGGAATTCTTGGTGAACGTCACCCAGCAAAGAGCTGTCGTAGCGATGGATCTTCAGAACAAAATTCCCCTTCGGTAAGCCGAGCAAAAGTATTCAATCACATGATACTGACATCGTTTAAAACTAGGAATGACAAAAGTGAAAATGTATTACCTTCCCTCTGTAAATGAGAAGCGAACAGAAGGGTTTGTACATGACATTAGGTCGAAGAATCGTGCAGACGTTGTTATTGATAACACGTTCAAGTGATTGCTTGTCTGTTAAAATTTCCTTGTCTGTTAAAATTTCCTTTGTGTGTATCGTGTAAACATACAGCACCACAATTCACAAATCTCCTTTGTAAATTCAAATTATCGCTTGATTGTACAAGTAGACAAGTGAATTACGTTGATCTTATGTACGATCCTCAAAAACCTTATCTGTTGAGTTAACGTTGACGCTTCGCCTTGTCCATGACAACAAACTTGTAACTCGAAACGCATTAGTTTACGAATGGTTCGTAGTTCTCATTCCGCCTGTCGTCTTTCAGTTTTTAAGTATTAATTTACATACCCTTACGTAATGCAAAGAGGAAAGTAATATCATTTTAATGATCAACAGACGCCATTCAGCCAATGGCGGTTGCATTCGTGTTTGTCTTACCTAGCAGCAATCTTTCGATACTTTTATACCGAAAACTTCAGTCCAACTATATAAGACTAGAGTATGTGATAACACATGCTCCGTAACATAAAGTCAAAATGAAAACTCAAAATTCGAGTCAGCCTCAAGTTGAGAATGGATGAACCTGTAATATTTTGACATCATTGAAAAGTCATCATCACGTATAGTGACAGTCTGTCTGGTGATATCTTTGTAATAAATATCACCATCATACAGCGTATCACATCAGTATGATGAAGTGGAAATATTGCAGTTCCATATATTTACTCGAATCTTGAGTTTTAGATATGACGTTATTTTTCGGTATATGTTTTATCTTATACGCTCTGAAAATCTCATACGCCGGCTGTGGTTTAAGACTTAGAGAGATTCTTTGCTCTTGTGAGTCAGGAAGTAGTTATCTGAGGCAGCATTCAGCATCTCAAGTGGGATCATCACATCGCTATTATCTATAACACCTCCTACTGTAGGCTACACCTACTCAGACATATCTACTTCAACTTTACTTATCAGTGACGAATTAAATTATCTTATGCTTTAATTTAACCCCAATTCTCTACTGCGGGACAATCTACACATGCAAAACTATCACAAGTTGTTACAGTATTAGCCAACCAAAGGGATGGGAAACTGCCGGAACTTAGTTTCTAGTGAAGACCCTTCGCTCGAAACGTCAGTTTTTCGAGACCAGAGTTCTGCCAGTTCCCCAAACCTTTTGGTTTTCTACCAGTCATTCAATCCTTCCGCCGCAGCACTCTACTTTTATATCATTGTAACAATGTTGTTCGGCATGAATAGAGCATCAACGATTGTTCATGGTTGTTGGGACTGGATAAAACAACATCAATTGATAGAACAACCACGTCCACAGCAGTTGTTAATATAATTGTTGGACCTTGTGAACAAGCTGTTCCAGCATTGATGGATGAACAAAGTCCTAATTTCATCTTTATCATGGTTGAACATCATTGACAAGGTTACGGGTTCGATTCTGAGGTTACGAGCTTGACGAACGTTCGTTTGTCGTCTGATATATACCAAGCTCCCACTTGAACGAGATTAGCATTCAGCATTTAGTATTGGTAATGGGGTGGAGCACAACACTGTTCACGCCTGGGTGAACAACACCTGGATCAGTCAGTAGCGCCTAGGGGCGAGAAAAATGTTCGGCGCCCCTCTACCATTGAGAATATGAAAGATTTTGCTGTTACCTACAGGTAATTAATCTATATTTCTTGCCAT
The DNA here is from genome assembly GCA_036872915.1 of Nanipora kamurai. Classification (NCBI taxonomy): domain Eukaryota; kingdom Metazoa; phylum Cnidaria; class Anthozoa; order Scleralcyonacea; family Helioporidae; genus Nanipora; species Nanipora kamurai. Next base: position 1,145,103 of record JBAHVQ010000176.1, read on the forward strand.
TTAACACCCTCCTGCCATTTAACATCAAATTACCATTAAAAGGTTCGGTTGTCACATCATATGCATAGATTTTCTTTGGCATGTAGCCGTTCTGCAAACAGCACATCCACAAAAGAATAATCTTTAGTTCACGAGGGGAAAGTTACGCCTGCTTCACGGCATTTTTGGGCCCTATTCACTCTGCAGCCAGGGGCACGTGCGACCCCTCGCTACGCCACTGTGTAGGGTACAAGCAGCAGCGTTTTTTCAAATGACTTACTGAAGTTGCAAAAACGAGCCGCTAGATTTATTCATGTTAGTTGGGAGGTAGACTTGTGAGTTAAGAGGTAGCACCCAAAGGAAGGGTCTTCGTTCGAATGGTAAGTGTTTATTCATTCTCGATTCTGCAGTACATCAACCTGTTGGTCCATACAGGTGGTTTTTACATTGCCTCTGCAGCATTTTACTTTAATATATGACCACTTCACCAACTCTTCACCATGCCACTGTACATGATTTTCGACGACAGAAATGCTACACAAAAAACTGATGACCGCGCCACACTCACGTGATATGGTATACTATACCATTTGTGAATAAGATACAATGAATTTTTTAAAATTTTGTTTGTCCACCTAATTGTATAAAAAAAGTCGTGCTTGAAAGTCGACCAACGTAAAGCCCCCGGCTACACAGATTTTTTTAGTTTGCGGTGTAAGTTCTTGAAAAAAAAATTCGCATCGCCATAAGGGAAAGAAAATCGCGCAAGTAGCCAGCGAAGGTTAGTAAAGCACAAATCTTCAGAAAACGTTTCTGAACCCAAAGGACGGGGATCGAACCAGTAACCAAGGATACAAATATGAGCCGCATGGGTAGGTTAGCCGGACTAAGATGCTAATTTTCGGATTATGTTTTATACTTTACTATTAGATCAATCATGCATAGTCTTAATGCATAACATTCATACCCTCGATTTAAACTTTGGTCACAAAACTAGACTAACGAAACCAAATCAATCGCTAGAAATCTTTACAAAATGTTACATAGTTGCATAACCTGAAAAAAAAATCGCAATGCTGGAGCATCATCTTTGGATGCGTCTGAATACTCGACAGGTCTGAATTGAAAACCAATGTAGCGTGCATTCAAGGCGCAGTGTTACAATATCACAGTGCTGACATATTGAGCTAAAAAAAGACGCCTACTCATAATCAAAACATTATGTTTAATCAGCATGATAGGTAACATGTGATACTACGCAATTTATTCGGGGTAGATAAAAAGTAGTTAGTATTGAGTTGGTTATGGGGTTTACCATATTTTGAGGAAAGGCTCTAAAGGAAGACACTCGAATGTTGCGCTCAAAACGAAGCGTGGTTATCATTCAACGTGACCACTTAAGACTCAGACACATGGCGCAATGTTTCACGCAATATTGCGTGAGAAGTCTATTTCAAGATTGAGGAATTTGAGGGAGTAAAAAAGAAAACAATGAAGAGATATAGCCCACAGACTCAGGCAACTGCCGAATATTAAACATAGCAAAACTGACATTTCCATCAAAGGCCGTTCACTTTTCACTGTAACAAAGGGTCTTCGCTGGGAACGTCAGCTTTGCTACCTTTAATTTTTGGCACACGTCGTTCAACACGGCTTACGCAGCACTCTATTTTTATATCCATGAAGGGATAGGTTAGAGAAAACCTTACCTTAAACTTATCCTTACCAAATCTTTCTTTAATGATTACTATATAACCCTAAACTTGCTCGCTGACTTAAATCTCATCCATGGCCATGCAATTTAACTCCTTCGCTGCCACCGGAAACTTTTATTATTCACTCTGGCTAACGCCAGACTATTTTGCTCCGGCAAACGTTGGACGATTTTGCTCGTCAAAGGGAGACGCAGGCAGAGGAAGGCCCAAGGGACGTGTGCCCCCCTTAGCATTGCCAGCCACGCGGTTGTCATTTGCTATCTGTTAGTGTAAAGAACAGTTGTCATCTGGTGTTCTTCCGCTAAGACCCCATTCAAACGAGTCCAACATTGTTGGACCAACATGGTTGGATGATGTTGGACAATGTTGGATGAAAATTTTAAACAAAGTCAAACCCGATCCAACATCTTCCAACATTACCCAACATAGTGTTCAAACGAGGCCAACATGTTGCACCCAACAATGTTGGACCAACATGTTGGCCTCGTTTCAACGGGGCCTAGGGTGAAAAATCCTTTTCTTTTTCTTTTTCCATTTACTAACTACCTTTCATCATATGTTAATATCTGCGGCATCAGGACCGCGATACGAATGTTGAATTTTCTAAAAGCTGTCAACTGAATGGCAAATAATATAAAGTTTTAAAAAGGTTACAAACTTCTAAATTTTGCTTTAAAAGTTCCGATCTTATCGTCAATCATTATCTTTGCCCTCATCACATTTATTCATCGCGAGAATAAATTCTAGCTCCACTCTTTGTCGGACCGTGTGCCTGGCCTTTATACAATACACACACAAAAACGAAGATTCAGCTATATAAGAGCGAATGTTAAAAATGTTTATTTCTCCCTCTGAGTACAAAAGTTGTCAAACCTAAAACATAGTCTTTGCTGCATACTTGATACATAAATTCTCGCAATATGTTTGTCTTGCTAGCTGGCAGATTGTGGTACCTGAGCCAGTGCGGTGCTATTCTAATTCTACAAATAATAGCCGTTCTGAATATGAATATGGTGTTCGTTTTCTTGGCTTGTCTTGTAATGTCACATCTTCGTGCATTCAATGGCTTCTTCGGGATCTGCTACTTCACAAGACAGAATGAGAATAGAGTGGCTCCGACTGCCTCCAGAAATCTACAGAGGAATAAGTGGAATTAAAAGAAGCAAGTTCGAAATTTAAGTACTTTAGTCCTCTCTAAGATTTCAGTTGACTGCAACGTAACTGACTAGACGAAAAGGGCAAGAAGATGAGAGAGGATATACGGAAAGGAAGCCATAAAAAGCGAAATAAAAGAAACTTCAAGAAAGCCGAAATCGAAAATGTATGACTTTTGTCCAATCTCAATCGTGCGATGTAACCAGCCTTTTATTTTAGAAGGTCGTCTTGGAGAGAGATAAACAACTTGGTTTAAATGAAATGTTATGGCTTGTACATCAATAAGGAGAAAATTATAAAGTAGGGCTGAGTACCTTGAAGTGGAATTTGCATCTTTCCAACAAATATTTCATCTTGAATTCTACTACAGCCGACAGCGGCAGCTGTCTAAATTGCGTAGGCTAAAACACACAAAGGGTATTCGAAGAAAACGATTAAAAGAGATCACCCCTGCAGGAGGGTTTATGTGAAAATAAGTATAACAAGGCTTTTTGGAAACGTTACGGCAAATTAACCTACCGAATAGCCTAACATAGTTTCCAAGGCAGACGAAAGTAAACGACAACTTGTGAGTGTTCCTGAATGGTCAGATAGGTCGATGCATAAATCATATGATAGTTGTGGTTCACTGTTTTTCTGATCATCGCATGCAGAATTTTCACAGTGTCCCGTTGCAGAGTTCACGCGCCGTCTGCACTTTATACTACATAGAAACAAGAATAAATAAGTCCGAAGATGTGCGCTGGCGCTAATTAACAATTGTCTCTGTCAGTTACCACTAAATGAGTCTTTATTAGTATACAGTATCGTGGCTGCAAGCAGTCCAATGCTTCGTAAAATCAAATTTAAAGTGTTTTACCCATCCTTAATAAGTAACTTTAATATTGTCCAAACGAAATTACTCAAAGTAACCCATAGATTAAATGCAATACGGGGAGTTACGCATTCCATGGGAGACTTGGGCCGACTTGGATAAAAGATCCGAATGGAAGTCCAGTTTGCGACCACTTGCAGGACTTCCTGTTTCCGGACAGGAAAAGGTAAATCCCAACTGAAGTTTGTAATGGAAAACAATTTCTATGACGTTTTGGCTTTCAGACTGCGGAGGAACTTCAGAGGCTGGTATCGTATATAAGCACAATTTATATCGGTTTAAAAAACGATATGTCATAAAAGCAAGATTTGATAAAAGTGCGTCATCAATGGCAACATCGCACCTTGTTCTAAAAGACTTTTTCCAAGATACCTAAGAACAACATGCGTTTGTTTCCTTCGTCTTATCACGATACAAAGTGCGCTACTTACATAATACACTGGGACCCTCCCTTCAACACATTCCAGATCCATTGATACATGAATTCAAACTGTACTACATACCATCGTAATGCTAAGACCTGATCGATGTTACCGTCAATGTTGAAGTTAGTGAGGTATGCGAACACTATGCCATTTACTCCTTCAACTTGTGCGTTGCCTTTGGCAATGTCTTGCTTTATTTGCTCAATAGTGAATATATCTTTAATCCCATCCACTACAAATAAGTAAGTTCAAGGTTAGCGAGGGACGTATATCATACGTGGATATGTGTTTGTGAAGATCATTTAACGTTCTGGTAGAACCGCTTTCGTTTCCTAAAATTATGTCTTCTTTATTACTTGTTGCTTTTATGATGTTGTTCCTTGTTCCTATTTTTTTAAATTGGGTACTGACGACGTCGACCCTGATGAGTCACGATTTATTTTATACATTTATTTAAGTATGTTTGTCCATGGTAACCCATCAGACTAACTGGTTTTGAAAGGCGGCTGTGGACAGATAAATATATATATATGTGTATTTTAATAAATAGTGAAAACGTTAGAATGCACGAAAGACTTGGATATATAAATCCTATTGTATCGGTTGTACTAGATAATTCGAAAATAGACACTTACGGTTCAACAAGCGGCCGTATTCTCCAGTATTTTCAGCAACAATATCGTTCATAACTTCTGGTGACTGAGCATAGCTGTAAAGCTGATGCGCTTGTGTTATGTCTATAAAACATCCAAAGTTTTAAAAAATACATCGAACATTAGTGAGGAGGATAAAGCCTTGTTGTAAGAACTTATTTTGATATGCACGGATCTGCCATACCCGGATTGACAGTAATTATCGCTTTGTTGTCGCATGCAGATGACATCGTTCTTCTGTACTCGTCATAGGTAATTTTTAAATCAGCAATGAATAATACTATATAGGTTGAAAAAATGATATGCACAGTTATTTATGCCTTAGCCAATGAGTGGGCACAGTTTCATGGATGGACGGACGGACGAATGGATGGATGGATGAACCAATGGGTGGATGGATGGGCTGGCTGAGTGAGTGGATGGGTAGATGGATGGACAAATGAATCGAACAGATGTATGCGTTGATCAATAGGCAGATCGAGGGAAAATTGGTGGTTGGAACAATTTCAAACTAAGTTGCAGTTAATTTATCATAAGATATTTGATTTATCTTGCTATTCAAACTGGGGAAGCCAAGAATGCAGAGCTCAAGACGGGACTTGAACCTAGCGATTTAGCTGCAATTAATGTCAATCGATAAAGGAAGTACTGTGTAACATCACAAACCAGTTTCTCCTGGCGTCCATGTCAGCGCTAAGTCAATTCGTTCTTCATCCCATCTATTAGAAGTGAAGGTTACATGGTCAAATGTACGTTATTTTATGAAATCAATAGTCATTCGTTGTGCACAAATCCGCATTTCAAAACATCAGTAAGTTATGCTGAATTACGAGCAGGGAAACATGAAAAAAATATGGAGAATTTTTTCAACATACAAAGTCATTAAAAACGAATGGCAAGTCTCATCAAAAACTTGTATGTCACATTTTTGGATCTGCTTTCCCTTTTTAGTGACGATGTCTTTTGGGGTCCCAACCTAAAAAGCAATCGAAAACGGGAAACGAATTTTACTGTTGGTAAAATACTTTCTCAAGTTTGCGAAAAATAATTTCTTTCGAGCAATATACATTAATCTGTTTCAAAATTAGCTCAAAAACCAAGAGCCTGCCTAGAGATCAAATGAAAGGCAGTTTACCCGCCACCCTCTTGCAGTTTCCCAAATTTTAAGGTGGATTCGTCAATCTCAAGTTAAGCCAGAGACCTGAAATAACGAACAACAATTCAGCCCGGCTTAGCATCATTGCCCAGCACAGAATACGTAATTTATTTGTACCTTTTGTATTCTTATGTCGTGAATTACTCAGGCTGCTCTTCTGTCGATAAGCCTACTACATATTTCAGATGCGACGGTTGACAATAGGGAGGTTAAGATTTTCATTCACCTTTACTTTCATGCACCTTTGCTCACGATTTGAGTCTTGCTAGCTCAACGGTTGAAGCGTCTCATCAGTCGTCAGATTGCTGGTTCGATTCCCGTCTAGGGCTCAAAGTCCAGAGGATAATTTTACATTTTAGTTTAACGTGAGAACTCTCTTTTTTTTACAAAAAAAAATCACCTTCGCGGCTTTGCCTGCCTTATGTCGTTCGGCGTAGGAACATGAATTTTAACCCTTTATTGTTTGAGCTTTCGGGAGGTTTTTCTTTGACGAGTAAAATAGTCTGGTGTTAGCAAGAGTAAAGTGAATACGTTACCACATGGCAACCGTGGCCAAAAAAAGGTTAACCTCCTTTATGTAATATTACAGATAATTCGTACTGATAAATGAATGGAACAGTATAACCGTGAAGCAATTTCGTTATATTTCTACTATCACTTATACTGCTACAAGAGAACTTCTCCAAAGTATAAACCGTTCAAACAAAAGATAAAAATATGGCTCTGCTTGTACTTACGTTTTTCACAGCGACAAGAACATTCATGTGATCGCCATGTAGACTTTGCCCAGAAGATAAGATATCGATCAGCGTGCAATAATCCCCACTTTCTTTTATGGGAGTATGCATGATCAGGTTGAACTCAGTAAGGTCCCAGCCACAGTGCAGTGAAACGGTGGAGTGAGTTTCACTGACATTCAACTGAAAATTACTGTTAAGAAAATTGAACGAATGGTACAGAAGTTACGTAAATCGTTAATTTGTTCACCAGCCAAAGTGTTATGTTTTTATGACTGGATTATGCATGATTAGGTTGACCCTACTGAGGTCTAGTAATTGTGTAGTAAAACATGTGGAATGACTACCACTGACATGGTACAAAGAATTACCGTAAAATGTTTAATACATGACAGATAGGCCCCATAAAGTTTTAATCTTCACACAAGCTGCAGTGGGAGTGTGCATGATAAGATTGAACTCACTTCGGTGCCAGTCACTGTGCGATGAAATTGTGCAGTGAGTTTCACTCACATCAAATTAACTTGGAGTGTTTTTTGGGATCTATATAGACCCGATAAAACACGTACCGCGAGTTTTTTAAAAAATTTTGTCTCTGAATTTTTTTTG
>JBAHVQ010000176.1:1156901-1177628 GCA_036872915.1 Nanipora kamurai
CGGCAAATAATTGATCTGCTCGCCACTGATAAATCACGATATTTTGCTCAACCTCGTCCAATAATTGTATAATATTGTACCTAAAGTCTTGCTAACCCTTCAGATGAAAGTATCATTTTCAGCAACATTTTAATAAAGCCTGGTTCTCACTGGTAGCATATTTAATACTTATTTATTTAAGCTTGAAGTATGAGAAGTATTAAATCAAGGACGTTCTCACGATCATCCCGACTATTATGGGTAAAGACTAAATGTTTATTTGCGCACGCGCAAATCGCATCAAACACAGGTTAAGTCCCCGCTGCGTAAAAAAACCCCGTTAATTTTGTAACTTATCACTTAAGCTTTACGACTTAAGAAATTCGGCAGTTTTCAAACAAATCCGGTTGTTATGCAATGTTGCATCGATTTCCAGTGTGGCGCCCGAACTTATTGGCCAAAGTCGTAATGAGGGGGAGTTGGGAACGAAAGCGTAGGAAAAAGTGACAGCAAGTGTTTTAAGGGATCCGTTTTCATTTCGCACCGTTTCGAATCAGTTTTCAAATCGCTCCGGTTGAAGTGACGTTTTCATAGAACTTCGATCCGGAGCCGTGTGAACGCAAAGGTGTTTTGTGACTTTTTAGTGCCGCTTTCAAATCGATCCGTGTCAGTATTTACAACTCTTAAAACCGCATTCCTTGCCGTAAAACACCAGTGACAAGGAAGCTGAACTTGAAATTAAAACATGTTCTTAGAAAATTTTGAGACCACGAATTCCCCCATAAAGTAGTGGTATAAATTAAGCCCCAGGCAACGCTGTCTCTCGGGTGTGCAGACAGAAGAGCAGCTATTGTATTTGAATGATTTCAGTCATATATCCCCTATCACGAAATTTGTATGTTGCACAAACTTCCGAACTTCAAATTGAACATAAGTATTTATTACGAAATTATAGCATTACATAGCTGGTAATACAGGTTATTCATACAATATTCCTTGAACTTTCCAATGCTTGTTGACACTTGGCAATTCTTGGAAATACAAGTTGGTGTTAAAAGAATTCATTTATCCAGTTAAATTCTTCTTATTAAATAATACATTGTTTCTTTACAAGAACCTTCTACTTTTTACTTTTCGACGATGCTCCGGCAGCAGCTGAAATTAAGTAAAAGAAAAGGTGTACAACTGTGAAATTCAAAAACAAAAGGATTTTACTTAGTGAGGAGGAGAACCCTAGAAAAGTAACGGTTGAACGTAGGGACGAGAACTGTGCGAAATAAAGGATGGACCATGTTATTTACAAAACATTTTTGGTTGAGTAGGCAAAATTTTTAACTTCGAAAACATTTCCCTTCGGGCCCAACTCCTGGCGAAAATAATGATTGGCATTCTTAGGTTAAGGGTATAGACCCCTGTCATAATGGCCGCCGTTTTAAATATTCTTTTATATGCATCTAAATTAGCTTTTCTGGCCTCGTTAGGAAGCAAAGATTCTTTTGAATTTGAGACACAGGAACGAGGCGAGAAAGGCTTATTTAGATGCACATAAAAGAATATTTAAATTGGTCGCCATTATGAAAGAGGTCTATGTTCCATAGACCCTACTAAAGTGTCAGTATGCACAAGCTTATTGCACAACAAGGCAGCCAATCAGCGTCCGTCATTTTGTGAAAAGACCAGATAACGAGTTCAGTTATATAATAATTTAAGGTGTGTATTTACTGCCTACACAACATTGGATCTTACTTTGTTGTGTCAGGTATAGTATACACTTAATATCTAATACCAATGGAAACAATCTGGTTTTCCTCACAGTCTCGATGTTTTTCGAGTTAGCAAACATTACGTGCTTTGTTATACAGCTGGGTTTTCGCTGGATTTTCACCAAATTTAGGCTGTCTAACTGGATTTTCCTTGAGCTGTTGTAGCCCGAGCGGTCATTAATTGTAGCGTTCCTGGCATACATTGATTTGCTTACTGGCAAGTGACCATCAACCAACCAATGGCAATTTGCTGCTGTTAAAGGCAGCAAAAATCTAGCTTTATAACAAGTTAAATTATCTTACGGTTTATTAAATTACTTTGAAGAGTAAAATAACGAAAGCAAAATTTGTGATTTACCACCCAGGGAGCCAAGGGAGGATATGAACATTTTCGAAAATACACAATTTACCTTTTCTCGCTTCTTCTCTCTTTTTTGCCGTTTCTTCTCGTTGTTTCCTAATAATTGCAAGTCTTGCTAGGTCTTTTTGAGCCTGTTCTGTTTTGCCTTCGGCCTGAAGTTTCAAAAAACGACTGTGTGCCTGCTGGCGCTCGATTTCCTCCCTGAATGTGAGAGAACAGAGAGTTATAATATGCCAAACATGTCGTATAACTGGATTAACTACGTGTACAGCTGAGAATTCACATCTCCTTTCAACGGAATTTTTTGCAGGTCATTTGGGAGGTCGGGGAGATTTGATCAAACCCCACTTTTTCATACTCGAAGAAAATATATGTGAGAAAGATTCACTTCAAAAATACAACCTGAGTACACAGTAGCTCCAGATTTTTCTGGGGAGCATGTCCTCAAACCTCCAAAGTTTCTTGTCCCCTCAGCACACCCCCTTTAGCAATATGTTGGTGTTTGGTCTTTAGTCTAACTGGTAAGGAACTTAAAGTAACCATATAGAAATTAAGGCTGTAAATATTATAACCATTACAAAGTGATATCAGATGCATTTGTGGTCAACTTTCCAATTATATTCCACTTTGCAAACTTTCAGTGAAACTTTGTAATTAAAGAATATGATCAAATTCAGCATAGAAAGTTAAAAGGTTGGTAATAAAAAATTCTGATCTTTCGAGCCTTTTTCAGGGAGTGAAACGTATTCTTGAAGAACATGCTTCTGAAGAAGAAGGGCCTTTGCCTGTAATGTCAGAATTTTTCTACATATATAATTTGCTTTCTACCAACTTTTTAACTTTATGCACTGCCTATGCAGCATCCTACATTTTTACATTGTTCTACGATCAAATTTGTTTTGTTACAATCTTCAGGCAACAACAGGTAGTTGTGCTGAGCTTAAGGAAAATTAGGGAATACAGTTCCCCACAAAACATTGCCCTGGGCCCCTCCCACGTTAATCTTGCCGTGTATGATACCAGCATGCAGATAGGTAGCATGATTACTTTAATGCTGATATATAACAAAGCTGAATATGGCATTAATATTTAATATTCTTTTAAATTAGATTACCATCTCTGTGGTGGAATTGACTTTCTTGTGAAATTTAGCCACAAAGAAAAAAGGTGCTAATGTGGTGATTTAAATATGCAAAAAGAATACACGATTGGCCTGCATGTCTGTGTTTGGTCTATGATGCAGCCAATATTGACAAATTTGGGAAGAATTAAGCCATAGGGCCTTAGTACAGTGAAGTTGTTAACTGTTGTACACAAACTGGTGAGACAATGTACCTTTCTCGCCTGGAGAGGTTAGCTTTTGAATTCATATCCAGTTCTGTGACTTTTTTCGCAGCTTTTTGAGCTCGGTTTGGATTGCATACTTCAATTAACCCATCAACACCCTTAGGTTTCCTGGCTTTCTGTTAATGAAAAGTAGATTTCTTTGTCAGGGTTCATGCTTTACAACAAATATTTTAATTATGAACATTCAACAGCCTTCAGTCCGCTAGATTTCAAACATATCCAAAATAAGAGATTTTTATACACGAATAGTTGTTTATTAACCATGTTGATTTACTTAAAAAAAAAATTTAGTAACTGTACAGTAAAAACTACCTGCCATTGGTTAACAAAATGCTATTACATTTCAGCCCTATAAGGTAACTTGGATGACAATCTTAACTGATCCTCTGTGAAATCAACTAAAAATTATCCAAAAAGCTATAACTGTACTAGTGTAAGCAGTGAAAACTTTTCCATCCCATACTTTGGAATGAGAGGTCATAATTTGGTTACCAAATTAAAGGGCTTCAAGTTACATGCACAACTGGAAAACACTAAACCAAAACGGTTAGGGAACTGCAAAAAACTTTGGAGTAAAAACACTGACATTTCAACAGATGTACATGTACATATACTGTATGTGATGGCTCACAAAGGACCTTTGCTCAAAATGGACATGTACACCTGATGAAGGTCTTTCACTTAAAACTTCAGGGTTTTTATTTAATCCTATGTTTCTGCAGTTCGCTAACCCTTTCAGCTTTTTACACATCATTCAAAACTGTATTGTTTGGAAAATACTAAATTGGATCTCCCTAAATCTCTCCTCTGTGTGTTGCACATCAACCATTGCAAACAGTACATTTACTGTTGAGTTATACAGACCAATACAAGGCTGAATTATTTCAAGGATAACACAAATCCTGTAACACAATCTAGTTGAACAGTCTGCATAAAGCAAGTCAAAGACCTTATTCATAAATGGTAGATGATTTAAAATTCTTTAATACGCATATAAATTGGCTATTATAACCTTGTTTTAGAGTAAAAATTCTTTTGTATTTGGTACATGAAAGTGAGTTTATATAGGCCAGTTTATATGGATAAGAATGTTAATTTGGCAGTCTACACTTGCTTTACTTATCCACTTTTTTGATGGATATGCATAGTCTGTCAATGAAGGAACCATCATGTTGCTTAACATCTACTGTTGTTCATATTAACCCAAGGTGACTGATAAATCAGTAATGAATCATCAGGAGATATTAAGTCCATCTTGTGACCATCTGATTTACAAAAAACTCTAGTGACTACAGTCGTATTTACAGAGGATTAAAAGTTTGTGAAAGAGTAAGTTAATGTGGTTAAGATAAAGAGAGGTCCTGACCAGTACATTTGTGTTCTGTATGTTGTCAAATGAGTATTTGTTGTTGTTTGGCAAATGGGTTAAGGAGATAATTTTTAATCCTTTGACAGCCAGATGTCTCCTTTAATACTTAAAATCTTTTGGTGTTAGCCAGAGTAAAATACTTAATTGTGCTTATGGCTGGCAAAGAGTTAATTTGACGAAAATAGGGAACCATGAATTTTCCTGTTAGTATACCAATAGCTGAACAAACCTCATCATCAGAATCACTTTCCTCTTCATCTTCTTCACTTTCCTGACTTTCCTGTTCCTCTTTTTCTGGATCTTCTTCCTCGTCTTCGTCTTCCACATTACCTCGTCTTTGCTAGAAATTAGAAAATTGTAATATTTACATAACTAAGGATTTAGATAAGGTAGACAGATGCAAACAGGATAAGCATCCAGTATTCTGTCTTACCCTCCATGCTCTGTCCTTCCTTTCCTTTTCCCGTTCTGCTTCCATCTCAGCTTCAGTAATAAAATGCCTGTTTCTACCCTTATGGTTGACTTTTCCTTTACCTATGAGACAAACTAGCATTACTCATTTCTTTGAAAATTAGTAGTCTTGTTTTAGTTTCATTTAAGGATTTTTTTGTACTTATTTCAGTCAAGAAAAGCACACTTATGCAATTTTTGCACCATATGTGCACCATGTACCAGGATCAGAGTTAAGGTTTGAAATTGAGTCAGGAGTTCAGTAAATTTGTAGGTGATGGATCAGAACAATGGCTTGAAAAAAACACAACCCCATTAAAACCACAGGCGTAAGGTCTTACTTCGATCTATATAAATATTTATACACCAGACAACACAATATTACGTTCAACCTATTTTCGTTATGACCTGAAGATTTAGATGAGAATCGTAGACCTAATTTACCATACTTGTACCTCTTTTCGACATCTTCTTTCAAAAACCAGACGACAGATTAAATAATTTTGACTAAATGTGATACAAATTGATATATTTTTCTAATAAACACGTTTCCTTCCCTTTCGTCTTTGGGCGCTCCACCGGCGCATATTTCCATAGTTAGACTCTGCTGGTCAAGATCACCGACGACCTAAATGCAACCAAAGGCGCGCTTTTTCACGCCAAAGTCGAAGGCTCACTGATCATTGGTCCTTCAGCTTAACTCAGCTCTGACTTCTTTCCACTCTAAATTTCGAGAATTTACGGAGAAATTTTTGCAAGAGTTTCGAGTTTCGTAAAGTCTGAAATTTTGAATAAACATGCTTAGATTCATCAGATATGCGATGCATGTAGTGAACCTGGGGATATGTCCCTGGGTTAGTATAATTAGTGACACCTGCCTGATCCAGAATATAGCTTATACAGTAAGCAGGGCTGCCAACCCTGGAAGTTTTAAAATCTGGAGAATACGTATGTAAAAGACCTAAAAACTCATTTTGAAGCGATTTAAAATCAATTTGAGCAGACATTTTTGTAAGAAAGTTCGCATTTGCAATACCAATCCAAAACCCTGTGAAAGATGAAGTATTGGTAAACATCGCTATCGACCGCTGTGTTGGAAGAAACGCAGGCAGAAACAAGCGATAGTCAGAAAAAGCGAAAAAGCTATATAAATTATATATTATAGCTTCGATTGTATTGTTGTAAACTCATGTGTTCTAAGAAATCAAATGCCAAGTGCGTCTGTCGCTCATGACGTTTATTCGGGAGAATTAATGACAAATCTGGAGGATGGGAGATCATATTTAAAATCTTGAGACTCCCGGATAATTCGGGAGAGTTGGCAGCCCAGAGTAAGGGACCCCGGACCGCCTAGAATACTTGGAATCCCCCTCACAAAAATCTCAGTTGTGTATCTGTAGAACAGATTCTGTACAGCAATCATCAAATCATGGCATGTTACCAAGTTAGGGTGCTCAGCACATCATGTCGCCAGGAATTTTTGGGGTACTTTTTGCACTTTTGCAGCGTATTTTTGGGTATTTTGAATGGTATAAAGTGTTTGGTATACCTCTATCTCCCTGCCCGACCCTCAACAGACTCCTTTTAACTCCTTGGTGACAGTGAATTTTCCCTTTGACGAGTAAAATCGTCCGGCGTCAAGCAGAGTAAAATACCGAAGTCTCCATCAGTCACTGGTGACCGAATCTGGCACCGAGGAGTTAAAAGTTACACAGTTTCTGGAGGTTGTAAAAGGAACAGCAAGTATCCAATTTGACATCAGGGAACTGTGATCGCTTTTAGATAATAAAATTCAGATTGCCTAGCTTGCTTTAAGTGCCAAACATGACCAATTGTCTGTTCCAGTCCCGCACGTTCGTAGTTTGCCCTGTTTTGCATTGTTTGAGCATTGTTTATTAATTTGGTCAGTGTAATAGGAACGTGGGCGCCAAAAATTGCTTTTGGCGAGGCGAGACACCATATTTGAATGATTATATGCCCGATGAAAACGATTTGTGATTTTCCAAGTTTCTGTTTCCAGTGGTCGTCAGGACTAAAATACATTGTTTTGAAAGTTCATTTCTGCAGTGCCATTTCTTTAAGGGGTTTTCCAGAACTGTTTTCCCACCTTGTCTTCAGAGATACAATAGAGCAACATGTTGTCTGTGGTAGCTTGTGTCGACGACATCACGTTTGATGTAGAAACGGCATTGTCGCAGCAGCTGGGAACACAGTCTCTCCCTTTTCCTGGCATGGATAGTAAGTAAAGAAATGTTTAGTGACACTGTGACCAACAGTAAGACTAGGGCACTAAGGTTATCCGGTTAGGTATTGTGTTAAGCAAATACTGTCGAGATAAATATTAAGTTATAGGTTTGATTCAATGTTTGCTCAGGTTGGTTTTTCAATATAATATGCTCTTCAGTTGATGTTACAGTGTGTGAAAAATGGAAGTTAACACAATGGACAAAAAGTAACTAGCTACAAAGTTACAGGAAAGTTTGCAGCTAGTCACAAATTTACAAGTTACATCTATCAGTTTTATCAAAATTGTTGTAGGAACAAAATTTATAATAATATAATATTTAATTATAATTAAATTTCATTATAACTAAATTATAATTATTAATTTATTATAATATAATATTATAATATAATATTTTAATGTAAATTATTATCCTAGTGTATTAATGTAAATTAAGATCATAGCAAAAGTATTTTAACTACAGTTCAAGTGGTGAAATGCCCAGTACAAATGCCCAGTAACATGTAAAACATCTTTCAAAGAATTTTATTTAAATTGTTACTGACTTCTGTATATGTTTTATAATTTCTTATTTACTGTTTAAGAGATTTTTGGTGACTTGTTGCTGCAAGTCACCTATTACTGCTGATGTGTATTGTTCCAGAGAAAATAAAGTTTGACAGTGCACTTATGTCCTTAAATACATTAATCCTAACCACAATCTTATTCCCAACACATACCTTAAAAATGTTCATTTCAATCTGAACTGTCTTTTAATCCTAAAAGCTGAAACATCACTTCCAAATTACAGCTCTTTGATAACTAATTAGTATCTTCCTGGAGTAGGACTAGTCCTAAAGAACATCTTTTGGAGTTATCAAAATGTCATTTATTTTCCATGTCTTAGAGTAGCAGAAATTGCCCACTTGCTATTTTTTTATCACAATTTTATGTGCTTGTTTAAATATTGCTGTCTCTCTTGTTTTCAGAATCTGGTGCTGCTGTGTGTGAATTTTTTCTTAAAAATAATTGTGTCAGAGGTAATTATTGTCCATTCAGACACACGAAAGGAGAAAAGACAGTTGTATGTAAACACTGGCTGCGTGGTTTGTGCAAGAAAGGTGACCAGTGTGAATTTCTCCATGAATATGACATGTCAAAAATGCCAGAGTGTTACTTTTACTCCAAATTTGGTAAGTTTGACATTTCTGTCTCTGCATCAGCATGGCAAGTTAATTGCTATATATAAGTCTGAGTAGTCAATGTGTTTTTCATCTAATTATTGAACTTTGTTTTAGGAGAGTGCAGTAATAAGGAATGTCAGTACCTCCACATAGATCCAGAGTCAAAGATCAAAGATTGTCCTTGGTATGATCGAGGCTTCTGCAAACATGGTAAGATCCAACATGAGGCACAGCTTTCTTAAAAAAGCAGTAAAAAGGAGTTGTTATTGACTGTAACTTCATTTAAATTTTTATTTGTAGAAGCTTGCTCTTAAACAAGGCCTGGCATTAAATTTTCTCAAGCTGTGCATCACATACCCATACTATACACAGGGGTGTTCCCACAATTTTTGGATGATAGATTGTTTTTATATTTCATGTATGTAAAGAAGGGAATCAGTGAGGGAACCGCATACAAATACATTTTAAGCACTAAAAAAAGGCTTACCGTAATTCACGGACTATAAGCCACACCGTTATATAAGCCGCATTTGCATTTTTTGGCCAATTTTTGAGAAAAAATCACGTATAAGCCACACCGGATTATAAGCCGCACCGTCATCACTGAAGCTGTCTCTTTCGCAAGCGTCTGTGCTTTGAGACGAATTTAAACAGGGTTGATTCCTCTACAAGCAGCTCGTTGTTTGAGAACCCAGGTCTCTTCGGCAGTTCCCAATTCTGGCCAGCGAACCTGATTTCCTTGCTTTGCTCACGTAGATTTTTTTGAAACACGAAGCGTTTCTTCCTTTTTTCACCATTGACAAACTTATTTTCCATTTACTCCACAATTATGGGCTGCAACTCGGTTACCATGCTCTTTGGCAGATTTAACTACTTTGAGTTTGAACAAAAACGTGTAACTTTATCTGGATGGCATCACTTCAACGTAAGGTAGAAAATACTTGTGGAAAAAATACTGTTTAAAAATACCTACTTTTGTGATGACTCACAGTCTGAAAAGTTAGAACCGTCTTCGCAGAGGTCCGCCCAATGCTCAGCCAATCACAATTAGACTTGTTTTATCCGATCCACTTGACAAGCTCATACCATCTCTCATTTTATAAAATGAAATTAATTGCATGCGGTGCTTAGTAACAGGAAGAAAACTTTTTCAAATACCGGTAAAATTTTGCATTCATTCATATATAAACCGCACCGGATTATAAGCTGCACGGCGAAGAATTTTGGCAAAAAGTTGCGGCTTATAGTCCGCAAATTACAGTAAAAAGCACTTTATAGTGCTTTTTTATTTCCCAAAACTTGATTATTATTAGGATTACAACTGTTTATAGGATTTTTAGATCCAAACTGGGATGGAATCATAGCCCTCAACTTCCTGTTGGTATGTCACTGCCCACAAGCAACATAATGCAGACGACTAATCTAACACTATACCATAATTTTCCGAAGTGGATGCCCTCCTTGCTGTAAATGGCATATTTACCTTTTTGTTTGTGATTGTAGGTACTTACAGTATGGTACATAATAACAGTACAAAGAAACTTTTGTTTTTTAGGACCAAATTGTCGTCATCGTCATGTCAGACGGGTGTTATGTGTCAACTATTTGTGTGGATTTTGTCCTGAAGGAAAACAGTGCAAGTATATGCAGTAAGTATATTACAAAGTGTAGTTGAAATGTTCAGTTAATTGTGTAATTATATACTTACAATAATAAACTCTTTATAACAATAATTATTATCTGTGAACTATATTAAACTTGGTGTGAGAGGAGGCAAATTGTAGATGTACTGGAAATCTAAGTTCCTGCATGCTAGAACAAACATAAGGTCAAACTACAGGAGGTCAATGATCTTTTTTGTTTTGGTTCCAGTCCTAGGTTTGAGTTACCTGTGAAAGAGGATTACAATGATGTGAAGAAGATGGTGATCTGCCACCGTTGCTTTCAGCCAGGGCACAAAGTATCTACATGCCCCAATGGTGGACCTGACATTAAGACAATGGTAACTCAAAATTATAAATCTAGCATTGATTTCCAATACCCAAATACTCTATAAACTGAAGTGCAAGGTCACCTTACACATAACCAGAGATATGCGTTTATTGACCTCTTCCATGTCTTTTAGGTTTCCACCAACTTCATTAAATATTTACCTTGAACAGCAGGGTAATTTCTCCTTGTGGGGAATTGACTTTGTACAATTTAATTGAATTTGTACAATTTATGTACTATAACTGTAGGGAATGGTTGGTTTCCATGATCCAAATGCTTTCAACCAAGTGACTAGTGCCAATGTTCAAGTACCAATCAGACAAGTTATAAACACTCAGGTTAATCCAAATGGTATGACACGGAGGCCTCTGGACCAGGTCACATGCTTTAAGGTAACTGGCTTATTATTTTGTGAATAATTTATTTCTGCAGTATAGACTGAATATATTACCTTTGTCTGTTAAACCATTACCTGTCGTGATTATCAATGGATTAAGGAGAGAGCTAAAGGTAGGCACAACGTATTACTGGTAAACCACTGGCACCAAAGGAAGTCTACATTTGGCAAGTAAAGTCATCTGGTATTAGCTTGAGTAAGATAATAAAAGGACTGTTTTCCTCCATTTGTTTAATTAATGGTATAATAGATGTATTGATAATACTGCTTTATAGTTAGTTAACAGTTTAAAACATTTTCCACACTATAAGGATAGAGTGACTCAAGTTATAAAAATGTTAGGAGAGCTTAACAGGGCAGAATATTGCAGAAAGTTGAAGTGCCAATCACCCCAAAATAAGATTTGCTTTAATGGAAAGAACTCCTAAAATTACAAAAAATGCTGTTGGCCATTTAGTGATATCAATTTTTATTCTTGAGTCATTGAAGTTTTTGGTAATAATTATGCAAATAAAGTTCTTGATGACCTTAACCAAGTCAAGCAAAATTGTGGCAAATCATAATGCCATGGATATCATGCAAATTATCCATCATAATCTCTCAAAACTTTGCATGTATATACAAACCACCAAACTGAAGAAGATAGTTCAATTCTTACAGTTGCCATAGAAACAGCTTAGTTTCTAGACCTCTAACTTTTTGTTTTAATTATAATCTTTGTTTTCTGCCACAGCAGGCATTACTTCAACTTCAAATCTTTGGTTAGGTTGATGGAAACCTTTACCAGTGCCAACCAAGAAACAAATAATTTTGTTTTGTAAGTTAAGAGGCCTGGAAACTAATGTGTTAGTATGGCAACTAGATAACTTAAACTATCTTCTTAAGTTTGCTGGCTTGTATATACATGTAAAGTTTTGAGAGATTATGTTGGATAACTTTTATCATATTCACAACATAATGACTTGCCACAATTTTACTCAAAAGGTTGGTGCTGCTGAATATAATTATACAACAGAGTGCAAAATGTGTTCTTGCAAACATGTTATAGTGAAACATGTTCTTGTTCACACAGTTCTGATGACATGACTTCATTTACTACATAAATTTGGTATTTTCTTTCAGTGTGGTGAAAAGGGACATTATGCCAACAAGGTAAGTTCAATTCTAAATTAAAAGTAATCAGATATCAAACTGCAGGAAAAGTTATGAATGTATTCACCAGAACAATAAGCTTTCTTTCGTATACACTGTATAAGTTGGAACTTCATCAAAGAAGGCATGAGATTGTTTTGATGAGGCAGCTTAGTACATACAAATTAAGGGGGAACCTTGAATTTGAGAATGGTAACATCACTTCACACTATCCATTGCCATTTGGAGACCATAGGAGATAACCCAAGTGTTCCATTGTTTTAAAGCTTAGCCAGTAGTCTAATAAAGGTGACTATAGGACATGTACCAGACTAAAATTACACTGGATAATTAAACCAACACTTTCTAGATAATTCTCATAATTTTGTCTTGAGATAATGAGATAACTCAGACCATACATTCTGTAGGTTTACTAGCCAAGCTGAAATATAATGGATTGGAGGATTCTAAAGATACATAAAATCTTTGACACATAAAGTTAATTTTAAGATACTGTGTATATGTACTGTATCAAAATTGCAGCCAATTGCTAAGTTTGTGTGATAAAGCTATGAACACTGTTTATTTTAAAGAGCAAAACCTCTGGAAACAATTGGGCAAAATATGAACAAGATTAGTCAAGTATAACCTGTATTTAACCCACTAAGGGGCTAGGGCACATTTTGGTATTTTACTCTGGCAATTGTATTTTACTTTGGTAATTTGTCAAAGTGATGGGCCCTGGCCATTAATCCTTTAAAGTCTAGTGTCTGATATAGCTGACACCTAGAACAAAAGAACAAGTGATACAGTAAAACAAAGCAAAAACATAGCAAGAACAAAGAACAAAAGGAAAAAATTCAGACAGAGGATTAATTATTATACTAAAAAAACCACATCCTAGTTTTCTTTTCCCAGAAAATTATCATGAGTGTTTCTCACTGTCTGGGAAACTGTTGTTATTGGGAAACTGTTGTTGTTGGGAAAGCTGTCATTGAATGTTATGATATTTTTATTGGCTAAGAAGGTGTACTTCCCTCTAGAATATTGCCATGAAGTTCTTATAAAATTAGTTTGAAATATTTGCAAACATCAATCAGTCTGTCTCTCCATTAATTTGTGCCTGCATCAGATTGTCCCACATCCATTTGCCAATCCCTTTCATTTGTTTATTCCTACTGTATACTTCCTATTACTATAGTGCTTAAAGTCAAAAGCAGATTTGTTGAAGTAAAGTTCTGGATTGTCCAAGAGGATTTAGCACACCTTAGTGGTAGGCAACTAAATGATCATGGTTTACCACTGTTATTGCTTGCATGAGACAATAACTGCTATCATCTGCCACTGATAGTTTACACAATGGGGGAAAAAGGTTCATTCAACAGTAGAGTGCAAGGAGGATTTGGTGTTGTATTGAAACTGTTGAAGTTTGGTAATCAGATATGCAGTGTCAGAAAGGGGTATACAACATACTGCACAAGCAAGAGACAAGACAAAGTCACAGAATTCTATAATTATACATAGACATATACAAAGACATAGAATTATATAATTATGACCATTCTGTGTGTTTTGCATCCAACTGGGATAAAATACTCCTGGGTACCCTTTCATTTTGTTATAGTAAATTTATGAAAGATTCAGCCTCTAAAGTCCAGTTCAATAATGTACATGTACAGTTGCCACATAAAATATCTGGAGTGGAGGCATTAAAAATGTTATAACAGTAGCCAGAAAGTGTTCAAAATAATGTCATAGTTTAGATCTATCTTGACTTTGCAGATGACCAAAAAAAACTCAGGTGAACTTGATTTGATATCATAAGTGCTCAGAAACCAAGCAATTGTGAATTCAAGTCAAAACATGCTTGTGTTTTTTGAGGGTTTTGTTCTGTTATTTTGATAGACCTTCACAACGGTAAATTTGATGTTTGCCCATTTTCATTATAAGTGAATCCAGGACTTTTTCAGGAGGCAAGATGCCAGGTGTACTGTAATGTCCACTAAATTTGTTTGGCACATTATGTAATGTACTGAATATAATTTGGGGTATATAGACTTACAAAATCTTAAGTAAATCCCAAACAACCAGTCCTCTTGTTGACGTCCCTGCAAATGCATTGTCTGATTGTATTAAAGGGGCAGTGAGACCAAAAATAGCACTACTTATTTAGATTTTATTTGGTAGTACCTGTAAATTGAAGAAGAATAACATTCTTACCTTGTTAATATCTCGTTTTGTTCCAAAGATATTCAGGTTTTTGAAACATGCAAATTAGTTGCTGTGATATCATCTTCTCATATGAACTGGATAAAAATCCCCAAATGGAGAATGTATATTCAGCAATTACTGTACATATTGAAGTGTACCAATTGTATTAGTATACTGTACAGCTGGAAACTTTCAGTACTTTCTAACAGATAGTTCTGAGCATATTTGTCCATTTGGGAATTCATGTGAGTAAATGATGTCATGAGACATCTAATTTGCATATTCAAAGCCCTGAATACTCCACATGTGGAACAGGGTGAGATATTGACTAAACAAGAATGCTATTGTTCCTCACTTCCAAAGTACTTCTAAATAAAATCAAAATTGGGATAGGCAATTTTTT
The DNA here is from genome assembly GCA_036872915.1 of Nanipora kamurai. Lineage (NCBI taxonomy): Eukaryota > Metazoa > Cnidaria > Anthozoa > Scleralcyonacea > Helioporidae > Nanipora > Nanipora kamurai. The sequence continues at coordinate 1,171,713 of JBAHVQ010000176.1, forward strand.
CATCTTACTGCCACTTTAAAACAAAGTAATATAATTATACAGTACAAACTGTACTGGTATGAAATGTCTCTCATTAAATTCTAGAACTAAGTACATGAGTATACAACAGTGTTCATGTAGAAGAAGAAGTTCTACTAAATTACAGTAAAGTGGATCATCCCATCTGTTATTAACTTGTATGTCATGTTAAGTTTCATGGCACAACCACTTTGTTGTTGCACCACAGCACATATGAAGATGAGCCATTTGCCATTCCAAATTTTTTCCTCTTCACCGGACTCTCTGGAGTTCTGTTTGCAGCCAAAGTCACCAAACTATATGGCTGCAAACCTATCTTGAGGGGTACAGTTCATAAACCAGGTTAGCAAATTATTCCACTTGTTGCAGTGAGTGTTTTTGCCAAAAGTCCTCCACTCTGAAATTAATGTCCACTTCCTCCTGTTGGTGTTAAAGACAAAGATATCAATCTCTTACAAAAAGTTAATGTGATTGATAGCAGCATGTTGGACAACATTTGCACTACACTGACTTCACAGCATTTGTTTGATAACGTAACATTTATGAGACCATTACTCATCATCTCTTCATGAGCAAATTTTTTGAGCAGTTACAAGTTGCAAGTATGAAAATAGCATAATATTATATACATAATGGCCGGTGTTAAAAGTGTTGTTATGAGTTGACTGCAGTGATATGGTAGATTATTACTCTAATGAACAGTCAGTTGGATCTTAAACATACATGTAGAATGTAACTCCATTCAAACGTTTTTGCTATTTCTCTACTAACCACTTTGAGAAAAAAACAGGATTGACATTGCCAATAAATCTTGTTTCATTCTCAAAGAAATGTCTAATCCTTCCAACTCACCTCCCTCATTTCCCTTTGGTATTCCCTAAGTTCTTGAACTTCTGGTTCTTTTCGAACCTGTGTAGACATTAGAGGTAAATTGTGTAGTAGAAAGATGCACTCAGAGACAAGCACACAAATAGTGAAGTGGTAGAGTGAATGACCATCTTAAGGGCTGTTTACAAGGGCAATTTTTTTTGGGATTTTTCACATCCTGAAGTATACAATTGAGTAAATTACTCTCAAAACCATTGTACTGTATTAGCTGTGTAGAAATGGTCTGGCACATTTGTCAGTTACTCTACTGAACCACATGTCTGATAACAACTGGAGAAAACTTTCCCTTGTAAACAGTCCCTTATGGCCACTTGAACAGCCCATACTGGTATATATGGTCTGCTTACCCAATATCCTCTGTAATGACCAGTACTGGTATACATGATCTACTTACCCGATATCCTCTGTAATATGATTGTATGATGACTGCAGCTTCATCGTCTGACAGCAGTAGTGAGAGAGGTATTGGTGGACGTGGACTGGAAGTAAATTTTACAAATTGGTAAGTTTGGAAAAGATAAGCAATTAATGTTAAAGGCATGTTTGACATTGAAATTTCTTTGGATGGAACACAAAGCTTTTAGAAAGTAGAGTATTTGAGCTCAGGACAACAGTTTTTTAGACAAACTGGCACTTGAATTTCTAATTCTAAAACACAATTAATCAGGGTCATATAATTTTGTTTACTTAGCCTGTTCTTGAGAATCATTAGAGCTAAACCCATGTCACAGTCGGGGTTTGGAATTTAATTATTTCTTTGGCTTTTTCATTAGTTTGAGCTGCCAAAAAGTGGAGCCATTAATATTATTTTTGTCAATCCTTTAAGGGGCAGGGCTCATCCCTTCGATCAATAAATTTGTCTGAGGTTATCCAGACTAAAACACCAAAGTAAGCCCTTACCCCTTAATGAGTTAAGAAATAAGTGTCTTTATACCCAACACAGCTATTATTTTAGCTGGTATTCCACTCAGTTTGTTCCATAATTATACCTCACAAATGACTTCTACCATGTGAATGGTGTCTAGTTATTCTGACAATTTTTTTACAAGCTCATTGTGATGTTAGTATTCCTGGCATTACACATCTATGCCAGGACACTAAATCCTGATGCTGCATCAGGGTCTCAAAAAACGTTTCTGAGATTACAAGCTTGAGCAAGAGTATTTGCACACTCACCATGCTACTACATAGCATACAATATTATGATTATCCGATAGCATCCATCTATTACACAAAATTTAAAGTATAAACTAAGTTTGTTGTAATTACATGCTGGAGATGCTTTGGAAGGGAACAAATGGAAGTTCTACTTCTGATTCAAATGAAGTAAAATTTTGATAGTTACACTTTCAGGAATGCAATCCTTCCTGTGAGACACGATGAGAATACTGCTTCATGTTACTGTGAAGTTACTGTCACTATCAAGGCAGCAAGAAAAAGCTGAACTCATTTTAATTTCTCCACTGCTACAGGAACATGGTATAGACCTGGGACTTAAAATATGTTTCATTATTTCTTGATGGCATATAAAAGTTCTGGCCAATCAGCCACTGGTCCAATTTTAACAGGAAGTGTGGAAACTTACTTGACAGCTAAAATCTTTTGAACAAATGGGATGTCTTCCAACTGGATACCTTCTCTGTCTTGGTAATTAGGGTTATGACTGAGAGTTTAAAAAAATGTATTAATAATTCCATGAAGTACAGAGCTGACAGGGGAAGGTTATGTATTTTGTTGAAGACTTGAAGAGAGCTGACAAGCCATGATTAATCACATTGCCTTTGTCCTTCCATTTTATTTGTGGCACTATTGTAGTTTGCCATCAACAATAAACTTTGACTGATTTCAATCTTTTTAATTGTGACCATAAATTGTTACTGGTAACTCCACAACTAAGTGGGCCATCCAGTGTCAGCTAAGAACCTATTGATGCAGTCTTAATAAGGGCCTTAAATACTTATTTGAATGGGCACTAAGTTGGCTATTCCACAAACTGGTATTTTTATTGTTGTATAAGACTAAGTGGTGCAGACCAGGTAGGTATCACTGATCACCCAGAAAAAGTTCTAATACCAGTATAAAAAAAAACCTGAAAAAAATAAAAATACAGTAAAAGTAACAGCATGTCCACCAGACATACAATTATTAGGGAGAGAGAATAAGCTTATTTTTTAACCAATTCTGGCCAAGATGATACTTTTCCTCTACTGAATAGAATTACCTGGCATTACTGTAGCTGAAATAAAAATTACAGGAAAAGGTTCTAATAATTGTATTGTCTGTTGTGCTGTGTATTAGTGTGTTCTACATTGTGTGTTGAAATGGTAGCCTTAATAGATGTGCCATTTCAAACATAATGTTGCCTTCATAGGTTTATAAAAATTCTTGTGTAATTTTTGGAATGTGTGTTTCACATCTATGGACAACAGTTTGTCAAGATTTTACCTGTACAAATAGCTGGTTAGGAAATCACAAGCATTAAACTTTGTTCGTCTTTTCTAAAAAAAATAACAGGTGTTACTGTAACTATGAATGTTACACTGAACATCTACTTCATATCATTGAGGATGTCTCTCAGAAAAAACTCAATTTGGCAGTAAGTGGAATCTAAACCAGCAAAATTTGGTTAGCTATTCTAGGGAAAATGAGAAATTTTTTTTCAAGCAAGTGCTTTGGGAATCTATCAACAAATTACTCATCCCTTTGTTTGAGATAGGTTGGCAAGAAAATGTTTTGAATAAACCCTGGGGATCTTCTATTAATATAAACATGAAACCTTCCTTGTACTCCTAGTGATACCTTTTGCTTATATTAACTGGAAACTCCTACTGTACATTTTGGAACTATATCCACTCCATTAAACAAAAATATAAATCTAACCAGGAATAAACTATTTAAAAAATTGTCAGACCCTAATAATTGTACAGTTTACTTTAACAATGTTAAGCCGATGGTCAAATGATCCAACTTTGTTGGACGACAAACGGTCAAACAATGTTGCACCCAACAAAGTTAGATTGTTTGAGCATGGCTTTAGGGTTTGGGTCAGCATTTGAGTTGGGGTTTCAGTTTTAGGCATAGAAAACTGTAAAAATTCAATTGTTTTTATCTATTTCAACAAAGTACTTGTTGGCTGTAAACATAAAGATGGAAACAGTATTAAGGGCAATATTTTATTTTTTCATTCTTGAAGGAACTGCCATGTCCATTTACTGGCAAATGATAATGGTGTCAACCAAAAACCAAATATTATTCATTTCTTCATGTTGGATGGTTTCACTCTGTATCATATAGTTTTACTTATTAGCCAATGGCCATGGCACTTTTTGCAACACTTTACTGACCATTCACTTTACCTCAAATACTTTATTGTTCTTTGCCTCTTCAAGCATGCTTTCTAAAGCAGGCAGCAGGATGGGAAAGATGAATACCTCAAGATATTCTTTTGGGCTACCTAGAATTGAGATGGTCTAATATAAGTGATAGCAGGTACACTTAATGTGTACTACAATTTTATGTTGAGTTACAGATACATTTTGTTGCCATGCTAAACACTGTGAAGTCCCACACAGCATTGAGGCACATCAATGCTGACTTTTCTTGCACCCCCACTGTTTATTAAACCATAGGCAGTAATGCCTATGCTGGTTCAAATTCATGATCAAATAATACCCAAGATTCTACCATGGCAACCCTACCTCCCAGAGCACAGAGGGAGTTGACCCTTAACCTTCCCAGATGCCATACCACATATTTGCTAACCCTTCCACATCTTGCTGGAGGCTCCCGCATTTTGGGTTCCTCTCCAGCTCATCTCCTGCATTCTCAGCATGCTTGCCAATTTTCCCCACATCAGTGTGTAAATCCCCCACATTAGTGCAGAAATCTCCTGCATAATCAAAGAGAAATATCCTAAGAGTTAAAAAAGCTCTTGTAAAGAGCTTGTAAGAATTGTTAGCTTGTAAGCTTAAAAAGAATTGTAAAACTGTTTGAGCAGTTGCTATTCATGTTTTGGAGTTACAACATTATCCAGCTGCAATATCTTCCACATTATTATTTCTAAAACTTGGTAAGTATGTGCTGTGCAATGCTGCATTGTCACATCTGGTGGAGTGTCAGTGGGCAGATTTGGACAGACAATGGACAATTCTAAGAAATGCATTGATAAAATATGGAACAAATATAGAAAGGAATAAACAAAGAAGTTGATGAACATAGGGGTATAAAGCGAGGGAGAGGGGTACAGAAGTAGGATGTGAAGGAGGAAGGGAGTAACAAAGAAATAATTGAAGGTAATATATAGATATAATGATGAAAGACATGAAGGCAGAATAGAACAACAAAAAAACTATTTGCAAAGAAGACTTCAGAATGGCTTACCACTAGTCTAGATCAACATACATTTTTGGGGGTCAGGTAAGGGTTTTAATTGCTCCTCAACTTTTTGAACGACTGGCCGTTTATCCAGCAGCACGTAGCCAAATGTAGCCGGATGGACGACGGCTGGATCATATTCATACAAGGCGTCCATCACTGCAACTCTTTTAGTTGATTTGATAAAGTTAATGTATGTTTGGGAATCTGACGACAGATGTAGAGCATCTTCGTCTAGGACGTCATCAATGCGTCGGGGAAATCGTCCAAAGAACACCGGAGTTAACAGCGCAGAATTGAAGTTATCCACAGGGATCTTTTCGTAGAGTCCATTATGCGAATCCGTGAGTTCAGAAGCGTTGTGTTCAAGTATTTCACTGAAAATTGATGATTCAGAACTGCAATATGTAGCCATTTTGACACAGTTGCCAAGCAACGAATGTCAAGGTCTCACCTCCCCCCTTCGTGGTTCTCAGTTAACTTTCTTGATACGAAGTCACCAAATCGAAGACTTTATTTGCTTACCACACTTGCCGAGTAAAATTTAGTAAAAATCGCAATTTTGACCTGGGATAAGAATTCCCATGGGATTTATTTTCCTAAGTAAAATTTGGTAAAAATCACGATTTTGACTTG
>JBAHVQ010000176.1:1177728-1199384 GCA_036872915.1 Nanipora kamurai
TGGCAGGTAATTCAGGTTGGTAGAGCCTTGCTTGTGGTCTGTAATGCAAAAAAGCACCTGTGTTTCTGCTCCTTCTCTCTACCACTTGCTGCAGACAGCTAGTCCACTGGAGCAGAATCACAGCAGAGTTCCATCCTGAACCAGTCCACCTATACATAAGCTCTTTTACATTTTGGTATACTGTGGAACAATAATCAAGTTGCCTTCCATGTGGGAGTCCTTTCTGTCTTCAATGAATTTAGCACACACAATTCAATTAAGGTACATACCGGTACTAAGTTGCCAGACTGACAAAAAAGACCTTAAAGATTAGTTAAAATTGTGATTTGTTTCGCTTCATATATTTTCAATAAGTTTCATGAAACCCTGTATAGGTCTTTAATAGGCCTTATAAATGATTATGTCAGCCTACCTAATTTCACCACCATGCCTTGTTCATGTGCATTCCCTTACAACCTTTCCATTTATTTTAGCCCCTTTGGGAATTCACCGATGAGAAACTTAGTATCCTATTGGTCTGTGCCATAATAGTTGATAGCAAGGCTTGGTGGTGAAATTGATGAGCCTGACAATCATATCTTTGGCCTGTTTGGAATAACTGTATAAGCTAAACCACACTGTTCTCCCTAGAGGTACAGTGAGGGCCATCCCTCATGGGTCCAGTGTTACTAAAGGAAGAAACCAGGGCACCCAGAAAAAACTGTGATGTTTGGTGGAGTCAAACTGGACAACACTCTTCTCAAATGTGACCAAGGTAACTTTGATCAGAAAACTGCATATCCCTAGTCATGAAGATGGGAGATATGCACTACCACTGTGCCATAACATCCCTTACTTAACCAACACTCAAATATTTTCACAACAGATTGTCTTCTTATTCCTTTATCATTTCTTAAATACAAGTGAAATGACCTTGTACAGTGTAAGTCTTGAAATGTCAACTTCTTAGACAAATGCATGCTGCTGAAAAGATAGTCTGCAAAACACAATGGTTTCATTTAAGGTACTGTACATTTTCACACTGCAATTAATCAGGCTGACTTCAAACTTGGCTACATGTTAAGGTGAGAAGTAGTAAGAAGAATGTTCCACAGGCTCAACTTTACCTGTTTTTTTATTAAATATCATGCACCTAAACCATAAATCGGACCAATTGCAGCATGTAAATGTACTATTACAAGTACAGTAGAACACGAGGTTTAGGACACCCATGTTTGACCACCTGTGTTTACAATCATTTTTCTAATTCAAACCAGTGAGTGTTTTTAGCATCCCAAACATGAGAGCTACCTTAGCAATACTTGCAGATGTTGTATGGCATGTAGTACACACACCAAGCTACCACATGGAAGTTAGTGTGCTGCATTGACAACATGTTTTACTGTGCTTTACATTCTGTACATCATTGGGTATGGGGGCAACAACCTTACCACTAAGAAAGTTAGAAACTGTTAAAGCCAGTAGTTTAAGAAATCCAAACAATTCACATTAACAAAGTTCTTATGTGGTTGCTAATTAATGTTTCTTGTTATAACTAATGCTGTAGTTGCTGTAAATATATAATTTGGTTGTCTTTTATGAAGCAAATATTACTCAGCAACTTCATTAATTTTTTTTTTCTTTCAGGGGAAAATAGTTGGATTTTTTTTCTCACACTTTTATCTGTTGACTTTTGTTTCTTAATGAAGAAATATTTTATTGATTTTAACCCATTAAGGGACAAGTGAACACTTTAATACTTCACGTACTCAGACAATTCTACTCATCACACAGATGAGCCCTGGGTGTTAAAGGGTTAAATGTACTATAGTGGATATTTAGGCAAGTATGTAGAATTTAGCCATGAAACATAAGAGCATCTATCTTCTAGTATTGCTGCCATGATTTCACATCTGTATCTGTCATTTTACGACCACTTTGGCCTACCAACTGGGGTGGTTGTAAAACACAGGTTATACAAAAGTAAATGGTTTGAACCTGGGAGAATCGTTACATGTTTGTGGAAGTTGATCGTCCAGGTTAGTGTAGTCTTGAGAAAGACTGTTGGAGTTATAATGCTGAAGTTATAGGTTATTTGAAGCATGGTCATCACATGGCTGAAACTTGAAAAATAATCCATCGAATATATTTATTTTTAACAGAAAGTCTCTAGATAAGAAAAATGTAGCTGAGATAATGGCAAACACATACATTCTTCTTAAAAGAAGTATACCAAAGGCAAGCAATCATGTATAAATACTTCACACAGCTTTCACTCACCACAAGTCCTGACAGACAACTCGAGCAATGTGTCCACGTGGCCAGTTTCGATATACACCAGCTCAGCCCTCTAGCGCCCCTCTTTAACTGCTTGTAAAACCTAAAATTGAGAGAAATGCAGCTTTAGTGCAATAATAGTTCAAAGATTCTTCGACAAACAATCAAAGCCACAGGTAGTTCTTTGAATATATGAAGTGAATTCCCTTTGCCTTGGGAAAAAGTTAAGGTCTTTACATCAGTTACTACTTTCAAACGTTTAAAGTTAGCAAGAAGTATCAGAATACCATCTCAAAGTTAAACAAGAGCAAGAGAATACCTACGGAAAGATACAGAGGAAAATGTCTACCTCGCCTTTCGCTGCTTTCGGATGGTTGTTGCCTCTTCTGCAACACGTTGCAGTGAACCATCAGTGCGGTGAACTCTGAATTTGCTTCCGATACCAAAAGTTTTTCGTTGGGTTAAGCTAAACCACCGGTCAGTGCAGACATTTAAGTTTTTAAACGACACACACAGTCCTATCTCTCTGGTCCAGTATGAACACGTGCTTTGAATTGGGCTTTAAAAACCGCGAAACATCCACGTGACGAGGCTCCGCCTTGCGACGGCCGCGAGTGTACGAGTGAGACGCGAGGGACAGACACAAGATAAAAAAAGCAATTGAATCGAACCAAGCAGGTGCAGTGTGGAGGGCAAAGCCTCAAGAACTTAACTTACCAGGTGAAATTTGTCAAAAATCGCTATTTTGACTTGGCATAAGAATTCCCTTGGGATTTAACTTACCAGGTGACTCAATATATTCAACAAACTACCCTTGGTTTTGGGAACAGATTAAGGTTTTTACATCAGTTACTACTTTTAAACGCTTGAAGTTTGCAAGAAATATCAGAATACCATCTCAAAATTAGTTCAACAATAGCCAAAGAATACTTACTGAGAGATAAAGAGAAAAATGTCCACCATGCCTTTCGCTGCCTTCGGGATGGTTGTCGTCTATTCTGCCACGCGTTCCAGTGCAGGGTAGGCGGAACCAGGGGGGCCGCGGTGGCACAGGCCCCCTCAAAAAATTAGTAAGGGGGGCCTGGCCCCCTAATAATTTTATGCGTCCTGAGACCTTACTACTTCATTTCATATAGGAATAATACAATTTTCGGTTACTCTTTAGCTTTTTCCTGAAATAGGAATGTAGTCCTTCCTTGTTTTTCATTTTACTTATCTTTCGCTGCAAAATTTCGAATTGGTGTGCGCAAACAACAGAGGATGGTGTATTTCTGACAATAACCAATGGGTTGCTGTGTCGAGCACGATCTTGATGTTTCTATTGTTGCGTGTGTTGCGTGCATGCGATGTAGTGTGTTGCGTGTGTTGCGTGCATGCGATGTAGCGAAGTAAGCATGTGAGATATATTTGGACCTTTGTTGACCTTGCTTTCGTGCATAGGTGAGCGAAGCCTCAGGGCAACAACAGGAAGGCGCCTTTGCCCATAAAGTGGCGTGGCGGACATCCTTGATTAGTTCATGGTTGATTAGTCATGCTGGAACGCTCTGTAACATACTTAATTGCGCAGGGGAAATACGTAATAGTTTGTAGCTTCCTTCCCCTGACAAATCATATAAAAGGCAGAGCACTACTCGGTTTTGCATGTTGTTTTATTCATAAGGCGATAAAGCCTAAATAACATCATCAGTTATACCGAAGAGTTGGTCAAAGTTAAACGAAACCAGAAGAAACCAAAGAAACAAACCCAAAGTCTAAAGAAACGAACGGAATCAAGAGTTGGGCTCAGTCTTCGACATAAGAGATAAGTTGAACTCTCAGAAGTATAATAATTGTTAAAGTTACAAAGTATAGAGACGCTAAATTCGCTTATTATAAGTAATACCAATATAGTGGAAATAATTTGGAATAAATAGTTAAAATATAACTGGTTTTGTATTCTTTGTTGCGCGCAAATGAACCAAAAAGCAAGCCACAAAGATATAGTTAGGGACCGGCTCGTAACACTATTGTCTTATGGAGTATTGTGTCCAAAATGTAAACAAGCCACACTTCTGCCCAACGGACTTGTCCGCCCTCTTTATCCTATTTGTGATTTGTTTCCTTGTGCCCCCCCCAAAAAAATTGGCTTCCGCCGCCCCTGCAGTGAACCATCTGTGCGGTGAACTTTTGAATTTGTTCTCAATACTAGTCGTTGGGTTGAGCTAACATCACCGGTCAGTTCAGATATTTAAGTTTTTAAACAAAACTTACTGTCCTGTCTCTGTCGTAATGGATGAATGTGCTTCGAATTGGGCGTTAAAAACCGCGAAATAGCCACGTGAAGATTTAGGCTCCGCCTCGCGACGGACGAGCGTACGGGCGAGACAAGAGGGACAGAGAGGGACACACCCAAAACAAAAAGAAATCAGACCACTGACCTGTAATTTTGACCTATTAGCCGGCGAAGTAGGCACTCTGCATGGCGGGCAAAGCGTTGAATCAAAGCGTCTGTAGTCATCACCCCACTTTTTGAAATACGCCCCTTTCTTCAAATATAACTAACTCTTTTCGACGGTTGTAGCATAGGCAGTCCAATAAATGGGGTTATTATCTGGCAACGTTCGTTTTCAAGTCTGTGCGCAAAATGACGCACGCTGATTGGCTGCCTAGCTGTGCAATAAGTTCTTCGTGCAGACCGGCTAGCAGTCTGAGGTGCGAAATTTAATTAACGATTTTAACGATTATTACATTTTCCGGCTCCGCTCAGCGGGAGCGGAGATAAGACCCCGGGAACGAAGTTGTGAATTTCTGTGTGTGTCAAATTGGTGGTACTAAATCCTTTTGCTTCCAAAGCCCTCCGAATAGATGGCAAAAATTCCCAGCTCTTGTCGAAATTAGATGTGATATTCTTTCTCCGGCCAGTTTGTTTTCGTGGTGTCGAAGGTTCTTGCTATTGCCAGCGCTCATTTAAAATACTAGTTGAAAAATAATATAATAAATACAAAATATCAGCCTATCACTTCGGGTATAAAAGTAGATTGCTGCGTCGGCAGTATTGAACGGTTTGTAGATAACCAAAACGGTCGGGAAACTGCCGAAACTTAAGTGCGAAGAAACTGACAAAGGGCCTTCGCTCGAAACGTCAGTTTCTTCACACTTAAGTTCCGGCAGTTTCCCAACCATTTTGGTTATTACTTTGTGTAGTTCTCCATTTAGCAGATCCTCTTACAGCTTTCTTGGATTATCCAGTGGTTCGGCTGCCATTGGCTGAGGATCACTGCACGATGTGACAACAAGTGTTACACGAGTGAAAACCAAAAAGCAGGGGAAAACATTTGGGAAAAAAATGCCTTAGAAAGAGGCTGATATCCATTTTCCTAAACGACCTTAGTCTTTGGAAATTTACATACCCTGACCTACTAAAGATTTACTAACAAGATAATGTTGGTCCTTTCCGCAAATTAACCATTTTCACATTTCAGATTCTAGTCCCTACTTTCCTTTCGATATATCATAGAATTTCTTAAAAAAACCATCCTCTTTCTCCAGTAAAACTTTCGGCTCGTCAAACTCCAGTATCTCGCCGCAATCCAACAACATCACTCTGTTACAATCCAGGATCGTATTCAATCGATGGGCGATGATAATCACCGTGCAATGCTTGAACTCATTTTGCATTTTTTGTTTGATTATCTCATCCACATTCTGATCTACGTTAGCCGTGGCTTCGTCAAAGATTATAATCTTGCTCTTCTGGAGAAGAATGCGAGCAAGATGCAGTAGCTGTCTTTCTCCGACACTGAAACTCCATCCAGTCCCTGCGATAACCGTTTCCAGTTGGTTCGGCAGATTCGAGACGACAGACTTCATTTGCATGTGGTCAAGCGCGTCCCAGATCTCGTTATCCGTGAACTCAACATGTGGATCTAAATTTTCCCTGATCCGGCTGCTCAGAAGAACAGGCGATTGATAAATAACAGAAATAGAGCTGCGTATACATTTAGCGTTTAATTCCTTGATATTGACGCCATCAATGATGATTTCTCCTTCTACTTCCGCCATACGCATGAGCGCGGCTACCAAAGATGACTTTCCAGCACCAGTGCGCCCAGCAATTCCCACTTTCTCCGACGGTCTGATCTCAAACGTTAAGTTCCGTAACACCCTCGGACCTCCTTCGTAATGTCTTAAAGAAACACCTATGGCTTGGATTCTTCCGTCATTCGGCCAGTTGTCTGGGGGGTCTTGAACGATATCATGGCCCTTCTCGGCCTGGATCCTTGTGTAAGCAAGTGCTCTCTCGGCTGACGTCATGGAACTTTGGGTGTCTGCGAACATTCGAACGTCGTACTGCATCGGAGAAATTATGCCATTAATATAAAAGATAGTCAGGCCAATAAGAGCTGAATAAATACAGAAGAAAAAGAGTTATGTTAAAGTAGAGTTATCAGATTTCATTATATCTTGCATAGTACATCAGTTCTCAAGTCAAAGATCGGACTTTATAACTTCTTTCGTGTTATTTTTATCTTGTAGTTTATGAATAAGTTTATCTGTTTGGCTGGGGAAGTTATTACAACTTGTTGCTCATATAGAGGAGGGCTTTTGCCTTCTTTCTCTGCAGTCATTTAATTAAACCTTGCCTGACATATAGGCGATTAAGTGAAACCTTCTCAAAATAAAACTGGTGTGGCTAAGATTTTATTTTTGTAGAAATGGTAAGTGAATTGACCACTCCAGATACCACGGAAAGACTGAATCCTAGGTAACAAACGCGAGCTATGATTGGTTGATAGTTACAGTTGTAAACTCTCATCCAATAACAGCTCAGGTAGGTTACGTAAGACCCAGTCTTTCCAGGGTGTCTGGAGTGGCACGGTCGATTCATTAATACCACTCTAGTGAGACGTTGTGTATTGCCTAATAGGACTGTTACAAGAGAACCAACCTGGATTACTCCCAGAGGCGGTTAGTATTAAGATTAAACAGACAACTGCCAACAGTAAAACAGATGCAATTTCCAAGACGATGCCAAACCAACGAACCGCAGTATAGTAAGCGAACAAAGCCTGATCGTGAGCGTCAATATGGCTGAAAAAGATTTATAAACGACGTGTCACTTAATGATAGTAATAACAGTTGTGTTCTGACGAACAAAATGCAAAGTTTGAAACCGAGTCACAAGCTGACCTAACACAACTAAACACTCGACATCTTTGGGCAACGCTGCACAACACAGCACTGATTATTAATGTGGACTTTCGTCAAAGGGAGAGGTATTGACGGAAAAGGGATAGTAACTAAAAAACTAAGTTATTAAGGAGAATTTCCATTTTCTCCACCTTAACAAATGAGCGCTCTTTGGGTTTTAAGACATCCCAAAATTTTAAAGTGCATGTAACTGCAGAATTTCTTATCACTCAATAAAATGCCAGAAAATTTATCTGGGAACGGTTTCGTCATTTTTGTAATATTTCTACTAAACCCTGTGTTGCTATGGGAAGTCAAAAAAAAGTTCCCATTTTTGGTGCATTTCAAAGAATAAATGTAATAAAATAAATGTAATATGAGAGAAGAATTTTTACCCGTATAAACTGTTGGTGAACATTTTCTGCCTTTCATAAACACGAATGGCTTTGATTCCTTCCATGGTGTTGGAGAAATGCGAGTACAACGGACCACATCCTATTGACGTCAACCGCTTTATGTCGATTACCGAGCGACAGTAAAACCTTGTCATCAGACCAAAGATAACCACGGTGACCAGTATAGCTGGAAAGACAAGTGGCTTAGTAATGCCGGCTAGAACAAACACTGAAGCAGTCCAAACAAAATCCCAGAAAAATGTAAGGAAGGCAGAAGGAAGGATATCGTCAAGTGTGCTGATATCTTGAGAGAAGCGATTCATTATCCGACCAACTGGGTTCATGGAGTGAAACGAGGGTGGAGCTCTCAAAATGCAACGAACCATGTTACTGTGAACGACTTGGGAAGCATTTAACAAGACTATGTAAGAGACGAACGTGAAGAGAAATCCGAGGACACAAGCTGAGACGAGGACCAAGGAGGAACTTGTTAAAGCGGTGGACAGGGTTTGGTTCCGAGCAGACAGCTTGGGAAGGCGTGAGACGGCGATGTCAAAAGTCATGCTCAAACCTAATTATAAAGGAAATGTTTTGAAAATAAAAAACTATGATTTATAACTGGATGAGATGCTATCCTACTAATATTGTATGACAAATCAATCAACCGACCAACCGATCTACCTATGTAGCTAGCTAGCTACCTACCTAACTAGTTACCTATCTACCTATCTACCTACCTATCCACCTACCCACCTACCTACCTACCTACCTAAACACATATATACCAATTAACCAATCAACCGACCTACCTACCAACTGACCTACTTACCTACCCACCTACCTACCTATCTACCAACCAACCGATCTACCTACCAACTAACCTACCTACCGACCAATTGACCTACTTACCCAATAACCAACCTACCTATTCACACATATATGAATAAATAAATAAATAAAAATTAAGATAAATTAATAGTTGCTGTCGTTGTTGTTGTTGCGTTTGCTGCTGAAGTCGTTATTTTTATTGTTTTTCTTCTTGTTGTTATCACTATTATTTAAGCTTTTTTTGCTGCTATTGCTGTTACTGCTGTTTCTACGACTGTAATCATCTCTGTCGCTCCAGTTCTGATTGTCGTTGCCAATGTTATTACTATTGACATGGCAACTGTTATTAATATAATTACCTTGAGCAAAACAGCACACCAGGCCTGCGACGATTAGAACAACTGGAGGGCCTCCACTTGTAAAATACTCCCAATACACTTTGATTGAAACGTTCCCTGTTTCTCTGTCCTCGTCCACTTGTCGTAAAGCCTCTCCTGCTGGCTTTTCTTTCTCCATGTCCTCACTCACTTTACCCGATGGGATTTTTACGTCTTCCATAATCAAAGTCTCCTCCTTCTTTTCAACAAACTCTGTTTCATTAAACTGATCCTTCATTGTCAAATAATCACCTTGTGCCACCGCCACGCCCCTTTTAAGCTTTACAATGTAATCTGCCTCTTTAAGGTAGCGCAGGTGGTGTGTCGCCAGAATAACAATCCGATCAGCCAGCAAACCTCGAAGGCATCGATGGAATACATTGTCAGCAACCTTGACATCCAGGGAACTCAGTGGATCATCCAACAGATAGATATCCGCCTGCGAATACACAGCACGGGCTAAGGCAATACGAGTACGCTGACCACCACTTACCGTTGACCCATGTTCTCCAATGACAGACAAATCTCCTTCGGGAAACATTTTCAAATCCGTTTGCATCTGACAAACTTCGATGGTCTTCAAGAACCATTCTTCATTATATGCCAATCCAAACAAAATATTCTCACGAATCGTTCCGGGGAATACCCAGGGTGTTTGCGAAACGTACGCGACTTTTCCCGACCGCTTTACGATGCTGTGTGATACGTGTAGCTCACCACCTAGAATACAAGCTAGCAGAGACGACTTCCCGCTGCCAACGTGACCCGTTACCAAAACGAGCCCGGGGTTCGAAATATTTAAACTGAAATAGTTCAACAAAGGTTTGTTACAGTTGTTTGGCTCGTGAGTGGAATGAAGCGGGAGCTTGCACGTGACGTCTTTCAGACTGACAAAGGGCACAAATGAAGCAGAATTCTCGTTTCCAGGACCGTAAATGGCGGACGAAACTGCGCCGTTCGCCAAGTGGGAGCAGTACCACTTTGGATCCATCTTATTACCCGTATAGTCATCACACGTGACTTGCTGTTTTCCATCTTCAGGTTCTGAATATGCAGAATAGAGGTCAGCGGTGTTCGTTCGAAAATCCAGGAATGCTTGTATTCGCTCAAGAGATGCTTGTATCTCAGTTACTGAAAGTATGGCCTGCGGGATCGAATTGCAGAAGCTTTCTCGGGCAATGGTCGAGTAAATGATTATGGCAAATATTGCATTGTAAGAGAGTGGCGTGTTGCTGGTAAAGAGAATGAGAATGATGGCAAAGAATGTTGCCAACCGATGACCGTTGTAATTAAATGATCGGCAGATAGCCATAATGCTCCAACGTTTTCTTTTGGTAGCAATCTCCTGGCTAGAAAGTTGGGGGGGAAAAAAACAACTTTAAGTTAAAGCATGTAACTGTAAGTCACAAGCAGCAACCGGTATTCACATTCACCAACGGGAATGAAGAAGCTAAAAGAGTATTTTTAGTGTATACTGTGCAGTATCTAAAAGTGAAAGTTCTTCACAAGGCCTTGCTGAGACCTGTTGTGAAAAATGAAAGTTCAATGTCATTTGGCGATGATGATGATGCACATGATCATGATGATAATGATTATGACGATGATGATGATATTGCAGATGATCATGATGATAATGATGATAATGATTATGACGATGATGAAGATGCACATGATCATGATGATAATGATTATGACGATGATGATGATAGTGCAGATGATCATGATGATAATGATGATAATGATTATGACGATGATGATGATGCACATGATCATGATGATAATGATTATGACGATGATGATGCACATGATCATGATGATAATGACGATAATGATTATGACGATGATGATGATGCACATGATCATGATAATAATGATTATGACGATGATGATGGCGCAGATAATCATGGTGATAATGAGGGCAATGATGATAATTATAATAATGACAGTAATGATAGTAATGATGGTGATCCTGATAATACAATGATGACAGAGACGATGATGGTTACTACGGCCATCTTTCTATAGTTTAGTACCGTCGTATATCGTAAACTTTTTCCTCGATTATTTCTTCCCAACAGTTAAGCTTCAGGGACCTAATTCCGGTGAGAATCTCTCGGAGATACCCCAAGCGTTCGTCAGCAAGCCTAGAGACATTCTTTCGTAGGTTGTAATCGGTTTTGGCGATGAGGTAGCGGTAGAAGCCGACGATCACTAGTGCCAAGGAGGCAACGACAGGCTGCCAGCCCGCAAAATAGAATAACCATATAAGAGAGCCAACCCATCTCAATGCGTATCTGGCTCCGAATTGGAAAGCATACTCAGAATTAATGACCAGTCTTTGAGAATCATCGGAAGCTAACTCCATCACGTGACCAGCTGTCATCGATGACTGGCTTCGGCACAGTATCTAAATTATTGAAAAAGGAAAAGTGAAATAAATATATTACTTAAACGAAAATACGTGGGTACAGTTTTTACTCACACGTCAGTTAGATGTTATAAAGCATTATAACTTAAAAGATAGACAAAATGTACATTTCTAACCTCAAAAAAAAAAATATTAATCTCATGTTACATAAAAAGGTATTTATCAACCAAAGACATAAATTTGTATATCTTAGATAAAAAATGTACATGAAAATACGACTTACAACTGTTCCGTTGCCATACTACAGTAGTCTAGAAGTGTTCATTTAAGCAAGGAGAGTGGATTTAAAGAAATAACTAAGCTATCCAATCTGAGGTATTTATAGCCGAAGTTTTTCTTCAGGTGACGTCATATCGACGTCGTCAAAAAGAAATACAGGTCTATTGTTTTTGCCATTACAACCCAATCTCCCCCTCAAGTTAAGTGTATACGCTGATTTTCAACTTTCAGTCAAATTGAGTGTAGTACTAGTGACACTGAAATTCAGGAGGAGGTGATTGAGATAAGCCTTGCCCCAGTCAAAACCCTGACCCTAACCGAACCGGGATGCTAATCTTACCCAACCGGGAAAGCTAACCCTCTTGGCTCCGAACCGCGGGTTTCGGATAAAAATAAATTAAAACAAAACAAAATAAAATAAATTTTTATTTTATTTCAAATTGCAAAAGCCTGATCTGATATGTACTGGTATTATATGTAATATTCAACTGGTTTATATATAATACTGTACTGGTTATTATTTATTATTTAACTGGTTTATATATGATACTGGTTTATATGTAATATTTAAAAACCGAGTAGATCCGATAAAGCACAATCTACGAGTTTTTTATATGACTTCTAAAAAGAAACCGTTTATACACTAACTGACGAAGAAATTTTTGCAATTCTTGCTTTTTGAGCTGCAATAATTTGATGAGAAAAGTGAGCAAGATCTATATTGGATACATAGACCCGTTACGGTTATGATTTTCTTTCGTGTATCATTTGTATTTCATTTCAGTTTTATTTGTCTAAACAGACTTCTACGCAGTAGCTACTGGACTTCATTTGATTCTATTATAAAAATTATTATAAAAAGTATTCATATTACAAGCTTACGAGGCTTTCAAACAACTTACCTCTCGGTACATCAAACCAAGCGCAGCTGCTCTTGCTTGTATGCCATGAAAAGCGGACTTCAGTTGAACATGCTGTCCCGTGATCAAACAGACCAGCTGGCTCAGGGCGAGACCGTACGTTAAAACAAGTCCTGAGAACTCAGAGGACGAGGAATTAGGCTTGCTTCCAAAGACTGCAATAAGCATAATAGTAAAACACCATGACATGTTGTAAGTTATCGCTTCCACAATTCCGACAACGATAACATATGCGTAATCACTCCATGTGAAAAATCTCAACAATGCTTTCCAAAGCAGCGGCCTTTTCTTTGCCACCTTCGCCCTCCTTTTCTCTTCCTTCCATTTCCTGATTAGACGTCTGGTCAAAATTTTGGCTTGCTCCTCGTCCCGCACCGGGTGAAGATCTTCGTGTTCCAGAGGACGACGGTAGCCAGTTCGCAGGATTCCAAAGATCCACCAAAGAGTAATGCGAGAAATTAAGGATGCATCGTAGTATGGATGTCGCTCTCCTTCTGTTCCCATTTTGATTCTTTAATCAGCGCCAAGCTCGATCTCCTAATCTTTGCAGAAAATGAGATACGAAATTTTGTTTATTAACGATATATCACTTATCGTGTCGAGAATAATACATTGATGTGCAGAGATGTGAAATTTATTTTCAGCGTTAACACGATTGAGAAAAAAAGATATTCATATTTCCAGGTATCCATGTATCGGTCTGTTTTTTTATATGAAAAAAATCAGAGAATAATTCGTTCACTTCGACGAATTCGCTCGTGAGCCGAGTTGATTAATCGAATATTCTGGATGAATATCTGGTTCCGATTATTGTGGGAGAGATACATCTGTTTTTTTTTTTTGGTTAGAAGCGTAAATTATTTTTCTTTTCTGGCAAAATACTCGATTGACTGAAAAATATCTTCTTCGTCTTTCAGCTTCTTCTGGTCGGATTCGTGTCTACCCTTAAATTTACGCCAACAAGGGAATTCTTACGACGGCATACACTTTCGCCGACGAGCTACCCGCCAGGCAACTTAACATTCGTGACCTTCTGATTTGGTTCACGTCAGTATACCATTTCTCTTATGGCAAGTTTTTCATGTGTGACCGGTAGATTCTGTCTACCCTGAAGGCAAACGGACAAAATTACAATTTCAATTTACGGGCCAAAGTGACCGTTTGCTCCAAATGCAGACTGTATCTACCCGTCATACACCAGAAACTTGACCTGAGAGAAATGATGTATTTTCAAACTTTGTCATGGCTGCATACAAGTCCGACATTTATGTCTCGGATTTGGTGACTTTTAATGTATTACTATACGATATGATTGGTTACTAGAGCTTGAATTTAACAAGGTTAGATATTGTCTAAACAAAGCAAGTTAAGTTAATACTTACATTGGTGACGGACAGGACTATGCGTTTCACCCTTTTACTGTGAAATCTTTCTCCAAGATATCACGCTTACCTTAATACTCCCCCCAATATATTAATACTAAATTAGGAATTGAAATCGCCATGACTATCGCCCAAATAGATGCCACCACTCGCATGAGACCCACCAGCTACCATCAGCTCTGGCTTAGGCCTTTCTTAAGTGGATGTTATTCTTGTCTTAACACCAACACACATAAAAAATCAAGCAAATTCTTCCAATACTGTCGGCTAAACAATGTTGGGGAACAACATTATCGTCGTTGCCGAACAACATTGACGAACCAACAATGACATTCTTCATTGTTTCAACATCGTTGTTCAGCATTGACGGACCAATAACCTTTGTGTATGGTTGTTGGAGCGGGGGGAAACCACTTTGACAGGCTGGTAACCATGTTTACTATTGCTAATATGATTGGTAGACGTAGTCAACGAATTATTAAGGAACTGATAGTTGAACAATACCATAACAACATCTTATTATGATGGAACAATATTTTTGGCAACATTGTTCACGGGGTGCAATACAACGCTCGCACGTATCAACAACCGTGATCACATTGTGCGTTTTCACGCGTGTGCGACTACACGGGTACGAACGAATTCGAGACCGTACCGAAAACTGCACGGTTGGGGGTGTTCACACGTGCTGATTTGGAGAGGGTACCAAGATTGACCGCTCTATAAATGTCAGAAAGACTGGGTTCTGGGTAACGAGCGCGAGCTGTGATTGGTTGTAGTAAATCGTCAGCCAATCACAACTCCTGCTGGTACCCATAAACCCAGTCTTTTCGAGGCTTCTGGAACGGGTCAGGTCAATTGGCTACACGTCACTGGTATGCGGAACCATGGAGATTTCGGTATTGAACCGAATTCGCCCGGAACCGTGTAACCAAATTCAACTGGGTCCATACACAGTCGATCATAGCACAAAGACCTGAAAGAACAAGAGGCACCACACGGTATAGTAGCGAGGAAGAATTCGTTCGGTACAGTCTCTATAAAGATTTAACTTACCAGGACGTACGAAAATTTTTTTCCAAGAGAATCTAACAAAGAACCAAGTCATGCCGCTTTGAAGAGACGTGTATACAACTGCTATTCCTGCACGACGTGTATGCAACTCCTGCTTTTGTGACTCTTCAAGAGAATTCTCGGAATACTTGCCTGTTTCTCGAAGACTTTTTCGGGCAAGTTGCTCATAACCAATGGTTTATCTTTACTAAGAATTACCGGTGAACATAAGCAGTGATTATTTTGCTAAATTAACTTTCAAAGCGTTTGGAATCAGTTTTTCAATATTATTGAACGACTCAGAACATTAATATTAATATTAAAGAGCATTAATAATTTTGTATAAGTTCGCAGCTTCACTGCGAATCTTTCTAATGGGATTCTCCCCTCCCCCATTTGGCAGTTGGTGTCCTGCAAGGCAAAGATGAAAGACAGACACTTCGAACAGAAACAGGTTAGTTTCGCTAAGTCGCCGTGGTGAAGGAAAAAAATTTACGTAAGAATGAACACACACAAAAAAGAATACGTTTCCTTGTATAGCATTTAAAGGAATAACTAGATACAATTGTGTTTTAGGTCTGGTTGTAGGTGTCGTTAACTAAATCAATTATTACGAACTTTCTGGACTAGTGTATTAGCAAAAATATGTTTATGAATTACTATCTAATTATAAAAATGTAATGAATAAGCAGTCATAGAATTAGAAAAATAGTCAGTTAAGGCGTAATACATCATTAAAATTTCCCAGACTTTGCATTTCACAAGTTCAGTTATTTATTTTCTGTCTTTAGGGCAGCGTGGAGTTATGTAGTATGATCATATAACCAAGCCTCTTGTTCCAGTTGACATGCGTGGTCTAACGAGCTCGTACTCTTCGATGAGGATTGGAAATGTAAAGAACAGCTAGATGTGGCTTTGAAATAAGTCTGCACTCTGTTCGACGAAATATCTTGGGCTAAAACCAAATCCGATACATGTTCACATTGATGAGCAAAAATACGTGAAGATGTTGTTCTCTAATTCTTGTTTGTAAACTATAAAGATCCTCTGACTTTAGTTAATATACTTGCGCCGTAGTACATTTAAGCGATCAAGGTCGCCGCATAAATCCTTCTCGAGGGCATTGTCAAATTTGTTATATCTGGCTTCATGTTCTGCCTTCACTTGCGTCGAAAAGGCAAAGAAAACGCTCCAGATCTCTTCTAGTCAAGTTGATGTAATCAATAACAATCGTTGACGTAAGGTGTTTCATCTGACGAAACGAAGACAAAATGGCTGCTTCTGTTGTTCATTGCCTTGTTTGTAATGTCCAGTTGACAGCAGTTATCAAAGCGTTCTGAGAACTTTTCGAAAATTCAGAAAACATGATTGCCGTTAGAAGATGTCCCACTCGACCTCTGAAGGAAGCTTCTTGTTTTCCAAGAAAACGAATAATGGCAATTAGACGCAGTAGTATCTCTCGATTCTTGTGGACTGCTAAGTAGTAAGCTGCTTGAGAGTTGAGAGATTAAGTAAAATTGGGCTGGTGAGAGATTCTTGATATTGCGTAAGTCAGTGCAGTAAATCAATCAGGTCATCAGATGAAGTGATGAGTCAGGTCATGGAGTCACAAGATACACAATATATAGAAGAAGGATCAGAGAGTTCAGAGACGAAACGGAAGTGAACGTGAGCTCATAACATTTTAAAAAATATCACCACGCTTTATAGATTCCTCTTTATTTTCTTTTCGACATTTTTCGTAAGGTCTAATTTATTTCACAGGTTAGCCTTGAGTTACAGATGACCGGGGGATGATAGCATACAATTTTCACGTCAACATACAGTGAAATACTTAATAAACATAAGACCATGTTAAAATTTAGGATACTGCGTGGGCAAAATATAAAACAGATTGCTGAATTTACGTAGAAAAATCCTGACGTTTCGTGCAAAGGCCGCTCTTCAGAGAGTAAGGTATTCTTAATTCTTCAAGAACACGTTTCGTTGTCTGAAGAAGGGCCTTCGCTCGAAACGTCAGAATTTTTCTACATAAATTCAGCGGTCTATCAACCATGCGATAATGACCCTGTTAGTTTGATTACATATCACATCCCGTTTGCCCTTATTGTGCATAAAATTCCATTCGATTCAGTTTTGTATGGTGAAATGAAAATTAAATTATATCATCACACAACACCGGTAACTCACCACAAACCTGATGAAGAAAGTAGACCTTTGGAAACATGTCGTACAAAATAGAGTCTTAAAAACGCTGTGATATTTTTTAAAATTATAACAGCAGCGTACGAACGGTCGAAATGTTGGGGTGATGAGGCTGAAATTTTTTTTACACCTAATGAAAAATCCCCTCGTTTTATTTCAATGAAGCCTCGGAACGCTTCTCGAAGCACTTATAGGACAATAAAGATATGTCCATTTGATTATTGAATTAACTGTATCTGAACATATACCAGCTCCATTGAACTGCGGGACATTATTAGTGTTTCTATGGCAATCGAGTGGCGGGCTCCAGCGAGATATTCACAGGACTGGCTCTAGGAATTCCTCAACGGAGAGGTTTAGGTCCTCAGAATAAAAGAAAGGCTACTCGAAAAAATTTCAAAATTTCAAGGTTTAAAATACAAAATCCTGCCGATTTTATCTTCAGTTCTTTTTATCTTAGTTCCCAGACAAATAAATTTCCCATTACAGGGAGAGAAGCTAAAACACCTTAAAGGGTATATGAAGTGAAAATTAAGTTTTTCTCATATGAAAGAACTCTTGAAATTATAACGCAACATCTTTTACACATTTTCCATATCTCACTTCGTTCTTGAGATACCAAGATTTATTTGACATGTAAATAGCACCTCGCATACGTCATAGTGTATAATGAGTTACAAAAAAATCATGTATACCTTCGAGATTATTCTATTAAATCATTACAAACTTTGTCCGTTCAGTGTAATGAGGCAAGTGCACCCGCTTTCACAGTTTCATGTGACATTGTTCAATAACTTCAACAAAATTGTTAATTTTACAACAACACATTATGCACTGTGACGTATGCAAGATGTTATTTACAGTTCAAACAAATCTTAATATCTCAAGAACGAAGTGAGATATGTAAAAAGTGTAAAAGATGTTCTGCAATAATTTCAAGAGTTCTTTCATATGAGAAAAACTTAATTTTCACTTCATATACCCTTTAACGGAGGAGTTATAGCCTGCTCAGCACCCGATGGCGCAACCTCTGGAAATCCCCACTCCAGAGGACCTGAAAACTAGGCCTAAGGTTGTTTAGGTCTTGAGTTTTGGAATACTGTAATGTGTATTTGCCTTAAAATCGGTTGGGAAATGATTTTTATCTCACAAGGTCTGAGTTTTTTTTGTTTTCTTTTTCCAGGAAAGACGAAATATAACGTGTCCACTCTTATTGGATTTTGGTTGGTGGTACGCAGCCTTCGTGCTCCCACGGTTCCTGGGAAATAAATTATGCCAATTGCAAATTAAGCGAAACCAATTATACCCGTGTTAATCAGATCATTCACCACTTTGGGGCACGTTCAAACGCCTGTTGGTTGGCAATTGTGCCAACAGACATGTCTCTAGACTGAAATTCATCTTGGAGTTGGGATTCATCAACAACGGGTTACGCGTGCTTAATGTTGTTTTGCTTTCATCGCACATGTTGTATAAATCGTAGCATTCTACCTTGTTCCGTACTGCCTTGTCTTTACGGATAAACAGAAGACACGGCCGTAAACGGACAACTCATTTAATTCAAGGTAACTTACGATACATGCTTTTCGTGACTGGAAGTCTCAAAACTTTGAACAGACCTTACAGTTCGCGAGCAGCTCCTCTCCTTTTAACTATTTCCTTTTTTTAAAGAAAGTCCATGATTAATGTTCTGAACCGACTATCGTCGCGTTCCGCCTGTTAGAAACAGTTCCTTAAGGAACAGACATTATTATGGTTGGAGTGGGAGCTGATGAGAAAATACTGTGGACCACAGGAAAATCTTAATCCAACATTTTGTACGGTAGAAACAAAAATCTACTCAACCCTATACCTATTTTATCACACAAGGTCTCATGTTAACCCTTTCATTGGCACGGTCGACTTTAAGTTATTTAGCGTAGAAAGTTAAAAAGTTTGTTAGACTGCCGAACTTATGTTGAAAAATTCCGACGTTTCGAAGAAAGGCCCTTCGTCAGAGAGTGAAACGTGTTTTTCTGATTCACTCTCTGAAGAAGGGCCTTTGCTCGAAACGTTAGAATTTTTCAACATAAGTTCCGCAGTCTACCAATCTTTTAACTTTCTACGCGGTTTTTTATACTGCCTACGCAGCATCCTATATTTTTAGCAATTTACTCTGGCTAACACCAGATGGTTTAACTCTTCAAGGGGAAATCTCAGGCAGTAAAAATAAACCATAGTAAGGTTTTCATAATCAATCCTTTGAAGTTTTGCATGATGATAATTTGATAATATGTTAATCTTGTGGAAGACCACGCTTTAGCGGTAAAACAAAACGTGGTAATCCACAAGCTTAACATAGTTATAAGGTTTTCATTATTATACAACAGTAATATAAATGTATACCGGAATAATTATGTATAAATATTGTAATATATATGTATGTGATTAAAGATGGTTATTGAAATCTTTTTGCCCCACCTTTGACTCAAAGAACTTTTGTTTTACCCAACCTCCGATATGTCAATTTTTTCAATTACCCCACTATTTTCTCTTCAACCTCCACCCCTCAGCCATAAATAATGACCGTAGTTCAGTCTTGCTACGTGCCATATATGGTCATGGTAATGAGTTGTGCTTTATTACATCAGCCGATGATGGCATGCGCTTTCTAGCGCTAGGCAAATCTATCAGCCGCACTATGGAATATAAAATGCAAATTTAACGCTTCGTTAGCCTTCCACTTTCCCGACGCAGAATAAAAGTTGTCACTCATATAACTAGAAAACATTCTATCATCTATACAATGTTCGGATATCACTCTCAGTCGTGCGTAATTCACGCAACACGATGCAATACATTGGATGATTGTTGTCGTTCAATCCAACGCATACGCCTCGCAGATTTTTTCATGCTTACAAACACAGACGCAATGTCATGAGTTTTTGACTCTTTGTAGGCAAAGCAGCCTGGCATATTCACGAAAATCCGAATATGGTCAGTGATTGGAGTATGACCAGTGTTCAACTATGATCGAAACCTCGTGTATTTCGGATTGTTCTTTCATTCAGTACTACTAGAACTGCGCTTCCACGCCAGTCGTCTGAGAGCGCGTTTTAGCAATACGATGCTTTGTTGGGAAGGAACTAACTTAGCATACTCATTACCTTTCATATGAAATCACCAAGCAGCGGACCTTTCAACTTTCGAGCACTCAACTCTTGCCTTCGCGTGCTAGTGTTATCGGATAGTGGAAGGCAAGTACGTCAGTTCACTGGAGATTGTTGACCAATCAGCATACAGGCTGTGACCCCCATTCACACCAAAGCTCAAACACGTGCAAAACCTGTCTATTAAACTTGTTAAAACTCGTTGTGGCCTTGGGAAAATCTCACTACTGTCATCAGAAAACTTTGCCTACCAAATGATCAGTGACTAACAGTTGACTTTTAACCCCAATTGATAGGAGTCGTGAAGGCAGCTGAAAATACCACACAAGTTTTAGAAAATTCAGATTGGTCAGAACTATTTTGATGTGAGCGAGGAATGAGAAGCGCGAAGCTTGTTTGTGTTTGGCAATAATCAAGAAATAGGATTAAATGACTAGTTAAGGTGTAAAATTACGAAGGGTAAGAGACAAAGATCAGCTCATTAACTCATTGGACACCAATTCAACAGTTTAATGGTGCAAGTGTGTCTTTCTTCTACCAAGGCTCAAAATGTTAAATAATGCTTCGCCGAAGCTCGATATCATAGCCCAGAATTGATCTCTCGTTTGCCAAGGAATTTACCCATATTATTTTGTGTTGTCCACAACAGTACTTCCCGCAGATTCCGTCAATACGGGGTGTTTCGCTAATACTCTCTGTAACTTCAACATTGGTTAAATCATTTTTATCCTCTCGCCCACCTCGCAAAGCACTGGACGAAGATACTAATTTCGATATACATCAGCCTGCATTGCAGGCTCAACGTGCGTTACAAATTTTTTAAATGTAGACATGTTTTCGGCAAAGCTTATGCCATTTTCAGTATAGATAAAATGGTTAACTAATTCACAAATAGATTCAAAAGTCTATTTATGTATACATGGGATTTGGTGCTCGTTAGAACATATGGAATTATATATAACTATATATATAAAGTGTATATCTAGTGTTTACTTGGTCAGAAGAAAGCTCAACACATCAAGGTTGTGGAGCAAAGATATTTTGGTTATCAAATAAATTTATTTTTATACCGATGCTTAATAATTTTGTTTTTGACTTTGGAGCGAGCTGGCTCTTTTTAACACATACATACATACCTACTTACACATATATAATAATATATATATATATTATTATATATATTATTATATATATATATATATATATATATATATATATAATATATACATATAACTACAGACGGAACCGTTTCGGCCTATTGGGCCTCGTCAGTGT
>JBAHVQ010000176.1:1199484-1245998 GCA_036872915.1 Nanipora kamurai
CGCGGTCAGGTAGATTTTTCTACTTGACCATTTGGGTTTACAAAACTCGGAGTAGCATTAATTTCCAACTTTTCAAACAATATACATATTTTTCACATGACCATCTGGAAAATGACCATGGATATATCAAAGAGCATGCCACTCATCATGATTTTAACAGTCCAATGAGGTGAAAACAACATACTTTAGGCTATTTGGGTGAACTTCAAAATCTTAACTAACATGTACTACAGGTATTTCAACCTGATTACAATATTATCAACTTTGAGGATTCTTATTTAATCATTTAATAATTCCTATGGGAAAAACAAAAGAAATTATTCTTTAATCAGTGCTTGTAAATTTGGATACAGGATCATTACTCGAGCTAAAGCGAGAGTCATAGTTTTGGCTGGTTTTTTTTTTTTCACGCAAGACTTAGTCTCCCACGCGGCCTGTCTGAATTTTGACCAATCATAGGCACATGCAACTAATTGCTGTCATCTCATTGGCACAACACCCCTTTAGCTCGAGTAAACGCTTGGTAAGCGTCTTGCTCCAATTAATTCACACTCCACCTTTTCCTTTAATTTGCTCAGTACTGAGTTGTACTAACTAAGAAAATGATACTAAGTATACCATTAAAATAGTTCCAATACAGTTCAGTCACACGTACTGTTTATTACAACACATAAATGATCGACCCATGTTCTTAAAGAACTAAAAATGAGCCAATTATGAAAATTACCGATTACTGAAGCTGATTATTTGGAGGCCAATTAATCAAAATAATTGGCTGATTAACTGGCAAATTGCCAATTAGTGTTATGTTGTTAGTTATCAGTTATTGTGACTTTCTTATCAGTTATTATGATCAGATTTCTTGAATTTTGATCTGCATAAGCAACTAAGCTTTTACGTTCCAAAATCAAATTGACTTGAAATGTTGATAGTAACGTTGAAATGTTGATGGTAACGTTGAAATGTTGATGGTAACGTTGGAATGTTGACAGTAATGTTGGAATGTGAAAGTTAATGTTGATCTTTTTACAGCCAATTATTTTGCTGATTACCACAATAATCCACTGATTACTGATTATTTTAAAATGGCCAATTCATTGGCTTTGCCAATTATTTTCCAAGTAATTCACTCATCAGTATAAAGAACTTATTTTCACTCCACCTGCTCTCCATACTCCAACACCTGCCCATCATCTAAAAGCACATCAGCTTGTCCACCTCCAGCTTTTGAAATGACACTTTGACATGAAGGCAAAAGAGCTCTCATGATTCCTGACCCAGTGATGTGGTCAGCATGTACGTGTGTGTTTACTAGAAAGCAATTTATAAGACATAAATTGATGTTATGTTTTTGAGGTATTGGGGCACATCAGGGGACATGAAACTTCATACTAATGAATTATCTCAGATAATTATTTTTATTCATGGAGCCACTGGGTGAAAAGTGATTAAACTAGCTGTAAGTAGGTGCAAGAGGAGAACTCCCTACACAAAATTCCAAACTGGCTATATCTTGGGGATAGAGACTCCAACAAACAGCCTTCTCTTGAAATGTCAGTTCCTTGTTAACCTGTTTTTTGGAGAATATGGTATTGTTCACACTAGCAAGTTAGGTTGATCTGAGATTGATCTAAGTCAAAAGCCATTTGAGTGCATGTGAGCGCTTGAATGGTGAGTCCACTTCTGGAGGTGGCCTGAGATTGATCGGAGATCAATCCAGCCTATTCCATGCACTTCTAGTGTGAACAGGAAAAGTGAACCAACTAGTGATTTAAGGACTTGTTTGGATGAATTTTAGTTCATATTGAAGTGTTCACTCTCAGATTGCTTTTGACTTAGATTAACCAAATTCACAGCCTCTGAGATCGATCTAAGTTGGTTCGATCTCAGTGTGAATGGCCTTTAGGTTCTAACATTTGTCTGTTTCACCATTATGAATGCAGTTAACTGATATTATTAATGTCCAAGCTTGAAGCTCAGATTTATTGTACATGAATGCTTGTTAAGATCAAATTCTCAAAAAATGTTTCTAAGCTCCAGATGGGAATCAAGCATCTCTCCTGTCATTAAAAGCTTCCAAAGAAGTTTGGTTCCCATTTACGGGTACTGTTCAGAAAAATTTTCTTAAGTTTTGAGCTTGAGAGATATTTGTAGATTGACTTACTAGACAGTTTTATTATAAAGAAGTTGGGTAAGCCATCTATAGGGATTAACTCATTATTTATGTGTGCATTACAAGTGCACACTCTCATATTAGTGCCTGGCAATTTTGCTCATCACAGGAATGAGTCCTTAGCATTTCTGAGTTAACCAGTTAATAAAGTCTGATAATCCTCCTGTAGCTTCACTTACTGGCATATTGGAGATTTAAATTCATTTCTTTAAGTAGTTGATAATCTCTAGAAACCTAAACAAAAATTAATATATTAACTATTATGCTTCTGAATGAAAGTTGACAGCACTGTTTTATAAAAATGATGCAGTATTGAAGACAACTACAGGTACAAGAAAATAAAACAATTAGGTTTTACTCTATTTTGTCCATTTCCCCTAACTCCCACCACCACTATACAATGGAAACTTTTGTTATTTTCACTGATTTCCTGTTCAAATTTTGTATTTGAGTCATGTTTTTCAAAATGTGCATCAAAACGTAAGTCAGAAAGTGGTGTTTTGCACACATAATATGAAGTTAAACAAAAGTTTTTGACTCATCATTTTTTTTATCTAACTTGGACAATAATGAGTTAAACAATCAATTTACAAGGTTAATCTTACCTTAGTATCCACTGGATCAATAATGACAGCTTTTCTTGTCTTTGCACACCCAAGTATGTATGTGAAAGTACAGGACTCCATATCCATTAGCTATGAAGAGTGAATTAAAGCTTGGTAAAACAAAATATTGTAAGATAATGAGTGTTCCATATTAGGTTAACACGAACTTGACCCATGTTCAAAATTAAAAGGAAAAGAATTAGAATACTTCAGATGACATATATTCACTGGTATAAATATTGATCAGGTCAGATGTGCTAAAATTAATGGTCCAACTAATTTACTAAACCTTTTAATGCCCAGGACTCATCCGTGGACATCATCTGTCGTAAGCCAGAGTAAAATCCCAGACTGCACCCTTGTACTTCAATGGGTTAATGGAAAAAATCACTTCCACTTGAAAATAACTGAGAAAGTAACCAGTATTAAATCACATCTCAACCCGTAAATCTATCAACATAGTTAGTGTTATGTCTCATAGAAGTCAAAATTAAATGGAAAATCTCGTTTGTTTGACAGTAAGACATACCTCTATGATTCAAGGTCAAAATAATCAAGTAAAAATCCAAGTCAATCGTAAACGTGCTGGTAGTCATTAATTTTTTAGCGGTGCAGAAAATGACGTAATGCGGAATATAAAACTTTTGCTCAAAGTCAGACAATGATTACAACTTCAAAGATAAACATTGCTAAAATACGTCTGCTAAATTGCTAATATTAACTCTAACTAAGCACAACATTCCCGTGACAGTGGTCGCACAGGTAATAGTTGTACTTTACATCTGCAACCAGACAGCCTAGTACATATTTGGTGGATTAACCAACGGGTCAAGCAGACCATAAAACTTCGGTTACTTTAAAATCGGTAAAATTTCGGCTCGAATATTTCACGAATAAATAGTGGAACGGTTCAAAAGATAAAATCTCTTAAAACTGACGCAGCCGACACGAGTTTCGTAGCGTTGGCACTCCAATAATTTCCATGTCATCCAAGACCATATTTCCCAATTTAGTCCTACAAAAGCTGTCCTTCCATAGGTTTTTCCAAGTTTGCTCTATTTTTTATATTTACCTGGCGGAAGATTAGTCTTGATCTGGACATTCTTCAAAGAATTTTCCTTCCTAAACGTTTTACAGTTTGACCACGTACGTATTCCAGAATCACCATTCACCAGGTACTGAATGAGAGAAAGAGAATTGGAGACTCAATCTGCAGCCTCTGAAGTCCATGAACTGTATACGTCATCACTCCGAGCATTGAACCAAACGGAATAAATATTGGTCTTTCTTCCTGCTGATAAACCTAATGATCAAAAGAAAATCTAATGGTTTGTTCGCTTGTAGAATAATTGCAGTGTTGGTTTATTTTGGGCAGCATTTGCCTACATAACAGTTTTTCACAAGATACTTAACACTTTCCCGAAAGGACCAATCCCAGCTCCCAGATTTTGGAATACCTCATCAAATTAACTTGGTGTAAACTCCACTGGTAAACTCTCATACACAAACACAAAGCCAGGTTATTGATAAAGAAAGAGAAATATATAGTTCTGTCTTTTCCTAGAAAAATCAAAAACTTCAGAAATACAGTATTATTTCAGCTGGTAATACCCCCTGATCTCTCACACCTTTCTTTTTATGTGTTTTTGCCCTCCTGTGACCTTTCCTAACCCCCTCCCCCTTGCTGGTCCCAGGCTCCTTTTTCCGATTTGAAGTCGGTTGCTTTTCGTAATGCAACCGTACCACGACGTAACGTAAACAGAGCGTTTGGACTACCACGAATGACCGTAGTTACGTATTTTTACATTCAATTCGTTTCATGTTTTTCCGAAGTGTTATTCACTACAATGCCAATACAATTCATCAGCGATGAGATTTTGGTAAAAATATTCAGTTACCTTGGTCCTAGAGATCTCTGCCGATGTGCAAAGGTTTGAGAAAGATTCTAGATTAGATAGAGCATAAAGAGTGGAGTTTACTTAGTCTACAGTTGCGAAGTTTCATGTTAGAATTACATCTTCAACATTTCTTTAGGTTTGTAAACGTTGGAATCGCCTCACTCAAGATCCAGCCTTGTATCTTTTACTGTATAATTTAAAATGAATATTTAAATTGCTAGTTTAAATCCCACTAAAAAGACACAAATCTCTTGCAAAATGTTACAGTATAGCGATCACGATATTGACAAAAATAGTAATTTATTACGATTTGCGGCCTGAAACACAGTATTTCATCATTGCAAACCCCTGCTTATGTAATGTCGGCCTGTGTAGTTGCATTACTTTGCAAGCTATTAAAGCACTGAAAACAGGACAAAAGTACTGGAAACGTGGAATTGTTGATCCATTTTGGCGATCCCATCATCAAGTGAGGACACTGAGGGATCCCAGGGTGGGGTCACAAAGACCATGACCCCTCCCAAAAAAAAGAACTCAACATTAGAATTTGTAATATTGTTCTTCTAAAACTGGGCAAAAATTTGGCATATAGCATTTTTCCAATGTAGAATATATGTTGGAGTAAGGTTGCAGCGTCCATTAGAGGATACTGATGTGGAAAGTGCAGTGGCCAGTGATCATGTAGTTGTGACAGATAAGCATTTGGCATGCTTAACTGGCACATGCAAGTGCAGACTATACTTGGTTGTCTGGGCAGGAAGGTGTTATGTAATAGCTGACGAATTTTGGCTCCTACCTAACATCAACCCCAGATCAGCCTGAGCTGAGATCAACCTTAAAGTCTGTGGTTGTTGAGTCATATTTATATTGCCTGAAAGATTAGGTGGCCAACATTGTTTCCCCAGCAGTCAAAATGTGAATTCCCAGTTGCCTGAAGAGAATACCAAGTGCAAAAAGAATAACCCTGTTCTTTCTAGAAGCAAACTAAATGCATAAATAAATAAATCAACAAACAAATACATGTAAATAACTTTATCCATTTAACTGTTGAACATCTCCTCTTGGGAATAAAGAACTTTCAAAAGGTTTACCATGGTTGTCATTCATAAACTGTAAAGGTTTTTGAAGATAATTACGTACTGAAAGTCAAATATTAAATAAACTAAAGCAGGAATTGAAACTAAAGATTCCTTTTGTCTTGCTGGTGTATATATGCTTGAGCCATCATGTCAACTTGAAACATGTTTGGTTTATTCATTTACTGCATGGGAGGTTGTTGGTATTACTCAATGTTAATCTATGATGGTGTGTGGAGCATGTCAACTTTGTTATAGTATCATTAACATTCTATCCCCAGATGGAGGTTGCTTTTCCTGATGCAATTCAAGAAGTACATCGTTGATGAGGAAAGACACATAAAAACACATCATTCCAAATGGAAAGATCTGTTTATCCTGAAAGCAAACTGGTCTTCTGGACATTGCAAAGTTCAGAACTTAATCTCCAATCATAGATTGGGAACATCCACATCAACAAGAATGCCAATCGACCCTTTACAAACAACTGTAAAGCATCTAAAGATCTCAAACTGTGGTATAGGGTATCTTTCAAGTGTTAACAAAAATGCTGCCATCGCTCATATATGGAGTCTGCGAAATAAATCCTATGACCATGGCGTTTATTGTGATGATATTATAGTTTCCATGGCTTTTGGTTCCAAACAGACTGCAAAAGTTCTTGCTATTGGACTAAAATGTGGAAAGGTAATTACTTGGGCATACGCTACCCTTCTCCGCAGGCAGCTTTGTAGCTTAACCCTTTGGCTTCCAATTTAATGTATGCATAAACTGATTTCAATATATTTTCAGAACAAATTTGAATAGATTGAATAAATTATAATTCTTACTCTATAATTCCTTCACTTGCAAGGGTACAACGAAAAGTTACGCGGAAATTACGCTGCAAAGATTGTGTAATTGACGTAACTTTGCATGTGAAGGTTCATGATGATTGATTAGCGTGTTGAAGCGTCAGGCGTTGTCTTTCAATCAAATTTTGCTTCCAAAACAAAGAAAATGAACAATTTGAAATCCCGAAGGCATCGTGGAACATCGACAACAAAACGTTGACTCCAGAACTACCACTGTTAGCTAAGTTTACTGCTGGTTCGCCGATACGACATTCTGTAATCGGCAATTTTGACCATGTTCAAACTTGGATGCAAAGGTGGAAAATTTTTTTTGACTGGCATCGATTGAGGTTCTTTTTCAACCATGGCCTGAATCGCTGAAGTTTTATTCAAAAATATTGAGTGATTCTATATTATGTATTACTATATGGCTGAACTCGCTCTCCGGTCGGTGCGCAAAATGAAGCGCGCTGATTAGCTGCCTAGCCGTGCAATAAGTTTTCCGTACAAACGGGCAAGCTTTGGCTGGACGAAAAAAAACTGCGCAAACGGGTTAAAAAAAACACGAATTAATTGGTAAAAGCAAGGAAGTAACTGTAAAACGCCAGCTTATAAAACAAGAAGACATTAAAAGCGATGAAGGAAGAAACAAAAAGCCGTATGCCTCGCTCCTTCGTCGCTCGAAAACCTCAGGCAAATACTTTATCGTACAAACCTCACACTCGGTTGGTAGGTAATCATCTCCTTCTTTGTCAATCATCTAGTTCGCACTCTGGGACGTGGAAAAAAAGTCGTTTGTGGCAGTTCAGGACAACCAACTCACAAACTCTCGAACTGGAAATAGGAATGAGCAAAATAACTTTGGGAATTCGATCAACTTAATAAACCTGAGCGACGATAAACTTGTCACTGTTTCCAAAAATTCGGTTGTGCGACTGTGGCAAATTAATGATAAGAAGACTGGAAACTGGGTGTGTAACTGTTTATACAGTTTGACTACAGTGGATAGAAGGTATTGCAATTGTTTACTAAATTGAAAGGTTCGTTTTGACGAAGCTGAGAATTACATCATTTTTTAATTTGCAAGATGCAAAGTTTTAGATGTACAAGTGAAAAGACAGGAGGCGTTTAGAAGAACAAACAGAATGGAGTCCTCTGTAGACGAGAGGGAAGAACTTGGACAGAAAGAAGTGGAAGGTTTTCGAAAGAAATACGGAAAATGTAACAATGCTCAAAAGTTCAATAGGGACGTATGGTCACTTACAATTTCGTACGTTGTGGAGGCTTCGGAGGGGTGGAATTTAATTGGATTTCAGGTATAGCATTAAGATTATAGAAGCCGATATTGTAGCTGATCTTTCGCCGAGCATAAGTGACTACGCTTTTCAAAACCCTGACAACTGTTTTGTGAACATTTCCATTTATCATGAATATCATTTGAACTCTTCCAGAAATTTTCGTTTGAAGGAAGTCGTTTACATGGAGGTGATCCTGGATGCCCAGTTAAAACCAACCGTGAACTACAGTGCGGTAAGAGGGGCTATAGCTGTAGTATGGTGATTCAAGTTAACGTTCTCCCTTTGATAAGTGCCCTTGAAAGAAGGTTTTCTTATTGAAAAGTCCATCTTCCCCAACAAATGCCCGCAACTTTTATAAGTACCTGAGTTTTTGGAAGGTTGATGGGTAGAGGGTGTAAATGCATAAGTGGTCCTGTCATCGTCTTAATAATTTAAAGTCCTGTAACTGACAATCCGTTAATCATTCCCTAGATACACGCAACGGCAAAGCCTACGGTTTGTTGGAAGAAAACTGCAGCTCACGTCAGGTGAATTTTTACGGCTTTTTGTAAGTACCCGCATTTTCTAAACTGGTACGTTCGCCGAGGAACTAAAAAACGTTTTTGACCATGACAACGGCTGGAAATCATTTGCAATTGTGATTACGGCCGATTGACCTAGGCCTTCATCAAAGCAAATGCCAAAAGATGTTTTAGTAATAAAGTTGCCTTTATTTATACAATCCGGTTAGCGACCACACCACCATTGTCTCAAACACCCCATCGTATTGGCATTAGCTGTCAGTTATTCAGCTCAAACACGAATGAAGAAGTCGAAAGCACGGCTGGTAATAATTTTCCGTGGTGTTTCTGAGATTTTTCTTTTTCATAATTTTCACTTATCCAACTTCAAAGGAGTTACAGAGTTTAAAAGTTTACAAAATTCGTCCTCGTTTGATGGACTTTTTAATCCAGGCTTGACAACCAAAATTAACTATAACTCCTGACTCGGTGAACAAATTTTGTTCACTCGCTAAGACGTTTTTGTTTTCCTTATGAGCTGTACTGGCTCAGTACAACCAGCCCTCACCCTGACATTAAAAGTTATCGTCTATTTTGTCTTTCAAAAAGATCATGGGGTCGCGACATGGCGTATCGTGTTTGTCAATCAGCCCCTGTACACAGTTTATAACATCCGGGCAAAGCGACAATACCATTCATTTGTGGGATACAAGGACCAAGAGCAGATCCCAAACCTTTTTCGGACACACGGGTATGTATTGCGAATGATTACGGTGTTTTATAGATATCTAGCTACAACTAACTCTTTAGCTCTGCCATAGTATCAAAGAACTTTTAAGACAACTCACTTTGTGAGGTATTCCATGCATGCGATTTCTTCACAAACGACACAGTGAGAGTGCCACTGAATAGGAAACTAGACCGTTGAGCTGATATGAGGGGGAGGGAAGTGCACAGTAACTAGAAGGAGGACTAGTAACTAGAAGGAGGACTAGTGAAGGACTCTGCACCAGTGATCTCTCCAACTGTAGGGAGTTGGGAGAGAGGCAGCGAGGGGGGGTTCATTTTTCTCGCTATAACTGTGTTATAACATAAAAATTTAAACTGGCGCTTGGTCGCTAGCTTTGTTAATTTGGCGGGGATAAAGCCCGGTTTATCCTTATCCTCTTAACTAGGGTTAAAAATAATTTTATCTAAAAATTAAAAGGACAAATATCAGGATCATTCACTGGTTTGTACCGTCGTGTCTTTCATTTGGCAGTACAGCTCAATTGTTTGCTTGAAACGCATCCGCTAAGGTGGTAGTCCGCTGACTTACCGAACGCACGTAATTCTTCGAGGCTTTCCGATGACTAACTTCTGGGTTCACCGTAGATATATACGATATGGCCATTCCTCCTGCAATATTTTTCCAAGGGAAAAAATTCTGAAACTGTATGCACCAAATAAACTGCCTGATACTTCTAGTAAAAACATTTTATCTCTTTCTTCTGGTAATTTAAGGAGCTGTTACTTGCGCGCAAGTGGATTTTCACAAAGTTGTCAGCGGCTCACGTGATAGAAAGGTCAAGGTAAACATCATTAGTGCAACCGAACATTTATTATATTGATTTGTCAAGAAGTTCTTCTCGAGCAAATCATCCACCCAGTATCACTATACCTGTACTACTACACGAAACCATCATAATTACCACCCGACGATCTTAAAAAATAAAACAAATTCCTTAAAAAGATCATCTTGCAAACTCAAGATTCAAGTTGAATAACAAGACAAAAATTAAATGAAAGTGATATTTCGAGTTTATTTCAAACTCATTGTATAGGTTCGGCAAGTGTTTGGGTGTCACACACCTCCAAAGTTCGTAGAAAACAGACAAATGTCGAAGAAAATACAAAAACGTGCCATACAACTCGGTAAAATTTGGTCTGGAAAAACAGAATAAGTAAAAAAAAATATGATTCAGGCAATTTTTCAAAAGTAGAATATTCCTGTGAATCAGGCTGGACACCTCCTA
Source organism: Nanipora kamurai (assembly GCA_036872915.1). Lineage (NCBI taxonomy): Eukaryota > Metazoa > Cnidaria > Anthozoa > Scleralcyonacea > Helioporidae > Nanipora > Nanipora kamurai. The sequence continues at coordinate 1,209,883 of JBAHVQ010000176.1, forward strand.
ATCAAAAAAGATTATGTACGTCCTTGTTCAAAACCTTGTAGATTGAACTCCGTGAGGAACACCGAACGAAGTGATAAAAGTTTAAAGACAATCATGCTCTGCCAAAAGAGAGAGCGAGTTGCTAACGTTTCGTGCGAAAGTCTTTTATCAAGTAAAATGTCTTGAAACGACGGTACCACGTTTCTGTTTGTACCATCTCTTCCTTCATGTACGTTGCCTTGAATTTGATTATCCCGCTTTCTTTTCGTTCAACCCTTCTCAGGTATGGTCACTCGAAACTGGGAACTGCCAGTTAACACTTCCGGAGAATCATTCCTCCGGAGTTACTTGTGTTACCTTCAATGATCAATGGGTGGTCAGCGGAGATAATCAAGGGGAAATTAAGGTGTGACTATTTTTATATACAATGCTGTAGTGCACTTGGTATTGTTGAAGAAATGAGATTTCAGCCGTGGAAATACCAGGCGGAAAACGTAGCCTGGTGCTAAAAATTATTACCCAGCAAAGAATTCTTAATTAAGCTATACTGAATACGTCAATACCTCGAGAAATCGGAATAAAATTCTTTAGTAAAAACCAACGTTTCGTCACTACACGAGTAACATAATCAAAGTGATGTGGATTTACGTGTAATTATTGGCTTAAATAATCTAGTATACCCGGTTTTGTTGTCAGCAAGGCATACCGCTGCTCTACCGTTTTAGCTTTCGAATAAACTAGAAAGGGTTTGATCGTAGAATCCAGTTTAAAAGTGCTCAATACCAATTGGTTAATTACGAAATTTTTTCTTTATGTAACCGCGAGGATCATTCTGAAATACAATGGACACATTGCTGATCCTGACCAACATATGTAAAGTTTCCACAAGAATCATGCACGTACAGTAAATGGGATTAAACGTGCACATTCTTCGCAGTCCATTCCGTTGCTCAATCCGTAGAACAGCGGAAACTCGAAGATGCGAGCTTGTATCCCGCTAAACATACTTCGAATCGCCTTTCACAGTGCAGATTAATCTGGAAATTTTCACTTGAGGACACCTTACTTTGTGCTACCGAGAAAAATTCTGTCGTTTAACCATGAATCAATACTATTACACCTCACAATGAGGTAAATTTCGAGAGCGGGACTAAGAATTTAATTCATTGTATCTGGGATTTTGTTCTGTTGAAGTTTGTTAAGTGGGAGTTTTAATACATCACATTGTATTTAAATTTATTTACTAACGGTATAACTAGGTCAGCTACGTGTTGTTTTTGACTGGGCCATGCTCGAATACATTAAATCATTTTACAACCGATATGCATTGAATGGTACAATTATTTTTTCTGTGAATTTGTAAGTTGGTTCCCAGGCTTTAGCAGCTGAGTACCTAAAATTCGTTTCATGTAACCTGTATTAGGTTTACATAGCGTCAGTAAATTGTTGTTACCTCTTAAGCTGTATTTAGTGTTGTTGCAAGGTTTGAAAAGTTCACTAACAGTATCTGGGCAACCAGCACTCGTTACATACATTCAATTCACTATATAAGTATTGAATCTCGGGCTAAAAACAATATTTTGTTACCAAGGTCTTCGTCAGCTCATCATTACCAACTTCTTTGTTTCGCTGACATCAGCTGCATGTCTGTAATCAAGTCTTTTTTACTATCAATGAGAAAGCCGAGTGAAGTTCCATTCTGACATGGAAAATATCATTACATATCACGAATAGTAAACTTTCCCGAGTAAACAAGCTTGAGTACTTCCAACAGCTAGTCTGAAAAAGGTTCTTACCAGATCTACTAAGCGAGTTCGAGATTAAATAAATTTTATGTATAGATGTGCATATTTAGGTCATACGAATTTTGTATCGTTGGGAGATAACGCGGTTTTAGTTCAAAATTGTGCAAAAGTATCTAAAATTCTCAAAACCAAATCCTTCCGCAGTTTTGTTTATTTATTTCGGATTGATAACAAAGCTTCGAATGCTGAACAAAAGCGTTAAGAATCTGTTGCTTTTTTGTTGGTTCATTTAGGTTTGGGATTTTGCTGCAAAATCTCGGGACACCCTTTATTGCTAAGATCGCTTGACGTTGAAGACAAAGAATTTGTTCTGTTAGTGGCAATCTGGATGGAATACATATACCCAACGCCGGATTTAGACATGTGGTGGCCCCTGGGCAGCCTTCAGTAGTGGAGGCCTACCCTACCTTAGAATACTAAAAAGGTAACAAGACATATTTACAATCATCCATAAAGTATATTGTTCATGAACAAAGAATCTTAATAAAAATGTACATCTATAAACATCAAGATCAATCTATATAAGAATCTAGTTCCTGTGTTTTAAGTGTAAAGAATCTGAATAAGCTGGCACATGATCAATCTGTAAGATTATATAAATCTGCGAAGTTCCTATGTTTCAAACTTAATACTGATACTTCCAAAGCTTGAAGTTTATGCTATAATCATGGTTAAGAAAAATGTCAGGATCATCGAAGTCGTTTGGAAGTCGTGACAAGCAAAATATACCACTGTTTTCGAATTCAGCACCGTCTAGACACAATTATAAGTTAAGGTACATTCACATCAGTGAACTCTGACTGCATTTGGACGGAGATTTCCCTACTGTGAACGTGGACTGGATTGGGACTGCATTTGAATCCACCCGTTTGATGTGGAAAACTCTCATCAACCATGAACGCAGTCGGATTGGATTTGGACTTGAAAGAGCTCATCTTTCTTCCTCTTCCTCAACACAGCACTTCTACTGGAAGTGAAAACCCAGTCCAGCCAATTTCAGTCCAAGTCCACTCCAAATCCGGTCCCAGTCCGCTGATGTGAGCATACTTTCAGAGCAAAAATCCCAACTGTACAACCGTTATCAACTGCTTTTTAACTAAAGTCCTATCGTGATACATCTTTCTCAGACCGACTAATAATAATAAAGCAAAAAAAAAAAAAAGAAATACATTATTAACAGTGTTTAGAAATCAGGGGAAGGTTACAGCTGATTTTTGCCAACTTTCGTCTCGATTTTCTCTTCGTTCTTCCTCCTATTTCAAAATACTTCGAAACTCTTTATAAAAATATCGACTTCGCACTGTTTTTAAAATGGGTATTTAGAAGTCGAAGAAGAACAACACCAACTTGTTTTGGAACTATTATACACCTAGTAATTATACAAACGAATATATGTTTTAGGAAACAAAAAACCGCTGACATTATTATGATTCAGAAATGTATTTATTTAATATTCCCAGACGTGTTTCAAGAAACATGCATGAAAAAGGTAAAATATTATAAATTGTAGAAGTAATTTTTCAATCAATTTCTGATATGACTTGTAAAATGTATAAGAGGAAAAAATTATAAATTAAAAAAAGTATGCCCGACCTCGCCAAGTTTACAAAAGCGGCCATTCTTAGATCTAATAAATTGATCTAAGATGACCGCCGTTTTAATAATGTTTTGCAAACATTTCTTGCTAAATATGTGCAGGAAATTTGCGAAATGCTAAACTGAGGGAATTACCTCAATCAGTTTTTTTTAGAGCACAAACATCGCAGGATATTTGTACTCGTCGAAACAAAGCTGGATAATGAAAACTATAGCCTGTTAGGAAATAACGGGGGGAAAAATTACTATTGTCATGTTCAATATTTTCGCAATTATCGATATCACCACGATAATTACGGTAAAGTGAAAGACTTTGTAATAAATTCAGTTTCTTCGACTGATAATATTTTAGAAAATGTATTTTACATTAAAGTGAGAAGTAGAGGGATATGTCCCAGAAACATAAGATAAAAAGAATTCGATAGTCAACGTTAGTCATAACAAAGTGAGCACAACAGAATTCCAAAGTTTTTTCGGCATGTGGGTATCCCTTTAATCCTTTCCTCAGTTTCTCCGATTCGGAGTGATTTTGGAGTAAAGTTTTCTGTTCAGTCTCTTCGAAACGTCGGTATTAACACCCAAGAGACAAACAAACATCAGAAAGCACACTGTTCTCCAGAGTAATCAGCTAAACATAGCAAACCGTTCACCTGATTTAGACACTTTTGTTCACAGTTGTTGGCCGATCCTTTTGCATGGTTACTCATTCATGAAAATTTTTAACCGCCGCGAAAAGCCATCGTTACATAAATTTGATAGTCATTTATTATGTGTAGTGTATTTATAGATTAGTTCTATGTGATGTCATACGGCCCTTTGAAAACCAAGGAACTGAAAGGCTACCGTATTTAAATAATAATAACAATACTTCGCTGCAGAGAAATTGTTATCCGCCGAAGAAACCGTCAAAAATTGCTCGCTTATGAAGCGATTTTCGATTTAATTTTCGAAAAACTTTGAACTTGAACAGCTTTTGAACTCTGGCGTGTACAGTTTAATCAGGCCAAACAAACGGACAAGTTAGTAAATAAACCTTTGATGTCCACCAATCACGGACCAACAAATTTAATTGCAATAGCAAAAATTATTTACAGCTTTAAGGAGCCCTTTTGGCTGGATAGACGAAAGGACCTGAGAAATCTGTAAGACGTGGTCACAACCATTTAAACAAGGCCATTTAGAAGGCCACGATTTCTTACAAAGCAAACATTTGGGCATTATTCCTACACAAATTGAAATAAATTATTTTACTATATATATATATATATATATATTACAAACATTTAGCGTCAACGGCGAATAACTTAAATCTATGAGGATAATTATAATCTTGGGGTGTTCCTACAGCTGTAAATATATAACCTTTCTGTGTTCTGCCCTGTCGTTAAAAAATCATTGCAACTGTATTAGGTTCATCCTTTTGACAAACCATGCTACTCGAATATTTGTGTTTATCACGTGATAAAAGCAAGATGCACCTCTTGCACCATTCTGCAAAATATTTTAACGGCAAGAGCACGCGTGCACCAGACATACTAAATACTCATGTTTGTTGTTTCGAAGAAGCGGAATAACGAGCAAGCCAACATATAAATTAGAAATAACCATCACTCAATACGCGCTACTAATGTCTTGGCTGACAATGAAATCTAATGAAGCCATGACGTCATCCGGAGGTTCCTCAGCCCATGGGTGATCGTTGTTCATTCTGGGAGGAGAGGGAGGCATTCTTTGCGACGGCATTAAGCCAACACCACGAATTGTTAGATCTAAGTTATCGTCAGGAATGAACACCTCGCCACCGTTATAGTAAGGAGGTGGGCTCATGGTATTGGGGGAAATAAAGGGACTGTTGAGGACACGGAAATTGTGATCAATAATGATCCCTTGAGTGTCCACTGTGTCTTTAAAACAGAAATCAGCATCACTGTCGGTCAACAGAGAGTTCCAGCTCAAATCCTGCTTCAGGCCTCCAGTATATGGCGGGATTTCTTCTTCAATGTATGACGTATCACTGACGTCACTACTTACACTATTTCTCATGCAGTTCAAAGGAGTATGATCGTTCTTGAAGCGTTTTGCGTTGCTTCCTACATCGTTCCATGCCGAGCTCCGTTTGTGCGGAAGGCTCGAGGTCGATTTGCTTCTCATCGACTTATTTGACGCCACAGTTTTTCTCGGCGACTTAGAGGAACTCCGACGTCGCTTGAACACTCCATCGACAAACATATCGGCGTAGGCAGGGTCGATTTTCCAAAATCCGCCCTTTCCGGGTTCGTCTTTCCGGCGGGCAACCTTAACGAAGCACTTATTCAGCGACAGATTGTGTCGGATTGAATTCTAAAACAAAAAAAGAGATAGTATATAAAGACACATAAACATCAGCATTAAAACAAAATAGACGAATCGAAGATAAATCTTTGAAAAAACTATAAGGTTGGGTTATAAAACTGGATTATGCTCCAGATTTTCTACCCAAATCTACCCTGACTTTTCACCGGAAAGTATGAAGTCGTCCTGCCAAAGCACAGTTTTGAGAATTGTTCAGAAATGTCATCTTTTTAAACAAATAGTACGGAATACACAACTCAGATTATGAAAAAGTTGAACGAGTTCAAACGTTTATTCAACACCTATTTGAAATTACTACCGTCTTTGCAAAAGAGAACTGATAGTGTGGCCTCCGATTCCAAAACAGACAGCACACGGAAGGGATGGTTAGGACAAAGTATTCTCTCCAAAAATGTCCTCTTAGTACTAATATTAAAGAATTTTCAGTGTGACATTTAATGTCTCAAATGCTTGTGAAGTAAAAACGTTCGCATTTATTGACATCTTTCGACAGTTTTTTTTCCGTTTACATGTTTTCAATTTCTCATGCGCTGATAACGAGAGCAGTTTATCAAAATATTCAGGCGGAGTGGAGCTCCAACAACTGAAAAGGTGTATTCCTTATCCATCTAGACCTTTTTATTGTCCAAATAATTAAACCGTTCAAACAAATGAAAGAATTATAGAAGTATTCAATAATTTCAATACCCATGACCGGCACGAGCTGGTAATTTCGGTGGCATTGTAGTCAGTTGTTCCATGGTCCGAAATAGACAGTCTCTCATTGAGACAGAATGTAAATAATCGTTTGGGATTTTCTGCAGGGAAAGCCAGCTGCAGTATTTCATTATGGAGAAACATCGATAAAAAGACATGGAAACACCGTTTTGTTTGTTTTTTTTTTTTTTTTGAAAATCGGCTTTCCGTGTTTCCCCTCTCCAGCGCTATACCAGTCGGTTGATAACCAATAATACAAGGGTATTGTGGTTCCACCAATCAGACTTTAGGGTTTGTAATTGCAGGGTACACTGTCGGCTTTCGGTAGATTAGAGTTTCAGAGTCCGTTTACCTTACAAGAAAGGTTTTCATTTCATTAAAAAATTGCATTCGCCATGAAAAAGGCACAAAAGGCTTCACCCATTTAACTCGCGCTATGTTCGCGATAAGAATCGTCTGAGAGAGAGAGAGAATAATAGACTCCGAATAACAGCCGTTGAACTTGGTCAGAACAAGAAGTTATAGAAGTGTCAACAGTTTGTTTTGGCTATATTGAGTGAAGCAAGTCTGTATACATTGAATACAAGGCTGTCAAATTGAATGTCATGAAACATGAAGTGAATAGTACTGGTACATACGACATTGAATAAACAAATGTGCTTGGAGAATGCCTTTCACGCGTGCTCCCATGTTGCAGTTCATACTTGGTAATCTTAACGCATCTTTCCGTTCGTTTATCTTTGGCACGCGACTCTTAGCCAAGGGGGGCAGAAATAATTTTGGTTTAACTCAAGGTCGAGTCAGAACTAATCATCAAGAGCAAATATTTCATTCAAGGGCGGTCTGTCGAACTTGACACCTGTTACGCAAATGTTTACGAATAGGACGAACGGAAAGATTGGATGGCGAATTGAAGGGCGAAATGAAACAAGGGAAGGTTAATCAAGCATAAGCAGGCGGATGCTCGAACGGGAGAAGTCGCTTCTCTCCAACGTTGTGTCCATTGTTCACTCAAATACTCCAAGAAACTGATTTGAGGCAGAATTCTTTGCGGCGATGATCTACACTGAGTCCGGAAACGGATTTATCGTTAAAACCATGTCTTATCCAATTACAAAACTATTTCAATTATATGCTTTATTGCCAAGTTTTCCTAAGCACGTCCCTGTTATTGCCGAAGGCATTGATAGCGAAAGCCTGTCATCTAACACGTTCAGCCACTATTCGTTCCACTCGTTCCATTAGCGCTAAATAATTAAATGGTACATTGGTGCTTACAGCTTTTCATTTAAATTCATAAGTTCAATATCGTCAGTACCGCTTGCAATAATAGAAGTCGTTTAATTGTCTGCACTGGATTTATAAGTCTGACATTGCCCAGCTATGTTTGGCTAACAACGAGAAAACTAAAACGATTGACGGAACAGCCGTAGACAAAATCGACAGTGTATTCATCCATAGTTTCCCCCAAACAGCGACGTGCTTTGGGGGCAACCGGAACTTAGCCATTTAAGCGCAATTTACATCAAAACATTCTCGTTGGTTTCTAAACAGTTTTAATTATTCATCGCTGGAAACTTCAAGGGAACTGCCCGTGTGGACAGAGAAGGCGTGAAAAGCTTTTCCCGAAGCATTGACAGATGCGCACGCCAAACCAAGTATAGGTTTTTTTTGAAAATATAACTTGTTGGCGTTAGTTTCCACTACTTTCAAAACATGTAACAAGGCATCTGATATTCGTGCAAATCTGTCAATCGGTTTTCATGGCCATGAATAATTAATTTGACCATGCACCTTGCTGGGATCATCGTACAATTTATTTCTAACTTTGACGTGAAAAACGTCTTCTCGTTTCATCTCCGTACAAATTGTTTTTCTTTCATATCAATCTTTCAACATTATAAAAACTATCAATTAAAGGCAACTGGTGATTTCCGACGGAAACTGTAGCCAACAAAAATTGCGTATCTTTTTATAAGAATTGAACGAATTTTACCAGAAACATTACAAGCTCTTCTGTTAACTAACAAGAGTTTGAACGTCTCCAAAATCGTTGTTTTTCTTTTTCCTACACTCATTCGTCGACCAGTATTCTTGAATTTAACGTTGCTGACCGGTTAAGATTTTAAAAAAGAAAACAAAACAATTGCCAGAAAAATGACGGACTTATGTCGAAGGGATCATACCAGCTTTGCTCAGTGGCCAGCAAATTCCGTTTTGAATCGGCGAGGATTTAAAGCTCAGGCAAATTTGCCTATTGTACAATTTAATTGCTGTGACCTGTCGGCGTTCTATTATTCATGAAAAGCTGTTGACAGACGAAGCGATATTAACTCTTCTCCATGAATTTGACTCCGATGATTGCTGAAGACAAGCCAGTTTGAGTGTCACCTCCCATAAAAAAAATTGACACGCGCACCGGGCTGGATATTCCCAACCAGCCAACGACCATCCGGGTAAGGCGTATGGCATGTGGACCACCAGCCAGCGAGCTAATTTACCGCAAATTCGACATCGAAAGACGTTAATATCCCTTCTCATTTGAATAGGCGGTTATACTTTCTAAAGACTCCCCTGGGAAAAGCAGTTGCTTTCAATGTTTCTTGTCGAAGACAGCGCAATAAAATTTGGTGCCTTTGTTTTGAACGCCGTATTTAAAGCTCTCTTCGAGTGAACCAAAATGGAATCAACGTGGGGTCCTTTTTTGTTTGTTCTGACGCAGGACAGGTCGGATTTCGGGTTAATATTGACAGAATGAGGGGCGATAAATAAATTTAAGTGTCTGGACCGATAAGAAGGGATCACATACACACATAAAAAGATGTTTGACTCACCTGCCATGTGGGATCCGCGTGCCTGTAGTAGACGAAATTCTCTCTGATCCACTTGTAGATCGCACTCAGCGTAATCTTGCTCTTGTTCGTTTCTCGCATTGCCATGCAAATTAAGGTGGCATATGAATATGGAGGCTTACGATGTGGGTCAGAGGTGTAGTCAATCTTCGGCTCTTTCACAACACAGGGATCCGATTTCTCGCTCGAGGTATCAGGGTCTTCGTCGGTAGCTGAGGAACGCGGTGAACTAACTGGCGAGGTTTCGGTGGACAACCCTGCTGGAGTGATGTCAAGGATCGTAATATTAGAAAGCCATTGAAGGCTCGTCAAGCTATCGTCTAGTTGACTCGCCTCTTCGGTTCCTTCCCTCGAGTTCTTCTCCTTCCAGTTCTGCGCGAATTTTTCCGCAAATTTTGACGTTGTCAACGTTGATCCGCCAGCACTCATAGTCTATCCTGGGAAACGATGAGAGTAGCTGACTCGATAGGATCTTCTCAGCTTGGCAAAGCTTGCTGAATGGAATGCCGATATAAAACCAAGGATAATCTCCTCGCAAAGATTTGCTTAAACACACCAGCTGACCCCGAAGTTTCCTCAAGAAATCAACCTCACGTACACGCGAACAGTATAGACATTCTAACACCCGCAGAATTTCGTTTTTCAAGTTGTCAAGTAAAAGATAACGAGATGAAGTGGGACAACTTGCGGCTTGGATGGTGTTCGCTCGTCGAAGCCGGTCCCAAACTTGTACACAGTATAATAGTAAGGGAACCAAAACAACGAGACAACTTGAATGCAAACTGGTAGGAAAATCGGAAAGAACCACACTTCGCAGCAAGACTAAAAGAATTGACTTGTGTCCAGCAATCACTATGGCAAGGAAGAATTTCAGAATGTCTCGATCCTCGCAGACGTAATTTCCAGAACGAAGGCAGCTGTTCGGTTCCGATCCGGGACTACTTGCTTGATGGTTGACGAGACAAATGAATGATTAGCAGTGGTTTACTTACATCCCTATAATAGAAACGACTTTCAATGTGAGCGATAAACAAAAATTGGCTTCCTGATTGGTCACCGCGTTGCCAACGGAAGTTATCCCGAGCGAGGCCAGTTCAGTGAGCCGAGTTCTCATTGGTCCACATGTGGCGAGGGCAAGCAAGCCGCCGAAGAAAATGGCACTAGTAAATTCGAAAGTTTTATAATGTTTATCACCTCCTAGCAACCGTAAGCAATCACAAGCCGCGACTTCCCCTACAGTATGTACCAATGGAATCTAGCTATACGTTTTAGCAGGAAAAAAAAATTCTAACTCCAACGACAGCAACATTCAGAGCAGATTAGTTTTCGTATATTAGTACAAAGTTATCTATTCATACCATCAAACTAAACTAGCCGAGTTGTTATATCACTGTCTTATTATAAAACATTGTAGCATTGCTGGCCGGTACTTGATCAAAAGGGAACAATAGTTATAAATATTTTCGTGGTTTGAAATGCTTTAAAATTCACCCACGATTCCTGGGTGAAATGATACAGTAGCAGACGCGAATTCTAAAACGCACGAACGCTGATCGAAGCGACGAATTCCTGAAATTTTAACACTTCCCGCAATTGTTGTTTTTTAAAATTTCTTTTTCAGTGTAATCAAGATTTCTCGCCAAATAGACATAAGCCATTCTTTTAAACAATCGAGGCCTGAAGGCGTTGATCTTATAGCGTTGGCGAGAGTAATACAACCCCGTCGACATGCGAATCTTAGCCAGGCACAGAAAATACTTCTAAGTCCCAGACCGGGGATCGAACCCAAAAAATTCCGACGGCAGGTGATGTTACCCCTTCGATCTCCGTCTGGAGGTAATGAGCATTTTCTTAGCACTTGAGCTTAACGAATGTTCGCATTAAAATCTCACATGCATTACGACGCTCAATGTTCCTAAGCAAAAAACATCCACTATAAGCAAGAGACATGATCTCTCGATGTACGCTGAAAATCCAATGTAACAACGTTGAAATGAAGCTCAGACAGTCATAGAAAAAATCTCTGTCTTAAAAGTGAAGAATTCCCAGGATTATGACTAACCATTTGATCCACAGTCTGATAATTTGACGCTCACGCATTACCGAATGAACCAGAGTTCAGAAAACGACCACATTAGGACGAGTTATACACACGTGAGATGAAACACGTCACAATGGTTTACTGAGGCAACCAACACCTAACGTGCAATTTCAAGACGAATTAACTCCGAACTACTCCAGTGCTCCGGTGATTTAAGTCTTCTAACACAGACATTGAAATGTCTTCGTCATCATTGGTAAAGCAATATTACAAAACCTACGACTACTGAGTAATCGAGCTGGGTATGGTTTCAACGACCATTCGAAGTGCGGGTTCTTTTCGAACCGCACGGATAGCGGCCTACGCAACTCCGTTGGTAATAGCAATGCATCTAAAAAAATTTAAAAAAACAACACAAACGCCAAAAAGTCCATTACACAGGAAGATGACGTTCATTGGCAAGGGACGAACAAATATTAATTTGGCAAACATGAAACAAAACGCCTACAGATATAATAATGATGACCGAACTAGAGTGAATTGCTGATTTGCATTTCAAAGACACCTGTTCTACTTTGTGCGTGGGTTTTAAATGTTAAAAGGTGCATGCCGACGTTGGAAGAAGAGAAAAAATAGAGGCGAATGCATGATGTAGGGCACCCACTCTAACGACAAACCATCTGAGGGGGAATTAAACGGGCATGTTTTATATAAAATGACGTCAATTGCCTTTCTTGAAAATAGCGCTTAGCTGCCATTTCTCGAGTGTTTTGAAAAGGTGGTCGGTTAAAATTATTATCTTATCTTTTGCTATCATTCTTCAACATGGGCCTTAATTTCAGAAACTTACACTTGACCTCCGATTGGAACGATGCGAGATATTTAATCATGGAACTGAACCCATTTTCTCTGAAGCTGCTTAATTCTTTAACGGTACGAAGTGAACAGAACAAACCAACAAAAGGTGCTCCGCGACGGCAAAATTTTAATATCGGGTTAACTGCAATTAAAGAACAAACATGCGTTTTTAAGTTCAAGTATATCTGTCAATGAGGATCTATGAGACTTAAAGTATTAAGGAAGCATGCTAGATTTCTCATGCAATATAACAGTACGCGAGTATTACCAGATCAAAATTAGTATAGATATAAGAACAATGTACAGTCAATTTAAAACGAGACCATACACCAGCAGGCAAACGATAAGATCCTATCAGGTTTCTTTTTTTTTGACGAAATGTCAGACAATTTAAGTTTGGGATACCACGATTGCTTTTCGGGTACGGACGAGAATCGGCACGCCCAATCATGTATGAGGTCTAGCGACTTCTTCGTTAGATAGAACCACTGAGGCCTTTGCACATGTATTTTATTTTCATATTCAGGAAAGCGTGTAAGGATAAACAGCGTTGCAATCGATTTATATACAGCGGGTAAAAAACCTGCTGAAAACCAACCCAAGCTCTTCTGAATGAATTCTCTTCACTTGATATAATGAATAAATTTCCTTATAGTTTAAATTTCGGCATATGTCCATTTGATCAACCAGCTCGAATGGAGACCTTCAGGTTCAGGATCTTTAACAAGTAAACAGGGTTTTACAGAGTTTTACAATGTAGGAATCGACATCGCTTATGTAGGTCATACTGTATTGTACATTAGAAAAATTCACAATTATTATTCGCATTTGGATGATTGAAAAGTTGTCTACTTTTTATTTTAATATCATGCAAATTAGTCAATGTCTTTGAAAAAGGAAATTGAAACTGGTGAAAAAACAATCGTGCAAAATCGGACCAAAACCATTCAACGAGTGACTTCATACCTCACGCTTCAGTTGATATTTAAATCAGCCTCATTTACCTTAGTTGGCTTTTCCATTTCTAAGAATTTTGAAGTCTACATCTAGTATGAATTTTAGCCAGGTAACAAATTATAATTACATTACGCGACGGTTTTGCAAAGAACCCGTAATGGATAGGTCATAATGGATTTTTCTTACTGGATCGCCTTAATAGCCTTTTTTTTTTTCGGAGAACAAATGGTGGTAGGTTAACCAATTATTTACCATGCAGGCGGAAATCGTAAGCGGAGAATGAAAATAATAGTCCATGACAAATACACGAAGATAAATAGTCGTCTTTTAAAATCTGATGCAAGCCACAAACATGTTTTATTAGGGATTTACAAAGACTGACCTTTCATTGCCACTGCGCAGAATATCACATAGATAATGGTAACGCAATGACGCAGAAAGTTCACTGAAAATAAATCTCGTACCATATTAACGCTTATAGCTATGGTATGGACGCTATGATATACATGAACTTACTAAAAGCAGAAAAACGCAGTAAGGTTGGCGGCGCTCTCGGGGTGACGCACAAAACTGAAAGCGAGTCCAAATATTTTGACAGATCGTGACACTTGATTCAAACACCAAGCTAGTGTCAAATGTCAGCTGAAGCTTTATTTTCGCACAAAGGTATTAAATGCAGCGTCGTGTATTTACGGAAGCATACAAACTGTCACTTAATCACTTATGAAGGATATCCACTTTATAACAACGAACTTGACATTTTCTTTGTGAATTCACAGCAGCTGATCCTAGCTAACTTGTTAAAGCGATTATACTTTTTGGGGGACTTTGTACCATGAACTCTCTTTCCAAATGTTCATAACTCATACGGTGTAAAGTTATTTAGTTTCGTTGTTTTATTTTTTTTTTACTTATTGAGCATTTAATAAACAGTATGTCGATAGGAGTTGCAACGAGTCGTCCAATCCTATAACAAGCGTCTTAAATCCGAAGCCATGGCATTGTGAATAGACTCAAAGTCATCATTAATCAAACAGAACGCTTATTAGTTTACTAGGGAGAAATTCCAAGACGTGTTCTCGACGAACGACCCTATCAGGCGTTTTTTATTTGAAACAAGAAACGCACCCCGTAAACGTTCGAAATTCTTTACTCAACTTCTTCTTGACCAAGGTTTTTCTGGAGGTGTACGGACCTCCGTGTTCCACACGGATGAACAATATAATTTTTGAAAGCATTTGTCGCATAGGTATGTAATTACATGTAATTATGAGCAATAAATCTTTGACTAAGTTCATTTATATTTTAACACACAATTTATTATTTGAACTTTATAATTCAAATCGCTTGGAAACGATTAAAAGATACCTGCTGACTCAGGACGAGTGGGGTACAATCCTGTTGTTCCGTTTTATGGTATGCATTTGATCTGTACCCGTGTGGACACAAGCTGTCTCTCCATTCCACCTTTTGGAACGGTCTCTGTGAAAAACAACGCTTCAGAATGTTCTGGTGTGAATGAACATATAAAACACACATTCTTATCATGGCAGGATGAAAATAATTAATTTTTTCCCATAAAGTCGTCAACCCTGAAGTCAGACAGCTAGGTTTTCGTATGCTTGAACCGCAATTCGAACCCAGCACCTAGAAATTGAGTTGGGGGCATTTTATTGACGAAACCCTAAGTGTTGCAAGAAGGACTTGCATCACACAAATGCACCAGTTCACATTGGGAACCCACACTCACCATATTCGTCCATCCAACTCACTAGTGATTGGACGTCTTGGAGGTTATCAACACGTTACAGTTTCGATTCCATTCGAAAACTTAATCCTTCGATGCAGGTTGTTGTTGTGTGACAACTTTATTATTTTACCCTGTTTAATGCCAGACGATATTACCCGTCAAAGGAAAGAACTCCCGATTACTTTGCACATGAAACAGTTAAATCTTCTTCTGGAATTCATAGGAAGTCTCCAAGCGTAGCTTTGAGTTGCACTGCCCCTGAGTTAGCAATAGGTTCGTTTACATGTGAGAAAATAAACCGTGGCTATAATTAGCCGAGAACACTCGAATTGATTATTTGCAATCAATCCCTCGAGATTCAGAAGATAAACCATACGGCGGCCATGTTGGAGGAAAAGACGTGTAAAATGCAATAGTGTTAACGAGATTCTCTTGTTAAAGTTCTTCCTGTATGACTGCCTTGTCTTGAAATGCAAACAAAGAATGAATGCCCCCTTCCACAGAAAAGTTATTTGCGGCCACAACAGGCCGTGGCCAATTTAAGCCGCCAAAATACCCGTAGAAATGCACTGTTCGTGGTGGAACTAATTTAAAAAACAAAAAAAACACATGACATACCGCGCCTAGTGGAACACCAGCTTATGATTTAACGTCGTCATCCAGGCATTTACAGTTGTTCTTGGAAGCAATCCACTTTCTGCTCGGCTAGTTTAAGACCACGAATGGCGGTTCGACCAAAGATAAGTGTGGAAAGCTATATATCCCAGCCGTTTGTGATTGATCAGACGGGTAAGTGGATCACTGAGAATAGGTATTGCTTGCTTTGAGTAGTACGTATCATCCGGGTTATTTTCTGCTTAATAGTGGTAGGGTGGAACCCCTAAATGCGGACACTTCTGGGACTTGGCAAAGTGTCCGGATTAACAAGCTGTTCACGTCTCAGGGTTTTGACAGAACAACCCTAAACATAGCCATCTTTATTTTAAATTAACATTTCCCAGCAGCGACGATGTACAACATACTTAATAAGACGACAAAGAGAATTTTCGTTATTCATGATTTTTACAAAATGGATAACCGATTTACAAAAGGCCCGTAAGATTGTGACTGAACGGTCTGTGCTGATTAACAGTAGGACTGTGTAGTTTGAAGTGATTTGTTGTGCTTGACTGGACTGCATATGGGGAAGTAGAACTGTGTAGCCAAGCTACCTCATTTACCAGTTGAGCAGACATGAAAAACATCAGTAAATGAAGTCGTGGTGAGCTATTAGTGTGCTGATTGAATGTTAATATTATTGACCGACATGTTCATGTTCGTGTTTTTTGTGTTTTATTTATATGATGTTGTGTTGTAGTGAGTTTGATCATCCATCCACATTCCGGATTATCTAGGTGTCCGCTTCTCAGGGGGTCGGTACAAGACATTTTCAATGTAAATGAATCGGGGCCCTAGTGAAATGTTCGAATAATCGCATTTATGGGAGTCCACATACAAGGATTCCACTGTAAACCATTTCAACGTAAGGGCATCACTTGGTAGTTGACATCAGCATAGTTTATACGAGAGCAATTAAGCCGTGCAGCTCACGAAATAATTGAACAAAATTCCAACACCGCGCAGAAAATTCTATCCCGTGGAAAACCGTCATTATACCCTCGCATCCCCTATCAGTTTGCGTATCCAGCGTGTTGATGGTGTAATCCTCCTGGCAAAGAGGGAGAAATGCCTAATAGATCAGCCCATCTGACTTACGGGGTTAAATTATTAACTAGGCCACTAAAAACGAATTACTTTATCAAATCTTAGTCAAATTTTGGTCAAAACTTAACGGCGCACAACAGTCGATGATACTTGAAACTCTCGTCCCTGTTTGGCCACCAACTATTATCGACTATCATCCACTGTCATCCACTATCATCCACTATCATCCACTTTGAGCATGTTCAAATTTGCCTGTTTGACCACTCGCAAAATCTATATCAGATTCTGTCCTTAAATTCGTAATGGAAATACCTTTCCCTTTACTGAATACTGACAAAAGTTTCAAACAGTTTCACTAAAGACACAGAACGTTACGACCGATTAAAGATATGAAACTGGATTTTTACTGTGATTCTTGTCTCAGGCCTTTAGCTGGCGGTCAAATCACCTCGCATCTATGGCACCCTCTGCTATCTGCCCTTGACGAATAGAATTGTTTCATGTAAAACAGTAGAATATGTTCGCGGTGGGGAATGTGATCATCTTCTGTTTCGTTGTTAACACGTTCGTGATATTAATAATGAAAGGTTGTACTAAATCTAAGTCCTTTGCTCTCGTTCTTCGAGCCTCTAGTCTTTCGTGCGTCACGTTGGTGCCTGTTAATCGACTTGGCTGTCTGCCTTGTGCATCTCTAGCCGATGTTTAACTAGTATTAATTGTTTATTCCATGACATCCGAGACTCCACTAAGTGACTACTTGGGAAGAAACGTTTTTGTCCTTGTTAGCCTAAAGTTGATATAAGAAAATTACAACTCATGGTTAACTGGAAAAAAAGAGATCGCATCATACCCGGGACATCGCAACGGTATACTCCAATCATTTTGAATCCTTAGTGATGATTGGTTTGATTACTGTGATGATTGGTCATCAACACGCACTCCACCCCCATCCAACCCACCTTTCAGCCAAAACAATCATGGTCCTCAAAGATGTACCCAAGGTGTGACAAGGCAGACATTCACAGTAGGTTCGCACCAAGAGTGATGGAAAGCCGTGATCAAAGGGATGAAGTAATGTAACACTTCATTCAAAATTACTCAATTGGAGCATGTTGATCAGTGGTGAGATGGAAGCCCGGTAAACTGACTTAATTAGCTCCCGATGACTTGCACCTATTCAGAAACCCAAAGGAAACATCTTCACAATATGGAAGAATTGTTACCGTGGACACGAGATAAAATCTTTGTTGATTGTGATGACCGATCTTGACCACGCCCCCCGTCCTCCGCCAGCCAACCTCTCAGTCAAAACAGTCATGGTGCGCCACGACCGACACAACAGACGACAGAGCAGACATTCACAGTCAGTTCCCATTAACTGTTTGAAATAGTGCAGATATTCCTAAACCGGAATGAGATTGACAGCTAGTGATCTAGGCCCAAAAGTGTGGTAACTGGCGTTGACGTTCTCGCTGTTTACCTGGTAAAATTTGTCCACCTGCCTTTTGTGACGCTCTAGTAGAACTAGATTATCTCCATAGATGGATTTCGTTTGATCCCAGAGATCGTTTGACGAATCGAGGTCATGTTGGCCATGTTAGTTAACACGGTCACCGTAAAACCATCTATAGAACAGGATATTATACCCTTTTCTTTATAATTGGATTTTTTTCCCGACACCAAGGTAATTCTAGTCGGATGAAGGTCGCTAATTCTCGAAAGAGTTGACGCATCGATTCCGCCATTTTAATGTAGCTGGTAGGTGGGCATGTTAAATTACCAAAAGAAATGTTAATCAGCCGCTCCACATTCCTTCCCGGAGAAGAATACGCGAAGTATTGAAGAAATCATCTTTTAAATCGCTTTTTCATCGGTTTAAAAAATAGTTTTGGGTAAAACTATAAAGTCTTCCTATAGTTAATATATGAAATTAAATATTTAGTCAAAATTTCTGGATCATTCGAGGTTGTCTTTAAACATACTAAGATTATTCAAGGTCAACAAGCGCGAGTCCACAGGGCGGAATTCAACCTAGCTTTCATATGTTCGAACAAAAACTGAAGAACTGCAGGTTCGTAGAATGTAGTTATCCAATATTTCGTTTTTCCAAGTTGTCAAGGCTTAATACGTGCATGCAAGGTTTCACGCTGTGCGATAACCAGAGGAAGATTTTTGAAATAGAATCAAGACACTCTACGTCCTTACTTAGCGTGTATCCTCTTCGGCTGTCAACAGAGTTTGGTGAACTTACGTAATGCTTGAGATCACGATAGTTGCTCCAGATGGAAGGACCAACTAGATTTCACGTATTTTCAATTTATAAATTGATTTTGACATTTTGCATTATTACGAGTTCATACTAGTTAGCAGCGTGCAAGAAACATTCTGTTGTGCCTGGCTGCACGACAAAATGTTTCTCGTCAAGAATACTGGGTGTTACGTAATAAGAGATTTAAAAGTTTACGCTGCACTCTTTTTTGAGATCTTCAATACCACTAATTGACAGTCGATTTCAATCACCATAACCAAAACTATCTCCTTTCATTCCCAAGTGATGAGCAAGATACCTGTCCCGACGAACTTGTTTATTTGAGCTATAAACAAGACAAAAATATTCACACTGATATGAAAATAAATAGAATAAAGAATAAAACAAATTGAAAAACAATAGAAATAAACTGAAATAGAGTAGAAACATCACCGAGATAACTTTCGTCTCGTTTGTAGCTTAAATATTGAGTTCATAAGACATTGTTCGTCAGAGTATGATTCTTGCTCCATTTCTCAGTTGTCCGCCGGTAATGAATGGTTTTGTGTCACGACACGAGTAGTTTCAATTTTGGCACTTTTATTGCCATGCCGTGTACACAAGGAAAATTCCCGAATGGTTATCGTCAGGTGACTGACTCAAGAAATCAATTACATCGGTAAGCGTCAATCGAGAGATCTGTCTTTCTCTTCTATCATCAATGAATTTATTCAGCGTCAGCAAAATTCCAGACGTACGAAGTTGCGCAGGTGAGTGCCAGTTCGTGAGCGATGGCACGAGTGTCTTCACAGCCAAGTACTGCATGTCACCACAGCCAATCACTGTCGCCGTTTAAGGGTACATATTATGACGAAGTTGTAACCGCAAATTATACTTTTCGCAGCGACACAATGCTACACGTTAGGTTCTAATGATGTTTGTCAAAACGTTTAGGAGCGGAACGATTCCTGAATGTAAAGTACATTCAAGACTGCGATGTGATTTATACTTTCGCCGTCTGTAACCATTTTCGTCAAAACTGTTGGCTTTGCATTTAAGATTTTTAAAAAATTAACATTTAAACAATCCAGCTATCAGACTATATGAGCTTCCCTTCACACGCTCCATTTTTCTTTAATATAAAAACAGGCAAGGAAAAATCATTTACTGGTCCGCGTGTGAGCATCATCTCATAAATCCACTGCTTAAGATTATGAATATATACATGATTTGAACGAGCTTTCAATGGGACTAGGGAGTGAGATGTTCTTTCGTGGAAACCGGGTAGTTCCGAGTAGGGTACAGCTGCACAAATTGCTTTAAAAAAACTTAGAGAAAGATTGTCCTGAGACATACCTCCATAATATAATGTAGCATTACGCTATTAAGTGATTGCTCGTAAGTCAGTGAGATCTCGGTGGATTTGGGATTGGTAGCCTTAAAAACCAAAGCCAAAAAACAGCTGTGAAAAGGTTCACGATTAAGTTGCGGATACCTTGACGGTTTGTGTTTGCTGATGGATCAGTGGTCTTGTTTGTGGCAGTTTTTTACCAGTTCAAAGTTATTCAAGTTCAGGAAAAGTCTGAAAATTCTTTTACATAATCAACATAAACAACATGATAGTCATTGTGTTACGTGCTGAGCCTGTAAATTGCGCGTCTTTCAGTCCATGTTGAATGATGAATCGCCGATACTCTCATTCAGCGACCTCTCAACACTTTTCCTTAATACTCTAACGATCTGTTTGTTGATAATACAACGCAAAGAACATAGCAGGAGATCTCGATGCCACGTTTAGTTTTGTTTTAGCCGGTCAAGACTGGCAAACCAAAGGTGTCTCATTTCTCGCTTAACGAGTAACAAGTACATAATTTTAGCTACTTGAACATAAAATACAATTGAAGGAGAAACTCGCTGTCTTTAAGCATTACAGCTCTTGCCCAGGCATATATTTTAAAGATTTAGATCCATCCCTGAAGCGTTTCATCCTCTGACGGTGTAAGAATTTAACGTTTTGCCCATGGTTGTTTTTCCTATAGACTAGCGAAGTGCGCATACGGAAAAAGATTTATGAATATGAATTGGGATCATCCCTTATTCCTTGGTTAAGCTTGCAGCTAGTAAACTTGGTATATGTCTCCTGGACGAAAAACAAAAGCAATTGTACAAGGAAACGAATTAATGTCAACACTCTTGAATCTAGGTGGGGTCAAATCAGACCACCGACCTCCCCAAAGACGAACATTTTTAAGCCTTGTCTCAATATAGGCGCAGACAAGTTGCCGAGAAATTTCTTGTATAACACTTCGAAACAGACTTTTTCCAGCTTTTTGTAGCTTCACGCTAGACACATGGGTGACGTAAGACCACAGACCTCCCCGAAGACGAAGTTTTAAGCCGTGTTTCAATACAATCACAAGCAGGTTGGCGAGAGTTTTGGAGTATAACATCTGTAAAAATAACTGACTGTTGTAGCTTTTCGTAAAATCAGGCTTGATAAACTTGCGCTGTAACAGCTGTACCATGATACTGGACTTAACTGCCTGATACTGCGAGTATACATCAAGCACGTGCTAGACGCCTAAGCTATTAGTCCCCTGGTTAATTTTTGCCTCAATCTAACATAGCAGGTGGGAAGCAGGCTTGCCCGCTTCAGTGACGTACTCACAATATACAGAGGAAAAATAGCAGTAGCAGTTGAAGGAGCAGGACAATAACAACAGCTACAATGACAACAACATCTGCAATGATAACAGCTGCACTGGACAAGAACAGCATCAGTAATAAAATAACTACAACATCAAGATGACGAAGATGAAGAAGACAACGAAGACGAAGAAGAAGGAGGTGAAGTACACACGCAAAAATCTCACATTTTATTACAGTATTGATTGTTTAATACTGTTAAAACAGGAAAAATAACATTGATATCCGAAAACCGTCTTCACTACTATTAATATGATCTTACGATTTAGTGAACCAGCTGTTGAGCATTTGATGGTTTGAATAGTGTCCTAACAAGATCTTTATCTTGGCTGAATACCGTTGTTGAATGGTCAAACTGTTCACGGGGTCCAGCACAACGTCGCTGACGTCGGTCAAAAGTCGTGAAGAAGTTGTGTTTTTATACGTGTAAAGATGTAAAAGATGAAGGTGAAGATGATGACAATTTTCAGTCTTTCAGACTAACTTTAAAAGAGGATGTTGTGAAATTGTAAATAATTTTGATTTCAGTTATGAACTGAAAAGCATCATGGTGTAAGAATTGGGATTTCGACAATTCGGATTTTATCCGAAGAAACAATCAGTAAAATAAAATCGGGTTACAATTTCACGGAGTCGCATAAAAAATCATTTACAGGATCACATCGCTTTAAATATTTGACGTAAGGGTATATAACTGAGGTATTCTTGTCTGCATCAGAACTGCTTTTCGGAAACCGAGAACAATTGAACTAAAAAGGATTCAATAAAAAAGCAGAGTTTTTTTCATTGCTCTCTGTTTTCTATGGGTTTTGCTAAGCTGGAAGGAGTGATTGGGTTCTCATTACGAGCTGGTTAAAGTTAAAATTTGATATGTTTATTCAGAAAATCATCTGTTTGCCTATATCAATTTGGCATGTATATTTGTGGTTTGTGTGTGTGCCGCGTGAGAAGAAATTTAAGTTCCATTTCAGCGGCGTGGCCGTTGGAGAAAGCAGCAAACTCCAAGCAAACGCAAATGGACACTCTTCAAATTGGCAAGATGAAAAGTTAATTACGGCCCTTTTCAATGCATCTTCGGCTTTTCAGTGAGACCAACGTGTAAGAGGCAAAACAAGTTGCCAAGGTCAGAGCTTTTTCAGTGCAATTTCCCACGGTGAACCAAGTGCTTGAATAAATTATCCTTGACGATGCTTGAAAGCCTGAAAGGCTGAATAGTTGATCTAAGGGGTTAGTACTGGACATAGGCTCCTTGCTTGTGACGTTCGAAATTGGGAGGCTAAACAGATCGAATAATTTATTGGAAATTCCTTGGTTTCCAAGCCGTTTTCCTCCAACATGCAGGGAAATACGTGCAAAGGGTCTGCAAGGAGAGGAGATTCGCGTAAGGACTATCTTTCTATGGTCTTAACGGATCATTTTAGTTTACTCTGGGTTGTTCCTATGCCAAAAGTCAACCAAGTTTTACTTGCAGTTTCACTCGGATTATACCTTTACGGTCGTCGTAAGATCTTAATGTGAGGAGTCATCTGGACGAACCAGGGCAGCCTGGCTCATGTACTCACTCTTGACCTCCTCATTTAGTTTTTGCTTTCATAATTTGCTTTTACAGTAATGTTTTCCCCACAGGTCACTTCGTGTTTGATCTGTGCCTTGTCGTCCAGCGACTTGTTATAAAATTAGTGACAGTGTTGAAGTTATTGAATAGAGCCACTTGAAATTGTGTGCGTAGGTGCACTCGTCCAATATGTCACTAAATAAAAAGTTTCGAGTCATGTCATTGAATAATCTGAAAGATATACATGATTTCCGTGTAATTCGGCATGCAATTTGACGTATTTTATTTACATATCAAACAAACCTTAATATCTCAAAGCTGAACTGAGCTATGGAAGGGTGGTAACGGCCAATCTTTAGAAGTAAAGAAAATTTTTCAAATTGGACAGTTTGTTCTCCACTTATTTTTTCACCTCATGTACACGTCAAAATTTAGTTTTTTGGCGTTTAGCAGTTCAGCCTCCTCGAAATTAAATCAACAGCTGGCACCATGTGTTAATGTAGGAGATCGAGAATGTTCGTTTAGCACCTTAGAATATGCATGGCTTTTTTTTTCTTACAGCAGGAAAAACAACTTTCCATTTTTAAACCCATTTACACGACAAAACCACTTCACGATCAAGATTAGCCGATTCTAGAATCGCGGGTTGTGATCCCGTAACAGATTTTATTGGGATGCAAATTAACAAACATAGTAGCAGCTCTGGTCCATGTAAGCTTAATTGAGCAACCGCATCTTCAAAATGCGTAAACCACGATCTGTTCACGTGTTTCAAATTCCACTTTTTCCCGGTACTGATCAGCTCTTGGAATTGTATAACCATGATTGTACGCCATAACCTGGGCTTTTGATGTCCTCATTTGACCAAAACAGAGCGTGACATGAAAACTACGATTATTTTAACAATATTGAAGGTCAAGTGCTTCGAAAAACGTTAAAAGGAAAAACGACGGAAGCGTGCATAACAAATCGCAGGAATCTCAACTAAGGAACTATTTCCACAAACAGTACAAGAACACAATAGCTCAGCATTTGCGATCGCAATCCACGACCGGGTCAGCATTCAATTTATCGCGAATCTGGTGAATTGTTTACACGCCAATAATGATCGAGATTGTCATCCAGGTAGCACTTGATCGCCATCACAATTCCGATATTTTACCTCCGCATTTCTTCACCAACTCGGTCTCTCACTCTTGGTGAGCAGGTCGATCCAACGGACTGAAAGTGCGATTGAAATGGGATCCAATAGCCAACGATTTAACGTGATTATCCAAGAAGACGCTGAAGTCTTATGATTTACTAATATTAATGCAAACCTAGTTCTTTCTCCTCACTAATTTTAACACCTTGAAGTGTAAGTTCGACAGTGACGTTCTCAGCTCAGAATAAAATGTTTTGACCGCTAAAACACAGCAGCTGGCCCGGTTGAGTAGGAGCATGACTCGGGTAGAAACAATGGGCGGGGTAAGAAAGTTTACCCCCGCCAAAAAAAATATATCCCCGAACAAAAGGGGCGTGGTTTTCAAAATCCTGATGGTTTTAGGGTTACAGCGTCTTGCATCCTGTATCAAGCCTTGATGTCCACGCATTAGCTCCGAAGTTGCTTTCTTCAAATTATATCTGATCTGTCGGGCAAAGATCAATGAAAGAAAGCTGAACGGGAGACGCATCACCTGCTGCAAAGGTGTTGTAGTAGTCATTCTGTTTTTTATTCTCTTTGTTAAATAAAGTTGCAAATAGCTTGGCCCGATACATTACTGTAAATAACTTCCGCAAGTATTGCTGGAGAAAACTAGGGTTTTCAGATATTAAGGGGTTCGACGCATGAGTTGCGGCCTTGATGTTGACATTGGAGAGACGACTCTCGACCTTCTGACTGTACAAACGATCTTCTCGCGACCATTTGACCAGAGCAACGGATCCCCCGATATACAATGATATTTATATTTGCTGCAGGAAAATTTTTGAGTGTCAGAACGATATAGTTCAAGACCCAAACGGGACCAGTTCCGAAAAATTCCAATTTTTTGCAACTGGTCCCGGTCAGGTGATATATTGTATCATTCTGACACTGAAGAATTTCCTTCACTAAATATAGATATCATTTCATGTTACCGAGTGTGGATGCCAAATATTCCTTGAATATACTCTCCCGATATACACATTGATTACTAATTAACAAACATTGGCGATTACCAGCTCTTGTACCAGAGAAAGTCGGCACACTGGAGGCCAATCCACAATCGTGGCCGAACAATCTTTTGATAAATACGATTGTTTTTGTTGAGGCTGGTTTAGACGATCCAATCTGACTGATTGGATCGGATCCAACCAGTAGGATGTCCGTTCACGCGTTCCGATTTGCTAACCGATCCGACTGTCGTCAGGTAACCTAATAAATGTTCTCAAGAACCAATATTAGAATAGGACCAGAAATTGATTCCGTTGAGTCATCTCGTAAACCGACGTCTTTTGTGCGGGGCGCTTAATTGATGAAATACTGTATTACTATCAAAGGAATATGATTTTTTGTGGCAAGACTTATGGTAACATTGAAAACTTTTCTTGATTTTCTAGATGAGGATAGTTTTTTCACCTTACGTCCAAGAAAAATAGCGTTTATTTCAATTAAAAAATTCATCTTTTACCTTAAAATTAGAGTACAACTTTCAGTTCTGTGTTTTGGTGATTATCAAATCGCAGTGTCAGCAACGAGAATACTGTTAAGGTGCGCTATCTCTTTCCTATTTTTTTTCCCCACATTCTACTTAAAGAAATACCGTAAAGTACAAAGCCATCATTAAAAAAAGTGTTGATACATGATATTTAGAAAAATTTCATTACAGTAGTTATAAAAACCTAGATTAATGTCATGTTCCAAAATCCCGCTAAAAATATACCCTCTAGGATTAGTAGCACGTAATTTCGGGTCACATAAAATAATTTTAAGTTTTTGGGTACAAAATCAAATTACATGTCCTAAGTGCATTAAGATTGGATGATTGTAAAAACGATCATATCGCATGTTTACAAGTGAAAAATATAGACTGAATTGTCCAGGTTGGTTGGTGGTAACGGTGGTAAGCCCTTACCTCCTTCGGACTCGCTGAAAACTCTGTCCTCGTTATACAAGCTGACATTGTGTTACAACTTAGTTGTTGTCTTATACTCCCGTCCGTTATTCCGTACAGAGTCGTGATCGTCGTACCTTGAATATTGAAGATATTAAAATAGCTGTAAGCTAAGTAATCGAATGGACGAAAGAATCTAAAGAAGAACTAGAACACTACAGTAAATGGTTTGGACCTGAGAGTATTGTTACATGTTTGTGAAAGTTGATCGTCCAAGTGAGTGTAGTCTTGAGAAAGACAGTGGAGGTGACTGACGTTTCGACGGCCTCGGGGCGGCCACTTGACTCGTCTTGAAACGTCAATCACTTCCACCGCCAACAGTCTTCCCCAAGAGAACTAAGACACTCGTAGAATCGATCCATCAAACGTAACAACAGGAAACCATGAGACATACTTTTGGTATCGATGTCATAAGTGTCGGGCACTAACTTTATTTTAGAATCCTCTTCAGAGTAACACGAAAGGAAAATTTTTAACCTCGTTCCGATGCTACAGGGAGGAGAAAAGGGCCTCGGAATGAAGTTGGGAAATTTCAGCATTAATCTACAAGCCACTCGAAGAACTGAGTTGATTTGAGCGAGATTTGCAATTCGCATCTCCAGTTTCTCGAATCGCTGCTGCATTAACTAAGATATCGAGTCAACTGGGAAGAGTATGCTCCCTACAGGGAAGAGTAGTTCTGTCGGCGATTGTCGCCGAATCAATTACAACAACCGTGTTTCCATATAGTTGTAATTGTTGTAAGACTTGACCGGCGACAGTCACCGACTTAATTACAACAATTACAATTATGTGGAAACTAGGCTTAATACAGGAGGATATGTGGTGTCTGGATTCTATATTAAGAACCACACTCAGAGTAACATGAAGAGAAAAATACTGTGCACTGATATAAAGCGAGTGTTCATCAGGCTCTTCCTCAGAAAAACGATTTCTGAATCCCAGACTGGGAAGAACCGGTAACTTTCTGCAGTCAGTTGTTCAAAGTCTGGATGGCTTGAATCCTTGCTTTAAACAACTCAACTTAATCTTTTCCTGCAAACAGAACAATTGAATGGGTATCTCTTTACTCAATAAACAAAATTTAAGTTCGGTTATTCAGTGGTTGGATAGTGCTGCCCACTTGTCGGGACTTACCGTTTTAGTCTATTACGTTAATTCGTTATGCACAACGAATGCTATCGTTATGCTCAAATAGAGTCCCTATGGCTGTCAGTTGCCTGGCGTTTTACACCCGATAAAGCACTCCAACTCGCTTAAATATTACCGAAATCTTGCTTCGTGTAACATTTTCATGGATTTACAGGACTCTGGAAAAATTGGCCGCATCTCGAAAAGAGTTGGTAAACATGGTCTGCTAGATTGATTTCTCTATTAAAGGATAATTTTTAGACTTCGCAAAAAACACGAACGGAGTCATTGAAGATTGCATGAAGCTGTTGAAAATCAAATCTTGGTAGGATCTGAACGCACGACCTCTTGGAAGCTGGCAGAGGGCTCTTTCAGTTGAGCTATGAGGACTCCGCAAAAAACTTCGACCAATAAAAGATGCATGATGACACATATTAGCAAGTGCGATTACACTGACACGCGACAACATTAACCTTTGTATATAGAGTTGACAGTTTCCTGAGAGCCATATCACAAGCAGTGTTTACATGAACTAAACCAAACTATTCTAAGATCGGCGGGAATTGCATGACACATCTTTCCAAAACACACTTGATAGATTAAAATAAGTAGCGAGTGTACACCGTCGCTATATGATCGTGGTTTGTTTGTTTAATACTGAAAAAGCTGCTCTGAAAAACCAGTCCTATATTTGTGAAGGATTAGTTGGTATGATATCCAGCTTTCAGAGATTATACAATATAAATGATCCTGTGTGAAAAAAGATAATACGATATCTATACAACGCCTTCTGAGAACAGATGGTTTACAAATAACTCTACGGTAGACCATTTTTCAGTGTGTTACTCAAATTGTCATAAAAGATCAGTAGTTTCTTGGAATCAAAATGTTTCTTTACGGTTTTCCATCGACATAGAGCTGCATCTCTGCCAATCTTTAATTCTATTCACTTTTATTTTTCAGTTTATTCACTCATTAATTAATTTATTCATTTACGCTTACAACAGGATAAAGTTGGGCTTCTATGATGTTGGAGGTTTGTCAGAGATTTTTTTACCCAAATATAAACCTTTCTTAAAAATAGAACCAGGTTGAAAAAAAAAACGGGATTCTTTCAGTGGATTATAACACTCAGTCGTTAGTTACATATCTAATTTGATATAAAATGTCAGGGATATTTATTCAAAAATATAATTATATGTCTGCAATAAATGAAAACCAGTTCACACGTTTGTGGTGAATGGTGTGATAAACTCACTGGGAAAAAACAGAAAGTAAAAAGGTGTACAGGCTCAGGAACTCCTGTACGACAAACGGTTAACTAAACAAGTTCTTTAATACGCCATAATCTTCGCAAAACAATACAAAAAAATTGCTGCAGGTAGGAAGTTGCTTGTAGCTGCTGGAATCTGCATGACTGCGGCAATTGATCATCCAGCTTCTGGGAAGTAGTACTTCACTAGCTGAGCCAGAAGGACCAAGACCACCAACAGATGCGACATGATGACATATATTTTTAACTTGAATTATATCAACACGCGACAATGTTATGTTTGGTTCAAAGGTTTCCTGAGGGCCATATCAAGATCTTCATGTGTGTATATATGAATTAGACTAACTGAGTTTTGCCTAACACACCCAAGTAAGATGAGCAAGACGTCCAGATATATGGTTTAGAACAACAGTTACATTATTTAAGTAATAAAAAAGAAGAACTTGCGCCCACATGTTCGCTGTTTGTTTATTTAATATCGAAAGACCATTGCTAATAAAATAATCCAATAACAGAGGAAAAATAGTTGACAATCAAACAAATCTTCACAAAAGATTATACAGTAAATGATCTACCGCGATGAACGATTATATGTTTCCCCTGAACATATCCAAACCTTTAATCTGAGAATCACTATGGAGCATGAAGCTCGAGTAACCATTTTTAACTAGAGCTTTGCCATATTATATTAAGATTTACAGTATGTTCGGTCCATATCGATACAATACGCATGAGCAAATTTTCTTCGAGAATTGTTAATGAGTATATTAATGAGTATTGTAAATATATACAAGAAACCCTTTCTCGGAACAGATGATTTAGCGAATAATCCCACCGCAGAGAATTACATATAATTCAAATTGGCATGTGTTCAATTCATGGAAAACATCATGATCGGATTCTTCAAGCTAAAAGGTTCATTAAAGTCGTTGAAAAACAAGCTTAGGAAGGGTTTGATCCTTTCACCTCCAAGAACCTGACACTAAAAGCTTCGACCGTGACATGTTGCATGATGACAAATTAATAAACGCAGGTTATACCCACACTGAGACAGTTTTCTCAGGGGCGAATTACTAGAGCTGTTCGTAGGTATGTGAACCATCTCAACCGAGCACAAAGTGTAACACGTAGGCAAGACTCCAAGAAACACCTGGCATAACAACACTTCCATCGGTCAGAATAAGCCATAAAAAAACAAACCGTGCCCAAATGTCCACTGGTTGTGTATTTAAAATTGAAAGGTATTGCCAAGAAAATATACTGATCAGTGAAAAGAGAATAGTTGGTAATTTACTCAATTTTCGCGACTAATTTATACTTCAAATTATCTACAGTGGAAAAGGATTATATGATATATACATAAGACGCCGTTCAAGAATAGATGATTTTATTGTTTTTTTTATTTATTGGGCTTCCTCATTCTTTCGTTATCGGATTTTCTTGCAGGCTAGATGCCAAATAATTATTAGCGTTCCGAGCACCTAGAATTTAAAGTCGTTATCCTTGAAATGCTGAAGTCGAACCGTTTACTGATACTGGCACAAAGGCAACACTTTACCCAACTATGTTAAGACCTTGAGGCTTAAGTAGTGGTTCAACCAGGGACAGAACCTGGATCTCATTGCCCGACGTTAAGTTTGTAGAGCATTGCACCATAACAGCTGCATGGTTTTAGTTCAACAAATAATCCCATGGTAGATAACTCAGATTGTCAAAAACGGATTACTGATTTCATGGAATTACTCTTGACAGATGCATTTATAATAGATCACTTAAAAACATTTTGGAGTCTATTATGTTCATATACATAAATGATTACTCCTAGACTGCTGGGAACAGATAAATCTCTGAAAACACTATGCTCTGAGTAATAAATCCTTGTTTGGACCAAGGTTTTACCGCGTTCTATCTGAATGTAAATGATGCTGAGCATATCGGTGAAAAGGGTAAGAATTAGTCAACGTACAGTATCTAAAAGACCACATCGTTCGTCGCCCTGAAGCTACTCCGAGATATCCTTGTCGCCCATACAAACTTGGCAGACACGTATGTGATCATATCAGGGATTAAAAATAGTCGCTGCCAATGCTGAACTCAACTTTCAAGATACGAAAAGCGAATTATGCTTTGAAATCAGAAAAAAGAAATCAAGATTGCACAAGGGCAAATCCTAAACACTACTTGGTTTGGTTTTTTTGTCAAGCAATAGATTCACTTGCCTTTTACTTTACAATTTTATGATAAGACCCTTATGATAAAAAACATTTTTAGCCGATGAAAAATCGATAAAAATGTCATAAAGCGGACAATTTCATATACATTTTCCGTCATTTCCGTCATTTCCGTCATTTCTTTTTCCAACAAAAAAGTTGTCGAAAAATGTTGTGGAGAAACCCCAACCTAAAACTCGGGTGTCACGACGCCACTGGTTATTACGTACGATAATACGAGCAAAGAGAGAAACTGGGAGCAGCTTAATGCACAAATTCCCCTATATTAAGCGTAACGAAAGTTGAATACCACGCAAAATAAAAACAGCAAGCACATGGTAGTCTCAAACGTTCAACTATTTAATCTCCAACCTGTCAATTTGTGCACTCGAAGGACGTACTTCATCTGGGATTACCGTTTCTTCCCTGTAATCGTAAAAATGAAGATTCGAATGGAATTAAAAGATATTTCTATCAGGGTCAGCTGTTCGCACTTTCCACAAGCGCCGAACATTGTGCCTTGTCCCAATAAATTTCCTCATCCCACAACGTACTTTTCAGCTGAAAAAGCTTGGTTTGCCACTGTGTTACCATCAGCTTGAACCACAAGTTTAGACCTAAAAAAAGGAGATCGTTCAATTCTCAGGAAACGTCTACCTCCATCTATCCCTTCATGTTTCCCCCCATCTTCCTCAACTTCCCACCTGCACTTCCGTCCGCCCTTTCTTCCCCCTGCATCCTTTCCTGCCTCTTTCCCTTCCACCCTCCCTCCCTTCCTCTCTCTCCCCTTTTCTCCCATCCCCTTCGCACCCTAATCCCTTCTCTCTTTCTTCTGTTCCGAACTTAGCGATCAACGAACTGCATCTGCCTCCCGCCCTTCCGCCCGCCTCCTCTCACCAGACTGATACACACGACCAGACGAAGTTGGTCTTGGAAGTAATTTGTGCGTCCCGCTATTGATAAGCACTAGCTCATTCAAATATTTTACTATTTGTAAATACTTTATGTACTATATATAATATAAATTCTTTATATATACTTCAAAAACTCGTCAATAATTCAAGAGCAAAACACAAAGGAAAACCATAACCGTGTCGTATCTTCATATGTGATAGAGATACGCTCGTTTTTCTTGTCAAATTTTCTCAGCTTAGAAAACATTAATTTTCAAACTTTCTTCGCAGATTGGCGTGTTGAGAGGTTCGTTTTTGAAGCCATTCAAAAAACTCGTAGTTCGTCTTTTATCGGGTCTAAAACACGAGGCAACAGCCGGGTGTTTTAGATCCGATAAAACACTCCTACTCGTTTTTAAAATATTACATAATATATATAATATAAATACTTTATCATACTCATTAATGATTCATGAGGAAAATTCAAAAGAAATTAATGTTTAATCAATATCTGTAAGTCGGTAAGAGATTTCGCCTTGATTTACATAAACCTTTTCCTCAATAGCATACCGTCGAGCTGCTATTTATAGCACGAAATGCGGACAAACAAACCAAAATAGACTTTCAAACTATTGCAAACGAGCTATTTTCTATTGTTGAGGACGCAAGAATTATGGGTGAATGCGAACAAACGCGAACACTAACGTCATCCTGACGGAGGGCTGTTTACTAAGCTAAAATCACTCCAACTTGAAAAGTGGTTTAAAAACATAGCTATAAGTCAGATAAAGCATTCGCATCCGATCTGTATCTGATTTGTTACGGCTTGCTTGCAGCTCGCCTTGCAAATCAGATACAGATCGGCTGCTAATGCTTTATCTGTTACTTACTATTTAGTAATGGACACGATTTCTTTACTTCAGGTTTATTGGCCACTGCAAAAACGCCGAAAAGACGGGGCTTTGGATAACCTGGACGAATTGTGATTGGCTGATGGTTACAACGACCAATCATAACTCGTGCTGGCAACCCAGAACCCAGTTTTCCTCGGCTTTCCGGAACGGTCAATTACGGAATATACAGGAGGTAAGACACTGAATAAGACACTTACTGTTGCTCCTCCGTTTGATGTTTTTTCCTTAACCAGAAAAACATGCAAATAATAAGAAGGATTAAAGCAAGAAGTCCAAAAATCACGCCCAAAATCTCGCCAACATTTCCTTCACTTATTTTCCATTTGGTTGAGGTATCTCCTGTAATATTACAGAAGATTAAAAAATTTCACCGTTGAAACTAGTGCCTTAAATATCAGACTAAATCTGGCAGTGGGATCAGAGAAATTTAAGGCTTCAATGGGTGGGAAGAGAAGGGACGGGGAGGGAAGGAATGGATAGAAAGTAGAAAATCGAGGGGATAGGAAGGGAAGGGAAGGGAAGGGAGGGCAGGGAGGAAATGGAACTGGTAGAAATGGCAAGGGAAGAAAAGGAAAACGATGCGGGCAGAGAAGGAAAAGAATGACCAACTGAAGGAAAGGAAAGAAACGGAATGAGAGTTTAAAGAAAAGTAAAGGAATGGAAATGAAAGGAAAGAACAGGAAAGGGAAGGAAAGGGAAGAAAAGGAAAGGAAGGAAAAGGGAAGGAAAAGGGAAGGAAAAGGAAGGAAAGGAAGAAAAAAATGGGAAGGAAAGGAAAGGGAAGGAAAAGGGAATGAAAAGGAAAGGGAAGGAAAAAGGAAGGAAAGGAAAGGGGACGAAAAGGGACGGAAAGGAAAAGGGACGGAAAGGAAAAGGAAAGGAAAAGGGAAGGAAAGGAAAAGGGAAGGAAAGGAAAAGGGAAGGAAAGGAAAAGGGAAGGAAAGGGAAGGAAATGGGAAGAACAGGAAAGGGAAGGAAAAGGGAAGGAAAGGGAAAGAAAAGGGAAGGGAAGGAAAAGGAAAGGGAAAGGAAAGGAAAGGGAAAGGGAAGGAAAAGGGAAGGAAAGAAAAGGGAAGGAAAAGGAAAGGAAAGAGAAGGAAAGGAAAAGGAAGGAACAGGAAGGGAAGGAAAGGGAAGAAAAGACAAGGAAAGGGAAGAGAAGGATAGATAAAGAAGGGAAAAGAAACAAAAGGTAATGAAACGGAACAAAGAGGGAAAGGTAGGAGGGAAAAGGAACGAAATGAAAAGGAAAGGAGAGGATGTCAAGGAAAAGGAGAGAAAAAGAAAACAAAAGGAAAGGAAAAGAAAGCACAGGTAAGGAAACATATGAAAGGAATGAGCTGCAGGAAGGGGTAGAAAGATTGGAGAAAGAATAGGAAAACCCTAAAGAAATTTTAGAATAATCCACTACGATTCATCAAGCTGGCAAGAAAAGCAAGCTAAATTATTTACCACATCCAGGGGCAAACTCTTTCAATCTCTCGGGTTGATCGTCAACAAGGTTCGAGAAGGCTTTGTGCAAATTGGAGCTGGTGTCATCTAAAACGTTTAATTTATCATCAAAAATTACGAAAGCGGCACTCCATATAACTTGACAAAATTACTATGACATTCCCGTGCACTAAACAATCAAGGATAGCTCATGCATGACATTTCTGAGAAATATCTTACCAATTAACAGAAAACTGTACTTCAGACATCCATCGTCCCCTTTTACTTCTTCGAACTTTACATCAGCCACGCGCCACACTGAAATTGCAAGAGCTTTGGCGACGGTATTCTGGAAAGTATCTTTGTTCCTTTTAAACAAAATAAAAAATGTCCATGACCCATGTTGTTCTAATCATGTAAAATGCAAACGCAAAATTTCTGGGAATGTTCGGTATATCAGTCAGGGAAAAAAAGCTCAAACTAGAGCAAATTTCAACAAGTTTTTCAGTTTAATAACAAATTCTGACAGCTATTGTTTGCTTACAGTATTAAAATAAATATTTGACGTCGTGGTAGAAAATTAACGGCTTAAGTGGTTAAAATCTGACATTCTAAGAGTAATCATTCAACGCTAACAATATTCATATTTACAATTAGTAGTTTCTATCCCCCGTCTTTCAAATACTGACTTTGGCAGGGATATTTAAGGATTAAATCAAACTAATTCCTCCAAAATTGAACTACATGTATTTCAGTGATTTACCCCAGGGCATAAGTAATTTGCCCAGCAAAACGAAAACCGTGACAGAGGCCTTGGTGAATATTCGCGTACTTTAACGTCTATTCCACTTTCTGATAGCACATAAAGGCAAAAAATACAATAATCAGCATACCTGTTATAAGCAATTTGCAATAATGCTATCTAAGTCATATACATTGGTTCTCGTAGTGCAAATTGAACACATCACTCACCTTGCTGCAGTGCTGTTTTTTGTTAACAGCGTTTCTTGGCTGTAGGAAGATACCGTTTGCGGATGAAAATTGGCACAAGCGAACCGAGGAGCTCCTTTATCAGGATTGTGAATTACAACAGACATACCCACCACTGAAAAAAAATTTTAAAAAAACGTCTTCAGGCAAGAGCTGCGGGACTAGAGAGGATACGAGCGAAACCAGGAGAGGATAAAGGGACCTGAAAAGTTATGCTGTGGAACTAAATCCTTCCTATCACCAACGAAAAACTGAAGTTATGACTATAGTATTACTTACAAATAAAAATTACAATGAGAAATCGACTCATACCAAAATGGCGATCTAAGTGGTTGGTTTAGATCGGTTACTGGATCGTCTTGATGTGGGGTTTAAGTCACGAACGGGAGTGTTTTATCAAGTTTAAAAATTCGAGAGCGTAGCGCGAGGATTTTTAGATTTGATAAAAACACGTTCTGCGAGTTTTTTTAAATAGAAGTCGGTTGGGGATTGCATCTCTACCACTGTTGATTGATCTATCCATGTTTTTAACCCAACCGCGCACATAAGCGCGATTTAATGTTGCAAATTGAATGGATAAACAGATTTCAATAGCTTTTCAAAAGAATTTTGAATAGATTGAATAAATTATAATTTATCTGGAAAATCTGGAAGCGAAAGGGTTGAAGTAAACAAGCTTCATGTTAATTAGGATGACAATTTTATCAGATATAAAAGTAACAAGGTTGTTCACTTGCCATTATGCCAGCTTGCAAGATAATTCTCTGTCTCTGTCAGTTGTTTCATCCCGCCTCCAACGTTGTAAGTCCCAAGTTTGTTGGACAGGTCCCCAAGTTCACATCGGAAGGGAGAACTTGGTTTACACGTGCTGCCATAGTCATTACCCTAGGCCGTAAAGAAATGTTAAAAATCAAAAAATGGGGTACGAAATTATCTAACAGAGTGGTGATGCATCGTCATTGCTTGTTGTTTCCGTTAATTAGGAAGCACTCCACGTCAAAAAGAAGGAGCTATACCGAGATTACTTCATGGTAAATGTGT
>JBAHVQ010000176.1:1314148-1331207 GCA_036872915.1 Nanipora kamurai
GTGGAGATGAGGAGGATATTGGTGGTGAAAGTGGATATGGTAGTGTACATTGAAGTGGAGATGAGGAGGATATTGGTGGTGAAAGTGGATATGGTAGTGTACATTGAAGTGGAGATGAGGAGGATATTGGTAGTGAAAGTGGATATGGTAGTGTACATTGAAGTGAAGCTAGAGGAGGATCTGGAAGTAGAACCAGAGATTGAGAGGGGGGTAGAGGTCGAAACTGTGGAGGACAACTGTAGATCGAGGTGAAGGTAGAGTTAGAGGTGGATGAGTACAAGAAAATCGAGGTAGTCGTAAGGGTGAAAATGGATGTGGTGGTGAAAGTGGATCGGGAGATGGAAGTGTGTGACGATGTGGAAGTGAAGAAGAAGGTAGGGGATGAAGGTAGAATCAGAACCACCCCGCTAGCAATAGGACAAGCCAGAGAGAGCCAGAGTAGAATAGAATAGTGAGAAGAAAGGACACATGTACAATAAAAACAAGAAACAAAAAGAGAGCTACCTGATGTGTACATCTGCAAGTTTTTTCCCGGGAGGTATCAAGTGGCCCAAAACTTTATCCATGTCCACTTTCAGTTGGTTTTTCGTGGTCTGTTTCATCATATCAAAAAAGAATTCTCGATCATGGTCGTCAATCAGACGATCGTAGAACACTCGGTAAACCTCGTGGATCCACAAACGAATGAGCTTCTCACCTTCCTGCATACAAGATGATGGCACCAAGAGGACACCAAAAATAACACGAGCAAAGTCTCGCAAGTTGAACACGTAATGCGATTTTGTAGGTGTGGGTAAGAAGTTCCCTACGGCTGCTTTATACACATGCAATGTTGCTAAAACTACGAGCTGAAAAAGACAAAGAACTAACGGTTACTAGACGTGGCTGAACAAAATATCGTAATTTGACAGGCACGAGGAGGTCAATTATGCGCTGATGCAAAAGGCTTTTTCACTCAATTGATTTACGAAAGGCAAATCAATTGTGATCTTTATCATTTATAGAACTTATGCTCGGAGTATTCCACAAAAAACTACCCCGTGGGATGAAATATCTCGAGGACGAAACCCGAGAGATATTTCATCCCAAACGGTACTTTTTGTGGAATACTCCAAGCGAAAGGTCTACAAATTATATATTATACCGAAACAATCGTGAATACTGTATAAAAAATGGGTGAAACATTTTCCTCTACTGTTGACAACGGGTGATTTGAGGATAAACTGAATAGTCACTTTATTCAATTTCGGTTATTTTTGGGTTACCTATAAACCTTTCTTGGAAAGCCTGGCCAAACCTCTAGGCCGAAAGAGCCATGTTTACCCAATCAGAGTCTAATTTTTCCGGCAGTCTCGGACTTTTATTAGTTCATTCTGGCTAACGCCAGACGATTTTACTCGTCGAGGGGAGAAGTACTGCCGAGGAGAGGTACTGCCGGGAAGGGGTTAAACGAGCATTTGCAGAATTTAACTCGCAGCGAAAAACGTCGCCCAGTCAATGCGTGTGAGCAAACTATTGGTCGCAGGCGGTTATTTGCAGGAGATAAGCACCGGGAAACTTTATAGCGCACCAGATAGGTGGGAAAAATAAATAAAATCATAAAAAGCACTAACAGAGGTCAGTCAACGTCTTTTGTTTGGAGAAAGTTTCTTATGTAATGCGAGAACATAAGGAAAACGTTTAAAGTGCAAACAGAGAGACACCCTGAATGGAGCACTGTACCTTTCCCAGTCTTTGAAAACTTGCGTCAAATCCTTTAGCAAAGTGCCAGTCGACAATCGACGTGAAGATACTCGTCAAGGTGTTGTCGTCAAATTTGTCGATTGAGACAACGTTCAAATGCCTCGTGAATCGGCCAGTGATGTGGTTACGACCTCCACCAGGAGGTCCCATGGCAGATACAAACAACTGAAAACAAAATAACAGTTTTTACCGTTCTGAAATAGCTAAGGGATTTCACCCAACAAGAAAAGATTAATCTCTTGATAAGAGAACCATTCGTCGAGCTATATCTTAATTAGTGGAAAAACTTAGAAGGTTGGTAAGAGAAATTCTGACGTTTCGAGCAAAGATCCTTTCACTCTTTGAGGAAGGGTCTTTGCTCGAAATGTCACAATTCTTCAAAATATATTCGGCAGTCTATTAACATTTTAACTGTCTACGCCGTTTTATACACTGCCTACACAACATCCTATATTTTTATATTTTAACTATGTACTCAGATGATTTGAAGGGCTTTTTTTAGCAATAGTAAGAAAAACGATTTCGGACGATCGTAGATGTTCGACAACGTAATGCCCTGAGAAATGTATTCTGAGAAGCTAATGGGAATCGGAATGCATACTTATCCAGTGAAACGTACTAGCCATCGAGGAACTTGTACTCAGTTGGATGTTGAAGGTTAGAAATCACACGTCGATGTTCCTTGACCAAAGTTTAATAACGAACTCATACCAAGTTCGATGGTCAGCTTTTGGAAAAGGTAGTTTGTGACTGGTATGTATGAGTGTAGATGCACGTTCATGTGCATGCTGAAATGTATTTTTATATCATTTTCAAGCATTTGTATTTAACACTGTTTGTGAAAATGTATATATGTTTTTGGATATGTATAATATTGTACATCTATTATATCCTAAACGAAATGTATACACTATATATGCACCACAACTCGCGGAAATACAATCTCACTTACCAGGTCAATGAGGTCGACTTTTGAAGTATCTTTCCTGTCATACCAATGCTTGTGGTCAATCCACTGCCGCAGCAATTCAATAGGTGGCTGTGCGCCGTACTTTTCTAAAGCTGGCATGTTAAGGTCGTCTACGAACACAACGCATTTCTTTCCCGGAGGAGGACCGTATAAGCCTTTCCTACGTCTAGGATAAAACAAAAAAAGTCGACTTACATCCAAAACTTAAAAGCTACACTGTTGTACTTGACTGTTGATGAAGATAATAGGCCTTTTGCAGGTCAAAAACACTTTGCAGAACACAATCTGGAGAGCAAGTGAAATCCGGTACATTGTGTTTTTGTTTGTTTTGGAAATCCCACTGTTCTCCATGCTCTCCAGTTTTTCATTGTTCTGAGTTATTTTTAGCAAGCTGGAAACGGCCTATTTCTTTAACTTAAATTTCGTGCACACGAATTTATTATCATGTAATTTAGATATATGGTAGAATCAAGTAAAACCATATTCTATTTAATATGATTTAGTACTTCCCCAGAGAAGGACGATAACCGCTACATTCCGCAACTTACCGATCCAATTTTGACATTATGATATCTTGTGTTTGCCCAGCACTTGTTCGGGATGAAAAATTTATGTTAATTGGAATGTACCTGTGATAGGGAAATGGTAATTAGCAAAAAAAATTAGTCTGATATTAGTACGGCAGCGTTAAAACTTCGCTCGTCTTGCCGTAAAATTAGACTGGACTTCAAGTTCAATAAGTTAGTTCTAAAAATACTTTCCAGGATCCAGGTTCGCAAAGGTGTATTGGCAACTTGTAAAGCCAAATGCAGTTAATACATAGTTTATGGAAACGTATCGTCAACCCTTTCCTGATCGAGGACTTTCCCCTTGACGAGTAAAATCGCCTGGCGTTAGAAGTTATACTAGAAGTTATACTGAAGTCTCCATAGGTCACTGAGGATCAATGCGGTCAGGAAGGAGTTAATGAACGACAAATATTTTTATTATATCATGTAGTATTTGTAAACTTAAATGTTTTGTAGTTTTATAGTTAAGGGCCGCAAAAAGTAAAAGAGAAAACATATTCAAAAAAATAATGTCGTCTTGTAAGATCAAGATTCGAGTTACATAAGACGAAACTAAAGTGAAATGGTAATATTTCGACGTTTCACTTTTGTTTCGTCTTATATAAATCGAATCTCGAGTTTACAAGATGACATCATTTTTCGGAATATGTTTTCTCTTTTACTTTTTGAAGTTGTCGGCTGGTTGTGGATTTAAGGGCCACAAGTTTATTACTTTTTTAGCTTTTTACTGTTTTATGCTTCAAAAATATGGACTTAAATTTACATTACACTACAGAACCTTTCACAATCCTTTCAAATGCTAGCTCACAGAAAATTACAAAGTTCTCGAGAAATATCCGCCGAGTTTGTCAGCAAAATGTTTCCTATCTCAGAATTAATCAAATCGCCTTTTTGAACAACCAGACCAGCAGGGACAATTCACGCAACGGATTAAAAATGCGTGATAGTGACTCTACTTACTTTTCTTTGGGTAATCCAACAAGATAGTTGTTTGTAATAGCTGATTTTCCCGTGCCCGTCGGTCCAACAAAGAGTAGTGGAATTTCGTGTGGAAGGTAAGTGTCAAGGAAAAATGTTTGCCGTGCTGTGTCTGCAGTTTGGATGGTGAGTTCACTAACCTATATTAAGGAATTTAATAATGAATTTTGTGCGTGTTCATTGAGATATAAACACAAACTTTACAGGGGTAAACAAACAGACAAATAGCCAGAGTCGTGGACACATAGCCATAGATAAAGATACACAAACACACATCGACATAGATATAGACGAAGACACATACACTGACACAGAGACAGGCACAGAACCAGACACAGTCAAAGATAAAGGGGCATATTCAGAGACACAAACAGACACTAACAAACACTCACCAAACTGCTGACACAGACACAGATACAAAGACACATATTGCAACACACTGAGACAGATGTAGAAGCAGATACAGACATATATAGACAGATACACAAATACTGACATGAAGACACGGACTCACACAGATATGGATACAGACAGAGACGCTGGCAACGAAAGTTACATCGACACGAATACAAATACAAACACGAACGAGTCGAGCTGAAACACGAATAAGGAACCCGCAAACATAACACGCAAAACATGGATATATGCATGTACAAACACATTCAAACAGACACAGCAAACAAGCGTACAGTCACCCACGCAAAAACATCATGTGTAAGGCAGAAAAAGTGCAATTGCGAATAAAAACAAACGCACAACACAAAATCCTGGAAATATCTTACTTTGGCATTCTTAGGAATATTCAGTTTCTTCTTATCCACGTAATCCATCCATTTTGCCCATGAACCGCTGGCTTGTTTCACGAAATAATAGTCATACACGGTTCCGGGGTCTGGAAACACGTTTTGCTGTAATGAAAAATCAGAAAGACAGGTAGTGAACGTTCGTCAAGCTCGTTATCTCAGAATAACAATTTCTGAGCCCTAGACGGGAATCGAACCCGCAACGTTC
This sequence comes from Nanipora kamurai, assembly GCA_036872915.1. Classification (NCBI taxonomy): domain Eukaryota; kingdom Metazoa; phylum Cnidaria; class Anthozoa; order Scleralcyonacea; family Helioporidae; genus Nanipora; species Nanipora kamurai. Next base: position 1,319,420 of record JBAHVQ010000176.1, read on the forward strand.
TGATTACTGTTGAGACGCTCTAACCATTGAGCTACCACGACTCAGATGGTGAGCTAAGGTGCAGGTTCATCATATGTACTGCCTAAGCGGAAGCCACGATAAGATAGTGATGGAAATACTAAGTGCTGAACACAAATTTGGTTCGTGTGGGAGCTTGGTATATATCAGACGACTAGCTAACGTTCGTCAAGCTCATTATCTCAGAAAAACAATTTCTAAGTCCTAGACGAGAATCAAACCCTCAACCTTCCGATGACCGGTGAGACGCTCTAACCATTAGCGCGTCTCACCGATCACCGGTCACCATTATCAAGACTCAGATGGTGAGCGATGGTGCAGGATCGTCATATGTGCTGCCTAAGCAGAAGCCACGATGAACCAAATTTGTGTTTAGCATTTAGTAAAAAGTCAGAAACTTTAATAATCTCTTTACATTCCTTTAATAATATCTCTACATTCCTAAAACACCACAAACCTTTTCTAATAATGTAACAGGCGCCTTTGACCCATGTTTCACTTTCTGCTAAATTAATTTAAGACTTGAATTTATAGTCCTATCGGAGATCCACAATAGCGCGCAATAACCACAACGCACATATTCGTAAAACTGTTAATAATTCATAAGCAGAAATAAAAAGAAATGAGTGTTTAATCAGTGCATATAAATCAGATAGAGCCACTGTATCACGTTTACACATCAATTCTATCTCAACTTCTAGACGTTCTAATTGATATTTTTCCAAGTTAAAATATCTCGGAGTCAATCTTTTCACAAGAACTTTACAAACATTCGTGTCTGTGTTGAATACAATAAACGGCCTATTCGTCTTGTAAATAGCAGGTATCAGATGATGTTTTTGATCTTGATTTCCCTGTACCAGAATCCTACCCAATTACACTTTCTGACCAACTTAGATATCAGCATTTCTTTCTTTGCTTCTTTAATCGATACCAACCTTGCTTAGTTTAATGTTCTTTGGCTTTGGATGATCTTTATCGGTGCCACTGATCAACAGTCTAAAGAACGCGTCAAACTTTTTGCGACTGTCGCCGGTAATTGTGGCTGCAACACCCCATACTATGGAGAACAGAAACAGCCCTTGAATCCAGCTCGAGATCTAGGAAGGAGGACAGTCAAAAGTTACCAAAGTAAAAAAAACACTGTACACCAGTAAGAAAGATAATACGGGGAAGTACATGTTAGCTAGTCACACTGTAGAAAATATTATGCATCCTCCCCTAATCATAAGACCATACCATCCTACGCCAGTTTAAAAGAAAAGAAAAAAAAACACACACACATTGTAATTCAACACTCCCCCTGACTAAAAATGCTTGACTATTAATTTCAGTGATTTGTCTCACCTGCACTGCCGACATTCGATCAGATCCTTCAGCGGTCGCTTGAGCCCTGATCTCATCTATTAAACAGGTGTAAAGCCTCATCAATGAGGAAGTAAGGTGAAGCGGAGAAGTCTGGACAAAGAACTTGCATTCACGACGCAGAAAATCTAGAAAAAATAGATACACCAAAACTGCTGTAGGTGAATTGTTTACCAATAACGCTTTATCCGAACGACGAATACATGCCATGTAAGCTGGGAAATAGTCTTCTTTATAGCAAACCGGAAAATTGGTTAACTAGTTAGCGATCGGTAACTAGTATTTCCACAACTATGAGATTGTACCCTATCGGCTGACAACACCTTAAGATCTGCGCCGTCATCTTCCACGACGGGGTACTCTAAACAAAGGAATTTTTATTCTAAACAAATAGAATGAACAATTTTAAATCTCCAGAGTATTCCACAGACCTTCGTCGTTCTGTATACAACGCCAAACCGACCATTTTTACGTCTCCAAGACGACATCAGCTCCCAAAGGGACAAAAGCTGTTACTTAAGATTTGATTTAACCCGAGGATACAGTCGCTTTAGGAGAACTGGAGCGTTTTAGAAGTCATTATACAAGCGACAAGTATGAAATACGGCAGGCGATTCACCTGGACTTCTATAAATGGTGACATTCTTAACAACGTCGTGTTTCGAGTTGGCGTCGTCGACCTTAAGGTTCCTGTTATTTGTGGGTCACAACCGTTAGAGTAAGTAACTCCATCTTTTTCTCACGTAGAAAACTTCTCAAAGAGTGATTCTGTATTTACCGATGAAAGTTGTTTTGATTCAGATTTAGCAGCTCAAATTCTTTGAACAATTGTCCGTTCTTCAAGGGTTCACTGTCGATGCCGGGTTAACAGAAACGAAGCAGAAATTCACTCACAACTTGTCAATTAGGTTTTACTCCATTTATCAAAGAATTTCTTAACGCAATTATCGAATAGTTATAGATTGATGTTGACATACATAGATGTACATACTTGTAACGGCTTACGAATGGCCTTCGCTCGAAACGTCAGTGTTTTTAGATCTAAGTTCCGGGAGTTTCCCAACCCTTTTGGTTTTCTACTTTCAGATATCGTCTGTTGTCTGCCTTTCTCTTCAGAAGAATTACTCACCAATACATGGTTGCAACAACCAGTCAAACAACGCCTTGATGGTCTCCGTATGATCTTTCGACAACGTTGACGGTAAGGTGTTCATGTAGGAGTCTAGGAGAGGAGCCCAACCGAGCTACAAATGAAGAGGGAACGTTGATTGCTAAGCACACAGATATGTTTCTAACTTTCAATCAAGTTTTTCCAGTAATCGACTTGGCGAGTGAAATTGTCTGCAGTGAGCAACAGCAAAGTAGCGAAAGAGTTATCTGAACGAATATGACTCATTAGAATATTCATTAAAACAGTAACAGATTTAACATTTCAAGTCTTAGGATTACCTGGTGAGGTTCTAAATAGATCATACCGCATCTGCTCACGGTAGCAGGCGAGGCTTGCTCAAGATCGGAAGGCTCGAAGATCAGACTTTGCTTTCCGTTCATTTGAATGATCTCACCACTCATGAGACAAAGCTACAAAGAGAAGGAGCGAACTTATGTTGCGAAGACTAAGTTTACAATTAGGGTACGTTAACACTGTATCCTTTTCCGAAGCGGCGAGTACTTTATAGAGATTTCTTCAATCATTCATGGTTGGCCAGTATTTGACGAGTTTTTGAATGGTTCGTTTTGGATTTGCTGCTATTGTTTTTGTTTCACAGCAACAGTTATTTGGAAATCTGACACAATTATTAGTAACAAAAAAGAAAGGCTAATTTAATTAAATGGTTTCGATATTGTACCAGAAGCTCTCGCATAACCGTTCAAGTCTCATGTTTTCCCAACCAGTGTCCTACTACCTTCTTGTTATCGTCCAGAACAGTGTTCATGTTTTCGATCCACACGGCATCCACGGGTCCATCAAACACGATCCACTTCCGATCTTCGGTGGTCGACGAAGCCTGCTCTCGGAATGAGTTCGCCAACACTCCATCGGACCACTCGTGAGACGTAGGATCAAAGCTGCCATACAGTTCTCCCATTGTGACCGACTTTGGGTTTATGATAAGGTATTTCACCTAAAGAAAACATTACAAGGCAACAATCTCAGCGACCTGTAATTTGACAATCAGGCACAGGGAACAAAAAGAAACCAAACTCTTTCAGCCTGCAGGTTACTCAATTTCATTTTCTTACCGAGTTCTCAGGGAGTCCGGCTTTCTCAAGGTCTGCTAAGGAATCCGCAAGCACCTGAAAAATAACAAGATAAAAAACCAACGTGGTAACTTGACGATAATAGACGATCACCGGCGTTTTCAAACTTATGCAATCAAAAAACCTCCTCGAGCCCCCTACGACGGTCTAACCCGGAACTTTCTGATAACAAGGGATAGGCTCTAACTTTTGAATACAAAGGCTTAGAAGAACAGCTACGATTAAATGCATGTACAGTCTGAGATCTTCCGATGACCGGTTTAATGCTTCAGCTACTAAGCAACAAGGAATCAAATGGAAACTTGTAGATGTGTCTACAGCTTTGTAACCTTTGGATGACCGGTGGGTGTAATTTATTCCTTTTTTCACAACTGCTTCAAGATGGCGTATTCTTACCGAAAGCTTTAATTCGGCGAGGAAGACGTTATTTTGGTTAGCCTCAGAATGACATTACGAAGCGATATAACTATTTCGTTGATGCTAATGTTTAACCCTATCTCTTACCCTAACAATAATCTTAACTCTAACCATAAATCAATTTTTAAAAGGATGTTTCAATGAAGATTATTTACGAAATGTAAAACTAAGGTCAGTGAAATAACCTTTGACATTTTGTAAGTGTTTGGATATATTTGGCAGTCAAAGCCCAGTTGTTCAAAGAGAAACTAGCTTCACCCAGGTTTAGTGAAAACTATACTGATGAAATACTGCCAATGTAGGAATGGATGTTTAAAGATTTCTGTTCGTATATCAAATAAATATAATAAGGATTTATCCTGAAAATGTTTTAACTGAAGTTATTTATAAGAACATGGCCAACAAAAACGTCGATGAAGTTTTAACTCAAGATTAGTGGTAATCCAGGCTGTAACGGTAAGAATCCGGCAGTTACAATTATGCGCAAAAAGTCGCCTGGTGAATCACTAATCCTTGAGCTACAAAGACCCAGGTGGAATGCCAGTAATACATGATTTTAACCGATAGCCGTTGAGTATAGCTTACCAGTGATTAAAAGGTTGCTCTATCTCCGGATCAATTAGGTAAATCCAGTCTATTAGCTTGGGAAAGCCAACATCGTTCATACTGTGCATGAGTTATAACCTAGCATTTACAGCAAGTGTATTCTTGTTCTTACCTTAAAAGCCATCGTCTTTCCGCCCAGAGGTTCACCGACAATCATAAAACCATGGCGTACGATCATCATTTCGTAAATCTATTAGGAAAAGATGAAATGCACAATATGTTACTACTGACCTAAAGCCGACTGCATGTTTCTGATTTGGCTGCACGTTGCAAGGAGGACAACAACAGTTTGTATTCTGAATAAGTAGTTCTCTTAGTGAGCTGTTAACGGACTGGCGCCCTTGAGTCACTGATGACTGTGTTTTCATTGGCCCAGATCTGCAATCCTCTCTTTGATGCATAAACGTATTTGAAAACATTGTGTGCTGAGATTTCTCTCTGGACACATTCCTAAAGTTAATATCAAATAAAACTGATGTTTACTTGTTTTTTTTGTACTTTCTTTCATGTTGTAACCAACCTGGATGATTTTCTTCAAGAACCAGTCAGTGGGTTGAAGGTTACGTGTTCGGCAGTTGTCTCTCAAGGCTTCCTTGAGTGCACCATAGTCTGGATTGGGCCATGGTGTACCAGGAAACAGGTCAGAAATAATACCTTCGAATAGTGGAACGTCCTAACAAGATATAAACGAAGAGTAGTCGGTAAAAAGTTTTTTCAACGCAACCAGGTAAAATTTCAAACATAGTTAACGCGAATCTGGCTTAAAAAACTCGTTAATAATGCAAAAGGAACGCAGTATAGAAAACCGTCACATTGTTGTGTTTTTAAATGTTAAATGATAAGTTTGCTCTTTTCGATAAATTACTGGTTGGTTTCTGCTACTTAGACTATGTTAATTTTGCACTAATTTCCCCAATGAACCAATAAAATTGTTCGTTTTTGAGCTACATTTGAATTGAACTACAATTTTCGTACATTTTTAAGTTATAGTATTTTTAACATTATGATTAAAATGTGCACTGTCTTCAACAAAAAAGTATTCATTATTGAAAAATGACTGACACATCGATTTCATTATGAAAAAAGCCTTAAAAATACACTAATAACGTTGTCAAAATTTGATAATTGACTAATCGCATTCATATTTTTTCGTACGTAGCATCTGTAGATTAACTCCTTCCTGTGAGTATAGGTCCTTAGTGACCTATGGAAATTTAATATTTAACTCTGCCCAACGCCAGACGATTTTACTCGTCCAGGAAAAAATTAAAGAACTTTCAAAAATATGAAATAATAATAATAATAGCAAAAATTCATGCCGGGCTCTGAGAGTTGATTTTACCGCACTTGGTAAGTTATTTGAACCGGTTTTCCCACATAAATCTTTACCATGTATCAATTCCATTCCTTTATCATTTCAACTCATAAATTTCGTTCACCAATCATCAATTCAACCTCAACCAATAGATGACTTGAGAAGTAATTACCTGAGCAAGGAATTTGGCAAGATTTACTTCCAGGATGGCCCTTAGAATAAGTTCTGCTTCATCATCGTTCGGGAATTTAAGCTTCAGATTTCCCGCGGCCGTTAGAACAGACTTTACAGCACGCATACCATAATCGTAATGAGACTGGGACGAGAGCTGTTCGGAGCACAGTGTGTAAGTAGCAACTATCTTCTGGGCCAGGCTAAATCAAAATAGAAAATTAAAGAGAAGTACCTTCATGGTAAGGTAGATAGAACTAGATTTAAATTTATGACTTGGTTTCTTAATTAGTTTGTGTTTCTTCTCTTATGAAAATTACACGACTTCACAGGTGTGATTTCATGTGATTTCACGCGATCATATGTGAAAAACTAAATATGTTTCAATTTCGCATGTGGTTTTCACGCCTCGAAACTTTTCACACGTTTATTTTCACGTAAAAATTAATTTCACATGTTTTACACATGTCTTTCACATGTCGGTTACATGTGGTTTATATGCGATTCCCATGTGATCTCATGTGAAATAACTTCACTTGTTCCAATTTCATTGGATGTTCCAATTGCCATGTGTAATTTTCATAAGGGTTGATAAATGTTATATGCTCCCCAAATTGTTTTGGGGCTCATTACCTATATTAGTTTTTGTAAATAGCAACGATGGACATACAACTCAAAATACAACTTTATCTTGTCGAGCTGAAAGAAAGATATGTAAGGATCAGTTATCTAGGGGCGTACCTTCTGGCATCCACGAAGCCCATAGAATACAGGGATATTTCTGCAATAAGAGCATAGTCAGGAACCATCATAGCCACGGTGCGAAATAGAACCTTGAAAAAAGACAATGGATAGTTTTTCGTTATTAAATCACACAATGAGTTCGATTCATCAAAAACTTCCACGAAAGTACTTAAGTAATTACAAGACAACATGCAAAAATTTGTCTAGATATGAATTTCCTTGTCTCACGTCATACGGAAGTCCAATGCGTACATGAGAATCATTCATAACAGACCTTTAAGTTATCTGGTAGTTCTTGACGCCCTGCGTAGCCAGGATTCATAGTGATAAACATAGTGCACGTTGGATTTAACACGAGCTCCGTTCCTTCGAAGATAAATCTCTTTTGTTGGGCGGCTATTGCTTTTTGGATAGTATGGATCTGCTGGGCGACCACAGACAATACCTTAGAAAGATAGAAGATAAAGCAGGTATGTATTGCACAGGATTTAAATTCTATGCTAAGTTGTTCATATACAGAATAAATGAGGTAACGAACTCTAGGATTGATATAAAATTAGAGTGCTGCCTTGGCAGTTTTGAAGGACTTGTAGAAAACCAAAAGAGTTACGAAATTGCAGGAACTTAGGTGTAGAAAACTGACGTTTCGAGCGAAGGCCCTTCGAAGGCCCCGATACGTGCTCTGGGAGATAACATGGAAAGTGCAACAATCAGTGAATGCGTAAAGTGAACACGAGTGAAAAGACAGTCTCTTTTCCGGCTCGATAATCCTGACCCTGTTAATTTACCTCAAGTTCGATTCGGTTAAATTCATCAAAACAAGCCCAAGCTCCAGCCTGAGCTAAACCTTTAAAGAACTTCCCCATCGCTTTGAAGTCCAAACCATCAGAGCAGTTGAAAACCACGCACTGCAAAGAAGATGAAATTTCCACGGTCAAACTGGTAATGTTCTGAAAATGTGCATTAGTTTACCGAAGATATATTTTATCTTTACGAGCAGACGGAAGGACAGATTGATGGATGGAGGGACGGATGGAAGATGAATGGATGGATAAATGAACAAACAATGAAACGATGAAAGAACGGAGAAACTCACACGGACAATCAAGTAAGAAAGCAAACAAGCACAAAGGCACGCAAAATTAGTGAAGAGGGGAAAACAGCAGAAGTTTAAGAATTAAATTACCTGCTTAGCAACGGCTTTCGCCAAATCTTTCGACGTTTCAGTTTTTCCGGTACCAGCTGGCCCTTCGGGCGCTCCACCCAGGTTTAACTTTAGCGCACCCATCAACGTTCTAGGAAAAGGAATTAATTTTATTTTAAAGCAGTACTGGAATCCACAGAAGACTGGGCTGTGGGTAACCAATCATAGCTCGTGCTGGTTATCTAGAATCCAGTCTTTCCGAGGTTTCTGATGTGGTCAATTACGCCAGGATTGTGCACTGAACTCTATTTAAACTGGAAGGTTGACTGCTACTCGAAAAATGAAGCCAAAAATGACCGACATGGAGCCTTTTTGGTTATTTCCTTCAGTCACTCACGCCGTCACAGTTAGGGACACCAGTCCCTAACACAAACAATAGCTCTAACCTTAACCCAAACCAGAACCTAGAACTAACCCCCGGGCACCAAATACTTATTATGGCCTCTAGGGGGTAAGATCTCCATCTAAGACAGGGTTATCCAGGTGGTTTCGACAATCAAAAATTTTCCCGACGGTCGAAAACTAACCCCCCATGTTGTTTAGTAAACCCTGGAAACCCCCCGTTTAAATTGTTCTGAGAGGACTAAGCACTAACGACTAAACCAGCGTGGGCACCTGAGGAAAACGACCAAAACGCCAACCATGTCGGCCATTTCTGACTTCACTTTTTGATCTGATCGTTGACTGGAGTCAGCCTTCCAGTCCATAGAGTTCAGTGGGATTGTGCATACGGTGATGGCTCTTCAGTATATTCAGTCGAAATCCAATAAGAAGGTCGAAGGCCATGTGATAATCAAGGTTAAGGGGTTTAATGCTGCGTATTGTAGAGTTCCCGATGCCGGCGATTTTCAGGACAATCCAAACTGCAATGTTCTCATCTATCGTAAGAATCGGGATGTGCCAGAAATTACTCGTCAAATATGAGAAGGATGACAATATGGCTGCTCTCAATGAAGAGAGATTTCTACGCGAAAAACATCTCAAGTTAATGGTTTTAATGAAGATAGGACAATCATTAAACACAAGAAGTGATTCAAAGGTAAAGTAAAGAGGGAAATAGATTCTGGGTGCGACCACATTCGCAAAAACGAAAGGAATACACAATCCCAATAGATACAAATGATGTTCTCATGTATGGTAAGAATCGTCGACGGTCGGTGACTGTCGAGGATAACCATGAAAATTAGAAATGCTTCCGATTCTTACGATATGCGTCGGGGACAGCCTGGGATGCCGTATGTTCCCGTTCTAGATAGTCGGGGGCCGAGTTCGTCGCCGATTCTTACGATTCTTACGACCATATGAGATTCAAGCTTTAAAGAGTATAATGAAAATTAAGTTTTTCTTATGTGAAAGAACTCTTGAAATTATAACGCAACATCTTTCACACTTTTACATATCTCACTTTGTTCTTGAGGTATTAAGATTTGCTTGATATGTAAATAACACCTTGCATACGTCACGGTGCACAATGAGTTGTTGTAAAATTGGCACTATTGCTGGAGTTATTGAACAATGTCACATGAAACTGTGAGTGTGCATGGATGTACGTGCCCGAATCGTTTGCCACAGGTCACGGCTTAGGCTAAGCGATGCACTTCGTTAACCCTGCCGCGGTTCTTAAGTTCCGACTTTTCAAGTATAAAAAGTAGCCACGTCTTTGGACTTACCTATAACACCTGTCGGTCAAAGGAGTAATCACCAATCTCCCTGAGTTGCCGAGATATTCGTAGCCATAGTTAATATCGGTCGTAATCATACGAACAACGACCGCTTTTTCTTCAAAATAGTATCTCAGTTGCGCTAACCACTGGAAGTCGTTTGTATCGCACACGCCATCTTTGTACATTTTCTCAACAACATCTCGGGCTGGATAAAGTAAAATAAGTACTTATGATAAAAGCCGTCAGTGATACGAATTTCTCGCGCCCCCCCCATTCTCAAAGTTGCCCCGCTTGCCCTAAAGCAAAAAGCCTAGTTACGCCACTGACGGTGTTGGACTAGAATTCTAAAAAGTTGAGGTTGGATGGCCCTGTAGCTCAATTTGATAAAGATAGACTAGAATATCAAGTGTTGTTGACAGGATGGCTGGTTGATAGAATGGTAGAACATTGGACTAAGATACCGATGATCATATTTTGGTCGGCTGTGAAACATTATGACTACAATGCCTTGGGACGCAGAAATTAGACGGGCTGAAATGTTCAGTCGGTGACACCTCGCAAAGATATTTTTTACTCAAAAGGTTGAAACTCCAGATTACTCTAAGTCGTTTTATCATAAAGCTGTTTGCTAAAAGATTTATATACTTAAATACTTAAGGAATAACAACGTTGTCATTCATCTTGAGAGTCACTCTGGCTTCTACCTCCCTATTTCCGTGGTTCTTTGACTCACCGTGCACATCAATCACAGTAAGGGCGCCCAGTGTCACGCGTATTCCTTTCTCAAGCTTGCCTCGCACAAGAAACACTATCTTTTCTAACATCTCGTTACTGAATTTCAAATAATTCTAAAGAAAAAATGAGAATAGAAAATTAGTCCATGATTAGCCCAGATGACTTGACAGTTCAGCTGGTAGAGGAGTGGTCCGGAATGCCACGACGCCAGTTTGAATCCCGCTCAAGTCACCTCAATTTTTCGAGCTGACTTTCGCAGTGGCATTAATTCAATAAGGATACTTCACAGTTTCTTAGTCTACGTTCTTGTCATTCATCTGATTTTCATACGATTGTACTAACTCTTTACTTCCTTTTAGTTTCTTTCTTCCTTTTTCTGTCTTTCTCCTCTCTCTTCTTTTCTATTTTGTTTTCGAGGTCAAAAGTCTGGTACGAGAATATTTACTCCCAACTTACTGCGATGGTTAATTGGTTGCCAAAAGTTAGTACCCTCAGTGCCCCCTCTTTTTTAGATCTCTACTCCTCATGTTTTTCCTAAACGGTCTGTCCTCCACCATTCTAAGCAAATCAAGTTCCAAGTGGGAATCGAAGTTTAGCTATAAAATCATAGTCCAGCAAATAATTTTAACAAGAACCATCATTCACACAATTCAAATGAGACTCAAGTTAGTAACGTAGTGAAAGGCTTAGAGCTGACGTTCCGTTATTGACGATGTAACATCTTTAGAGTAATAAGAATTGTTTACAAGGGGTAAGCTTAACAAAATTGGTTGCTAATTGGTTACTCTTCACTGCTCTCCACCTTTCTGTTTCGTTTTTTCTTGTGTTCGTTTTTATTTCTTTTCCTCTTTTTCTAAATATGTCCACACTTCAGTTACCGCTCCTTTCTCCTGTCACCTTTAACATCTCGAGTGTACACGTCATTCCATTTATAAGAACTTATCATCAGTGCACAAACGACCCCGTGACCCTCACCTTTAAGCCATCTTTTACAGTAATAGCATGAGAAACTTCAGTTGTCCAATAAATCCCACTAACAGCCAAAATAATCTATAAAAATAAATCAAGCTTACGTCAGTATCAGACGGTGATACTCGGGTACTTTAGGGTTAAATCTATTTTGTCCGAGCCTACAAATACCCGTCACCAGTGTACGGTGAAACCTTCTGTTATTTTGACCCACTTTCTGTTCGGATTTCGTATTCAAACCAAGTTTTTTGACATCTGCCTGAAAAATTGAGTCCGAGTGGTTTTTTGCGCGCGTAACGCTCCTTTGCGCATGAAGTT
>JBAHVQ010000176.1:1337376-1361915 GCA_036872915.1 Nanipora kamurai
TCACTCGGAGTAACAACTAACATCATTATTCTCTACCCGAGTTCATTCTTCTACTCAAGCCATTGTGTAAAATTCTTTTGTACGTTTTCTGTTGGTAATTTTTTAGCGATCTCACCTGTTCCCAATGCCTGTCTCTGATGCCTGGGTTACATATAGTTTGCAACAGGGGAAGATGAGCTTTGAATTTGTCTATTTTGGTCTTCACACTGTCGGCAATCCGCTTTGGTCCGGGTACGTCGGAAAAGGACTTGGTTAGTTTGTACATGGTCCTCCACATGCCACCTACTTCTTCTTCAACTTCTTCCGCATTCATGTCGGTGAAAGGTCCTGGGAAGAGTGATAGAGTAATATTTGAGTCGTGCATTTACGAAAAAGAACCGTGCATTAATACGACGCCAGCCTCGATAGAATATTGTTCTAGTGTTGTCTGAAATATGCCAGGAAATTTGCTTGGTAAGAGCAGAGATACATTTTAAATGTTTCTTAAGCTATTTTAAGGTACGTTTACACCCTAGTTTAAGTGCACGTTATGTTGAGAAGCAGTCGACAGAAGTGCATCTTATCTTGTCAGAAATATTTGAGGATATTCGCTTGCTAAGAGTAGAGATACATTTTGAATATGTTCCTCGGGATATAATAAGGTACGTTTACACAATGCGATTAATCGGGCCGATTTCACGATAAGCGGTTATTTGCGCAAGACTGGCAAAACGTTAAAGTGTGTGATTATTCAACTCACCATTAAGCCACTGTTCGTGTTTATTATGAAAGTTGAAAGCCGTTCTCCACAGCTTGTCATAAGGTTCTTTGTAAGCAATCATCTCTTGAAGAACAGGAAACTTAGATGGTTCCCACTCTAGGAGCTCTTCTTCTTTATTGAGCTCCTGTTTGATTGAGCCAAAATACAAGACATTAAATACATAAACGTTGAAGCAAGAAGAGAGCACCTTCCATGTTTGTGAACAACGAGATTAATTCAAAAAATGGAGTTCGAAATATTGCTATTTTATGTTGGCATTTCCCTATCTAAATGTGCGTTCACGTGAGTGGACTCGGCCTGGAGTTGGACTGGATCTGGACTGAAATTAGCTGAGCTAGTTGTGTTCACATTACCGGTTTGGACGTCCAGTAAAAGTGCTTTGTTGAGAGAGAAAGAAAGATGTAGAGTTTATTTGAACCAAATTAGCCCTTTCGGGTCCAAATCCAGTCCGACTGCGTTCACACTTAATCGAATCCAACTTTAGTCCTTTCTCAGACCATCTCAAACAGGTGGAATCCAATTCAGTCCAAATCCAGTCCGATTCCGCTGACGTAAACGCATCTTAAGATCACAAAAGCATCTGCGAATATCTTCTAAAATCCGCAGTTGGACATTATTAATTTTTAATTTTGCTCTCCCCGTTTCAAAAATATATACCTGTCTCAACATGGTATCTAAGCATATTTGATTGTACCTCAAGTTCATCTCTGGCACTATTTAAACATTCTTCAATTTCATCAAGCTTCTCCACATTCTTCGTCATCTCATCAATAGCCATTATCTGCGACAAAGTTTAGACACGACATGCATCATCAGAAGTGATTCGACAGTTTTACAACATGTACAACACAAAAAGAACACAACATAATACAACGCTGCTCATCGAAAACCAACGCCACAAAACGCCGCATCAGGCAATATAACACAACACAAAATCCCACAACGTGACACAACACTGTGCAACATTTTACAATAACACAACTCGACACAACAAAATTCAACTCAACACAGTGCAGCACAACACAGCACTAAAATACTCGTTTCTAAATTACCTCTTTCTTGCGGAAAGCTTCAACTTCTTTGCTGTAGCCGTTCAGTCTTTCTTCGTAAGCCTTTAACCTAAAAGACACATGATAAAAAAAGTGTTGAAATTCAACGACATCACTTTTCCCGCCGGAACGTTTACATGAGATGATTTGTCCACCATGCACAATCACACAGATGGTATATTAACTGATTACGGTCCGAGGAAATTGAAAAAACGATTGAAAAATTCTTTCTAATCTTCACTCAAACCCTGTATTTCAGGGGCGGACCGAACAGAGTTCATTAAGTATTTAATTCAGTTCACGTTTGTAACTTTCGTTGGCCATCTGAAGCCTTATAGCGCAATGGTTATAACCTCCCATCGCTGTACAGTAGGTTGCGGGTACAAACACCTGCGATTTTCTTTTCACGCGGACCTCAGTCAGTCAACACAGATTACAATAATTTCCATATTTCTGACAAATGGTGACTTCCGTAGAACTAATACATTTTCCGTAATGCGAAACAGCCGAAATTTCTAACCTTCGCTCAGCACCTGAGTCCGTGTGGCTCAACGGTTAGGGTGCTTCGTCAGTTATCTGAAGGTTACGGGATTCGAAAGCAATCTTTACTGAATTGTGAGCCTGAATAATAACTGTGTCTTTCAGTTCATCAGGTCACACTACGTCACACCGTCGACAAACAGAACAAACAAAAGTAATTAACGGTCTTCTCCAACTATTTGTGCCGTCTGCTAACGCACCTTTTCTTCAGGTCATCCATTGCCAGATCGCGACGATGTCCTACTCTGTTTCGGCTCAATTCGAAAATTTTTTGGATATGCTGTGGCCAGTGGAACACAGTGCTGTTCAACTTGATGTCTTCGTCTGATATTTTTTTCAAAAAAGAAAATTCTTTAAATAAGACAACATATAAAATGGAGTGGAAAAAAATAGCCCTAGGCCTTTCGGAGGCTTGATTACCATCAAAACACTTAATATTGAATTTTTTGCCACAGGTTTGGTTCAGGCCTTACAGAGAGCTTTTCTTCCATTCTTAGTAAAACCGATGATCTGTTGTACGCGGGAACTACTGACCAATCCAATCACATTTATGAGCTCACCTCACAGTATCAGTGTTTTGACTCTCCAATTTCGATGTAAAATTACGAAATTTGCGTTTTCTAATCGCAATGTATACGTGGATAACGTTTTTGAACGAAAACTTACAGATTTTTTACTAGTCATGACTTCATACTCGAATCGTTAATTGAAGCTAAAAATTCCAATATATAAGTAATTTTTAAAATTTTTTTTCGCCCAAAAATTGGCATGTTTTCCAAAGGGCAGTTGCCTTCTAAAAACCTGTCCCTCGTTCACCCCACCGGGTCTTAGGGTCTGGCCCCGCTATTAGACAATATCAGTTCATGCTTGGAATTGAGCGCGAAGACACGAGAAACTCTCTGGACATCTGTCTTTAACGAATGGGAAAGGATTTGTGTAAGTTCGAGAATCGATCATGACTTGTTCTTTTTCTCGTTCCAAGTCAATGATCATTAGTTTTGGTTATAAAGTAAATGGTTTGAACCTGGGAGAATTGTTACATGTTTGTGGAAGTTCATCGTCCAGGTTAGTGTAGTCTTGAGAAAGACTGTTGGTGGAAGTGACTGACGTTTACTCTTCACTTGACGCTGAAGATGACCGCTGCTAAGGCCGTCGAAATGTCAGTCACTTCCACTAACAATCTTTCTCAAGACACCACCAACCTGGACGATGAACGTCCACAGTTTTGGTTTTATTCTAAACATGAAATTTTTGCCTTCGTCGTTCATCCTGCGATAGTTCAGTCTTATTGTTTTGCCGCGTCAAGTTGTACCAAGATGACCGACTCACAAGGTAACGTTGCATAATCCAACAAGAAGACCAATCTCTCTGCTGCCTCGTCCACAGCTGACTGTAGTTTCATGATCAACGTAGTGCTCGCATACTCCAAGTATTGGGTTAACGATACCAGATCCGCGGTGTTATTGGGCATTTCTTGGACTTTATCCGAGATCTCGTCGTACTGCTTACAAAGGCTAGAACAAGTGACAGAAAAATACTGGGAACTTTTTGTACGTCCGGTCAATTAACCTGGCACTGCGGTTAACCGTTTTGTGAAAGCGTATTGTGTGAGGAAGGAAAATGGAAAGCAAATGTTATTATGGAGGTAGAGTGCTGCGTCGGCATTACAGAACGACTTGTAGAAAACGAAAAGGTTGGGAAACTGCTGGAACTGAGGCGTAGAAAAGCCGACGTTGCGAACGAAGGTCCTTCGCCGGAGTGAAACTGCTTTTAAAGTATCAAAGTATCAGTAAATAAATAAGCAAAAACAAAAGTATCGGTATGTAAATAAATGAGTAAAAAAACCCAAAAGAGAATAAATAAATAATCCGGCCAACAAACACTACAGAAAAACAAACTCAAAGAAACAAAAAAAAAATAACGAAACAAAAAAAACAAAAGAAACAAATAGGACGTGATTCTAACCTTAAGGCGGTCTTCCACGAATTTTATGGCACGAATAGACACTTCTTTGAATAAACTGAATAGATTTCTCATTATTTCCAGCCGAGAGCCCGCGAGACAAACGAAAAAGTCATTTCGTGCGAAAAAAACTCGTCTTGAGGAAAACTACCATTGATCATTTCAACCAGTGAAAACAAGGTTGAAGTCAAGGTAAGGTCGGGGGAGCAAGCAATTAATGAAGAAACGAATGTGAAAAGTGAAATACAAGGGGACGGACAAGAAGGACAACGGAAGAATTCACTGGAACACAGCAATCAAGTGAACTGGGGGATAAGTATTATGAGCGAAACAAAGAAGACGGAAATGAAAACCAGAACAAATGTCAACTACACCAGAATTTTCCATCCAACGATGGTATCGACAACGGACTCTGTGCCTTACCCCCGATTTGTTTCTCTGTTCCCGTCAACGATGTGTGTAATCAGTTTAACGGCCAACTTCGTAGCTCTTTTGGCCAGTTCTTCGTTGACTTCTTGGCAGTTCAAGGAAAACATATTCAACGGAACGGTAAGATGAAGGGAAGAGATCTCAGTGCAAAGATTCTGATAGGAATCGATTTTCTACAGCAAACAACCGAATAAAAAATAAAATAGTTTGATATCTACTGGCAATAATCTACGTTAAACACCAGGAAGAAAAGAGCCTTTCCAACTCGGAACTTTGAGCATTATCATACAGGAGATAATTTATGTTTAACTCTTTCCTGTCCGAGGACTTTCCGCTTGAGGACCTATACGGACAGGAAGGAGTTAAACAGACTTACGAAACTAATAACTCGATCTCGAATCGACTCGGGTCCAATCGTTCGTTACGTTTATCGGGCATGGATACCAGCAGGTACATGCCTTGGGCATGTAGTGTGACTCCTTCGCTTTTCGGTACATCACTTCGTAAAACAGAGAGTCAAAAAGGAAAACCTTAACAGGTCAGCAAATGGTTTTCGACGAGTTATTCATTGGCCAGTCCAAACAAGCTCTGCTGGTGGGTAAAAGAGACTACAGGCTGCGGCCTACCCACTGACCTCAATGTAACTGGACTGTGTATGAACCTGTGGAAAATGGTCTCAAACGTCCACCATCTTGGCAGGTAATCAGCCCTCCTCAACCAATCACATGTAAGATGTGTTTCACGAGACGGAAAAGAGGCATGGGACCAAACTCGAGAGAAAAGCGAGTTTAGTGAGTTGACAACGTTTTGAAGGCTAAAAACATTTGTCAGTAAACCAAAAATTTGACTACGTTCGGACGTCTTTTACAAGTTTCCTATCGGAAAATAATTCTGAATGTTTTTTAGGCAGTATTGCTCGTCGAAACTCGTCGGATGACTCACCAAGATGGCGCCGGTCAATTAAGGACAGCCTTGGCAATACAAAAGTGTCGGAGATCCGCAGTCCAGTTATAAAGAGGTCAGTGGACCTAGGCAATTATAATGGTCGCAGTACTGGACTGGATACCAGCCACAACGAAAACCGAATTCAAGTTTCAAACTAAGCTATATGTCCCCTTTTAACCTTTCACTAGCGTGAGACGTTCTCCGCTATTTCACTCTGGTAAATCCAAGACGATTTTACTTGTCAAGGAAAGATCTCGGCACGCAATGGAAGGACCAGGATAGCTCCCTACAGTTTCCATTTCGGTTATATCTCAATCACTATGTTACAATCAAATCACCCTACGTTTAGATGTGATAGACCTATAGCTATTCACGCGATTGCGTTTCTAAACGATTGAATGGAAATCAGGATTTAGTTTACCTTGGAAAAAGATAAGAGTGTAACTTGTTCTTCGAGAAATGTAGCCACCTCAGTTTCGGCTTTGTTATTGAATAAATCCTGATATTTCTTATAGGTGTTCAAGTATCTGTTTAATGAAAAAAAAATAACAGAGATACATGACGGAGACGTTTGCTTAATAGTAAGACTCCGTTGAGATTGTAAAAGGTGATCAAATGGACGAATAATTGTTTAATGGCTTAAGGATTATCTACACGTGCGATTTTATCCCTTGTAACTGTAATCCTGGTTCATGTAATCCCTCCGCAATCAGTCTATGCAGCACGAAATCTGATGACAATTCGCTGCAATTCGTCCTTGATGCGCTTCTGAGTTAAACACATACACTATGATAACAATCGCGAGGCACAAACTTATACGTGTAACAAGGTCTTTAATCTCACTTTTGTGGACCCGTGGTGTTTAGTTTGAAGATTTCAACGGCTTCTTCCATGAAGTCTTGAACCAAGATTTCCTCTACGTCAACACTTCTTAAATACAACTGACGTTCGGCCATGTCAGGGAAGATTTCTGTCTCAACCTAATGACCACACGAGAAGACGTCTTGGATTTTAGGTACATGTATGAAGAGAATGATGGAAAAGAGACAGTTTAAGAGCGAACATAGATCGCTAAAACCAAACGATCGCAGATCTAGTGTTGCATAATAATGAGAAAAGGATGGATGGACAGTCAGGAGGTAGGTAGGTAGGAATGTAGGTAGGTAGGTAGGTAGGTAGGTAGGTAGGTTGGTAGGTTGGTAGGAAGGTAGGTAGATAGGTAGGTAGGTAGGTAGGCAGGTAGGTAGGAAGGTAGGTAGGTAGATAGGTAGGTAGATAGGTAGGTAGATAGGTAGGTAGGTAGATAGGTAGGTAGGTAGGTAGATAGGTAGGTAGATAGGTTGGTAGGAAGGTAGGTAGGTAGGAATGTAGGTAGGTAGGTAGGTAGGTAGATAGGTAGGTAGGTAGGTAGGTAGATAGGTAGGTAGGTAGGTAGGTAGGAAGGTAGGTAGGTAGGTTGGTAGGAAGGTAGGTAGGTAGGTAGGTAGGTAGATAGGTAGGTAGGTTGTTAGGTAGGTCGGTAGATAGGTAGGTAGGTAGGTAGGTGGATAGGTAGGTAGGTTGGTAGGTAGGTTGGTAGGTAGGTTGGTAGATAGGTTGGTTGGTAGGTAGGTTGGTAGGTAGGTATGTTGGTAAGTAGGTAGGTAGGTAGGTAGGTAGGTAGGTAGGTAGGTAGGTAGGTAGGCAGGTAGGTAAGTAGGTGGTTAGGTAGGGAGGGAGGGAGGGAGGGAGAAAGGAAAGGAATAAATAGATAGACAGAAGGTCAGGACACGGAAAATAACAAGAAAAAAAGAAATCAAAAGAAGCAAAAGGACTGACGAAAAAGGGAAACACCAGTAGCAAAAAGAAATAGAAAAAATTATAAGAAACTATAAAAGGGAGAAAAGGAAGATTCGAAAAATAAAGGGAGGTCATGGACATGAAGGGAAATCAAGGGACGTCAGGGAAGGGGAAGGGGTGAGAGGGGAAGAGAAAGGGAGGGGTGGCAAATGGTGGAACAGGAAAGAACATGAAAGGAAAGGGAATGGAAAAGCAAGGAGAAGTAATCCAAACGGTTAAGAAACGAGACTAAAACAAAGAAATGAAACGAAACGAAATAAAAGCTGGACAGGAATTATGTACCAATACAGCAAAAATATACGGAATGACTTAACCCTTGGTAGTTCTTGAGCACTTGTAACAATTTCCGACATCAACGTAAGAATCATGTCTCGTAAAGCTCGGAATGGGGGATCAAAAACAATCTTGGCGCCTTCGATGTGCAGTTGAACAGTGAGGACCTAAAAAACAAAACAAACACATGTTATTCCAGCAAACGCACGGACTGCCGAAACGTCATGTAACATTAAAAATAGTCCGGATGAACAGCAAACAAACTTTTCAAACAAACACATGAACAACTTAGGCATAAAACTAACCATCCTGATACATAATCGATAATTCAGCGGACAAAACTCAAGCTTAAATCCATCGCAGCTCAAAGTAAGCAGCTACTAACCTGTCGGACGACGTATTTGAGATCGTGGAATGTCTCCCCAAAATCGTTCCCATCCTTAAACGAGACCATACAGTTTATCGACATTACGGCTGTAAATCCCCGGACATGTACGAATGAAAATTAGCTCACTCCGGGTTCGGTTTAAGGAAGCTCCCAACAACATTTGGTTCTGCGCCCGCGATCGGGTTTTCATCGGTACGTTAAGGGCACACGACTCGTAAATTAAGTTTATCTTACTTAAAAGGACTCTAAAAATAACGAGGAATGTCAATTTATTTCATTCATGAACCCGTTTGACAATGTTGTTTCCCATGTTATATTTGGAAAGAGATCTCGCCCACTCAGGTCCCCAAGATCAACTCCAAAAAATACTGGAGTTTTGTTGATAAACTTTCAAACTTGTCTTGAACCTCTTCGCTAAATTATACATGCATGATTGGAGTAAACTCGCCCACCTTGTAAAGTTTCAAGAACTCCACGAAATCTTTCAACGATTCCAGTACTAAACTGCGTAGTTGAATCGACATCAAGGCTGCGACACATGAGAAAAACTTTTGAATCAAGGTGGTGGAGTCCCCTTCGGCGACTGGAATCAAGCGAGTCCAATGTTCCTTATTCACCATTAGAACCTTAGCACATTCTGGGATCCATCTTAAGTGAAAAATCGACGATGGTGAAGCGAAGGTTACTATTTATACCGGTTCGTAGTTGACATGTGTATTGCTAACTGCAGTCTCGACAAGTCATGTAGTCCACATTAAATTAACGATATTGGCAGATGCTGTGCGGCTTGCGGTAGCTTGGTGTGCAGATTAAAACTGTGCATGTTCCTTAAGCTTATACACCCAGAAAAGTTTTCTGAGCCCCTAACGGGAATCGAACCCACAACCTTCTGGTCGCCGGTGAGATGCTCCAACCATTGAGGTACATGGACTCAGATGGTGAGCGAAGGTTACATTTGCGTACTAGTTCGTATAGATGGTAGACATATGTACTGCCAGTCTGCAAGTCTCGATATGTCGCCTATTTATTTACGGTAATCAATGGTGTTATGAAAATGTGGTAGCTTGGTTGTTATATCAGTGATGTTTGTTATGCGCATGCTCGAGCTAATCTACTCAGAAAAACTTTCTGAGCCCCTGACGGGAATCGAACGCGTAACCTTCTGATCGCCGGTGAGATGCTCCAACCATTGAGGTACATGGACTCAGATGGTACGGCAAAGGTTACTATTTATATTGGTTTGTCGTTGACATCTCTCCGGTGATCAGATGGCTACAAGTTCAATTCCCGTCAGGGGCTCTGAATTTATAAGCTTGAAGATCATGCGCAATGTGCCTGCATGTGGAAACTCGTGTCCTCAGAAAGAAAATCTCTGAGCCCCAGACGGGAATCGAACCCGTATCCTATTGGAGACCGATGAGACGCTCTAACCATTGAGCTACCAAGGCTCAGATGGTGGGCTCAGATGTGCTGCCTACGCGGAAGCCACGACATAATAATAATGGAAATGAGCTAATAGCGTACGGAGTTCGTGGACAGATTTTGGTATGAAAAATAATTAGCATAAAATAATTAGAATGAAATAATTTACAAGTTTTACCCATAAACTATCGCTTGCTGTAAGTTTATAAACATCTACAACTCATGTATTCATGCACTTACGTTTTCTTCAAGAACTCTCTTGTTCTGGCGCACTGTTTTCTCACCATTTCTTGAAACTCCTGAGGTGCCACAGGCAACCCTGAAGCATGAAGTTCTCCACCATCAACGAAGCGAACGTGGGAGAACCTGCAGAAAATGTAACGTCATAAGACGTCAGAGTTATGAACACAACTGCTGACCAATCTAATTTTTCCCACTCAGATAGGATTTCACGTTGAATTTCTTCAATTTATATTTTATTAATTTTCTTGAGGACTGTGTAAGACCGTCCATTAATAGCCATGTTAGCGACGATCACGGCCGACAAACAAAGTGGCCGAGGTCTTTAGCTATATAGAAATCTGCACGGTATTATCGGTGTAATGAAGCGACCTTTGAACATCTTCTGTTTGAAAAATAAACCAACCCTCCTCCCCTTCGAACATGGATGGGCGAATAAAGTTGGGTGGGGACATTGCAATATTTGTGACTTGGCTGGAATTATTCTTTACCTCAACAAAATATTGCAATTTTTTTCAGGAAAATCGTGTCTTTAGCAATATTTCAGCGAGAAAATGCATTTTTGGAGCGAATTCATTCGTCCCTCCACGAACTAAGTCTGAACAGGGACTCACTTTCCAGTGTTTACAAAAGGGAATACAATCTGGGGCAACAATCCAGATCAGAGTAAACCGCTAAAGCTAACATTTTGGTTTACATAATACAAGGGGAAATGGAAGATCAGATAAACCTTCCTTCCACTCTCAGCTCTTCAAAATAAACGTTGGGTGGGAGAAGCAAAACCAGAAAATGTCGTTACCAGCTCGCAAGATGATCTAATCGAACTTTTGGTATATGGACAAAACATCTATGACCCAATCACAGCATCTCTTTTTGCACACATTCTTTTCTTTTGAGAAACGAAACTGCATCACCACATTTTGACACTTCTCTACCTGTTAGTCCAGACATTTTGTATTTCCATCATAACAGGATTAGTTGTAAAAACGTTTTTCGTCGCCAGTTCCTTTCCCTTTCGATACGAGTTATGCCAGGGCACAGGAGCACGGATGGTTCTAGGTGGAACAGAAAGTTGGAGCTAAAGTTGGAGTGAGGATGTAATAAAAATGCTCAAAAGGGCATTTTAAATATTGTTACAAGTGCGCAAAGCTCTTTAAGAAGAAATTCTGTCGTATCATTTTGCTGCGGACTTTTATGCAAGTGCAAAACACGTCTCCCACCTTGTTTATCGCGCGCTCGTATGTAAAGAGTAACAACTGTAGTTCTGTAATTGTAATTATAATTGTAACTGTAATTCCATCCAAACTTCTTTGCACTCGAAACGGGGTCTATGTTCACTGGAGGTTAAATCCTTCACTGCTGCATAAGACTTTGGTTATTTTACTCTGGCTAACGCCAGACGATTTTACTGGTCAAAGGGAGGAATCTGGCAGGGAATGGGTTAATTTTAGAGGGTGGGGATTATATATTTTAAGATCCAACCGGGACCAGTAGCGACAAATGCAATAAGTTCCACTTGATGTTTTTTTTTTGGCTCTTTTCTATGACTAGGCACGAAGAGTGGCGTAGCCAAGGCGAGTCCTTGGAGACTTGTGTCCCCAAAATTTTATTGGCCCTCACAATCTCGTCCCAGATCGCCTAACTTTCGAAACGCTAAATTCAGTTCTACGGTTCTAAATGGACAAAGCAACTACTTTTCATTGATGGATAAAACGAATGTGTTTCACAAAGCTGTCGATAAAGCATTGCATGTTCCGTGGGAGAGATGTGCTGCTGAAAGAGGAGAAGTACGAGGCGTTGAAGGCTATTGTTGTCGGCAATAGCGACTGCTTTCTCATTTTACCGACAGGGTTCGGTAAATCGTTGATTTATCAGCTTTTGCCAGCTGCCTTTGCCGGCACAAATGAGATATCACGTTTTTCCGAAAGGGTATAGACCAAATCTACTTTACCTGCCATAGTTCTGAAAAGAACTGTTCGTTTTACGTTAGAAAATCAATTTTTAAAAGAACTTTCGAAGTTGTTTTGATTTGAGCTTCGGGCGCAATAGATTCTCAACGTACTGGGCGCGAGAACTGAACATCAACTAATCAAGTTGCGAACCTTATAGGGTTGTCCCAGAGCTTCCGTATCCTTGGCGGTGGCCAAAAGGATCGTAGGCTCTGGGAACAAGACTGGATGCGGCTTTGAAAGGATTCGGAAACAGAAGGTCACAAGGTTCAAATCTGAGCTAGAACGGCTAAGCAAAAGCATAGTATTACAGTAATACTTGTACAGATGGTGCACTTCACCTTTGCGGAAAAGATTTGGGAATGTAACTGATTTTTAAGCGTACTCTTTCAGCAGGGTCCATAAGAATGTAATCGACTAAAAAAAGCAAAGAAGAGTTATTAAGGAAAGGAAGAAGAAGGAAGGAGGAACAGAAGGAAGCACGGAGGGAAGGAAGGAAGAAAGTAGGACGGCAGGGTGAGAGAAACGAAAAGAGAAGAAATGGAACGGAAGGAGGAAGGGAACGAATCAAATCGGAATGGAAGGAAGCAAAGAAATGGATTAAAGGAAGGAAGGAAAAAAGTAGGAAGAAAGAAAGGAAGGAAGGAAGGATTTAAGGAAGAAACGAAGGATGAAAGTTATATTTCCCTAACAATTAAACACAGAGCAGAATAAATATCGCTGAATAAAAAGCTCAATATGTAAGTAAGTGTACTACTAGGTGATTAGCTGTTCTCTTTCAATACACATACACAAATAACTTAACAGCTAACTTCATCCTCTGTTTAAGCATAAAAGCTACCATAACCGTAATTTTAAGAACTTCACACGGGTGATTTCATGCGATCACCTGAAATCACATGTGAAATAAATCTACAAATTTTTCATCTTTTTATTTTCACATATAATTTAATTTCACGTGTTTTACAAATTTTCAAACCTTTCACACCTGGTTTACATTTGGTTCGCATGTGATCACATGTGAAATAACTTTCCATATTCTAATTTCACATGTGAAATCTGGCATGTGGAATTTTCATATGGGCAGTTAAAGGTGGAAACCCAGACTGCTTAAAACTGGGGTATTTCAAGATATGTGACTCACCAATAGCTCTCCTTATACTAAAAATGTAGTCATTCCCGACTTCGTCAAAAAGTGCGTTCACCAAATGATCGAGCTCCGGGTCGTTTTTCATCCTCAGAGGAATCTTGTTAGCCATAATTCTCTGCATCACAGAGGGGTCGCAGTTTGCCAAGCAGTCTGTCTGAACTCCTTTTGTTACGTAAAAGTAATAGCGCTATGAAAACATCGTAAGACATGGTTAGTGCTTAATGCTAAACACTAACTTAGTGGGAGCTTGGTAAATCTCAGACGACTAGGGGACGTTCGTCAAGCTCGTTCTCTCAGAAAAACGATTTCTGAGCCTTAGACGGGAATCGAACTCGCAACCTTCTGATGACCGGTGAGACGCTGTAACCATTGAGCTACCACCACTCAGATGGTGAGCCAGGGTGCAGGTTCGTCATATGTACTGCCTAAGTGGAAGTCACGATATGATAATAATGATAGGGCTCAGAGCGTCTAGGGCCCAGAAATTGTTTTTCTGAGAGAACGAGCTTGACGAACGTCCCCTTATATTAGTTGGGCAATTAGTTCGATGATTTCTGATTTAGTATGAAATAGGACTCGGCTTGGAGTCTGACCAATCTAAGATCGACATCGGATTAATGTAAAATTGTTGCTCAACAACCTGTATCAAGAAGATGGCAGTTCAAACTATTATTTGCCATTTTAGAATAATCACGTCCTTTTGATTGAATTAAAGTATGAATGAGCCCTTCGATCGATCTTAGGGTCGATCTGTGATCAACTCACCTCTAGCGCGAACGGCTCTTAAAATGTGGGCAAATTACAAGCATTTCCAGTAACTTGCAAATCTAAATAAATAAGTTGTGACCACTACACTAAGATTCTCAGGGTAGTGAGTTCGAATCCCAGCAGTAGGCCGTAAGTTACCGTTAGGCCGTTACCGAGAGCATTGTCGTGAGTTTTTTCCGAAATATTTGCGAAAATAGCCTGTCGAATTGAGATACTATCAGATAAAATCTCAAAACTCAAGCTTATAAAAATTACCCGTCTAGCTAGTCCAACTCGTGCAAATGAGGAAAGCTCATAGCTTCATAGCACCTGATGTCTAAAGAGAAATACCTGAAGATCTTTCTCAGATGGTTCGTCTTTGTCCAAAGAATTCTTCTTATTGTTTTCCTCGACAGCTTTGATTATGGTAAGTTGTTGTGTTGGAGTGATAGCTCGACTGGGAGGAAGTATTTGAGGTTGACTGTGAGAAATAGAAAGGAGATATTATGGTTTTAATAAAAAAATACTCAAAACGTAATGGCGAAAATATTTAGAAGAAGAACTGAGAAAATTTTGAGAATTCACTGAATATAATGTTACTGTAGTTTACGAGTAAATTATAGCAAACTTGTAAACTTTAACGCCGTTGAAAAGGCCGTATCCTAGATTCGAAGAAAACAAAACAGACCAGTTTTTCTGTACAAATTGCCTTGGTAACCCGTAAGTCGATACATGAACGTAGTGAAATATAGCGAAACACACGTAATGTAGCGAAACAGGAAAAACCTTTAAAAACAGTTGTATGCCTGTGAAAAGTCAAAATCGTATGCTGAAAAAAAAAATTAAAGATTATACGCCAAGTGCCACCTTACCCTTTCAATGTTTCTCTCCTGCCCTCTGATTTACTTCTCTGACGTGTGATCGGTCGTTTGGAATGAAACGAAAGTTCTCGAGCTCATGCGAAGTCAAAGAAATTAAAGTCTCTGAATTTGCTTGAATTTGTCTACGCCAAAAAACTCATGCCACAAACTTAAAAAGGTGCTAAGAAGTTAGAAAGGTGCTACAAAGTTAGTAAGGTGCTACAAACTTAGAAAGGTGCTACAAATTTAGAAAGGTGCTGCAAACTCAGAAAGGTGCTGCAATAATAAAACGACTTGAACAATACTGGGCTGCACACTGTGAACAGAAGAGAATTTAGGAAAAACACCACACGGACGTCATGAACGACGCGGCCTTACAATATAATTTCTCTTCCAAAACAAAAGAAACGAATAGTTTCAGTTCCCTTCAGTACTTCTCGTGTCATCCTGGCGCCACATAAGACATGACGAAGCGCATTTCCATGTTTTCACGACGACGCCGGCACATATGACCGGAACAACGTTGGGCTGTATTTAACGAAAAAAGTTAATCGAGCAACTGAAATCGGCTGGAAGAGTTTTGCACGAAGAAAAATTATGTCCTAAGTTTAACATGCGTGGTTTGTTACATGCCCCTAAAACTTAAAATACTCTGCTTATTGGCGTCGGCGTTGCAGCTTTCTTATACTCCCTAAAGGCCCAAACACCCCGAGCGCGATGCGGCAAAGCGACGCGATTTTTCAGTTTTCAGAAACACATAAAAATGTCCCCGATGTAAACTTTATTAAGATTTGACAAGGACATTATTTAGTGTTATATTCGGGCAGCATCGAGTCGAAAATTTCTCTAAAGGGACGATTTTATTCCCTTCTGAAAACTGAAAAATCGCGTCGCTTTGCCGCATTACGCTCGGTGTGCTTGGACCTTAATGATGTGCTACACCGCGTGCTCAATAGGGCCGTTTATGCGAGAGAAAATAAGCCGTGAACACTCGTATAAAGGCCTTGAGTGAAAATAAGCCGCGGCTAGTTTAAGACACGAAAACACTCGTACGAGCGTACTGTTGGCGGCTTATTTTGGCCTAGGCTTATAGAAGTTGCGGCTTATTTTCTTTCGCATAAACGGCCCTATTACTTCGCAGCACTCCGTAAACAATGAGCTGTGCTGCACCATGTGAAGAATGGTCTCAAGGAATATTGTTGACATTGTTGCTTGTCAATGCTGAACAACCTTTTTGCAACAATGATGAACGGTATGGTCACTTGATCATCACCGTTTATCCATGATGTCAAAGTTGTTAAAGCGCTATAACCCCAATAACGCCGTAACATCTTGTGATATTTTGCACGACTATACATTCAAACTAGGTAGTATAGCTTTGCATAAAAAGATACAAGGTTGACTGCTTGCTCTAGTGTGAGGTCTGTGTAGCAGTTTGACCAAGTTTCTCATTTTTAGGTCATTGGCACTTGGAGTGTAGTTATTAGCAATGGATTCACTTGGAGTTCGATGGTACATAGTTTCCTTGTAGGGTGCTGCTCTGGTCCAGGAGGTGACCTTCATGATTGGAGGATATTCACTGTGACGAACAACAATCTGAAATAACAAGAAGCGATTGCATCGTAGTTTCCACCAGGATTTTTATGTTTTCGGAAATTGTCCCAAGAGATTTTGAAATTGTGTCCACAGCTATACTCTGTTGAAGTACCTTTTCCCACATGTTCCATACTTGTAAATAGTATATTTTCCATTAAATTACCATTGAAAATGTGACAATTGATATCCCTTGAAAAAATTTTGCAGGGATCAGTCCATCCCATTCTCCCCGTTTGAATGCTGAACATAAATTTTGTTCATGTGAGACCGAGGAGTATGTCAGAAGACTAGCAAAAGTTTATCAAGCTTGTAATGTCAGAAAAACGATTTCTGAGCACTAGACAAGAATCTGCCCTCAACCTTCTGGTGACCAGTGAGATGCTCTAACCATTGAGCTACCAAGACTAAGATGGTGAGCTAAGTAGCAGGTTCATCACATGCGCTGCCTAAGCAGAAGCCAGAATGATAATAATGTGTTCAGCATTCAATGTTTCCATCAGTAAGATCCATTTTTCTTTTTAGAAACTGGGGAATATTTTGCTTTACTCACATTGGATTTTGGGATCCCTCCACTTATTATATCCCGGTTTTCTGGCAATACCTTTCAAGCAGTAAATGGCAACTTAAATGCTAAACTACTTGACAAGGACCAGATAATTGCATATTAATGTACTTGGTTACACTCAAATTTGATATAAAAGTAGAGTGCTACATAGGAAATTTTGAAAGACTTGTAGAAAACAAAAAAGATTGGAACACTACGTTTTGGGCAAAGGTCCTTCATGGAACCTGAGGACAAGGTCAAAATAAAGGTCAATATACCTTATTCACAAATGGCTGCCAAATTAATGTTTTTTTTATATTTAACGTTCTTTTATATTTAACATTCTTTTACTTGTATACACCAATGTGTATACAATGTGTTCCTATGAACTGGTTTTCATGTATGAAATTCAAAAGAATTTTTCCCCAAAAGCATGGTCACAAGGGCCAATATTATTAATATTAAAGAATTCTAAATCACCCACCATTTATGAAAAAGGTCTATATTTACACTTTTCTGCCCTCAGTCTGTCCCTCCAGCATTAAAGATCCAAGAGCCCTCCCCAATAAAAATTTAAGCTTGTGGAAAGAGAAATAATGCATGTTATGTATACCATATCAAATAACTGACTAGTTTACAACAGCACTCATGATTCCAGTTAGTTAATGAGAGGTATAGTGATAGGTGAGCTGAGGGGCAATTTCCCTCAGGTGCCAAAACAAGGAGGACTTCAAATTATTATTCAAATACTAAAAGAAATATAAGGATATTACAAAGTCCACTGCATTTTTTCCCACCCCTGAATATCACCAAACTAATGTTGGCATCACTTCACGTTGGTATTGGAAGAACGGGGCGCCAGAATATTAAGTTTGCAAGTGGGTGCTGGTAGTTCTTGCTATGCAGCTGTAGCCAATCAGTCCCTGTTACATACACAATAATGCAGGTTTTACTATTGTGATACCTTTGCTCTCCTCGACTTGACTAGCACCCAATCACGACACCCATGGCATAGAGAGATAATCAACCACAGTAAAATTGCTTGGTATTCTATTATAGTTGTGCATAATATATTGCATTAAGCAAACAGCTTTTTGGAATAACTTTTAATCACAAACATTCTTATTCTGCATTGGGAATTTAACAGAAAAAATATTATTAAATAACCTTGACTGCGAAGAGAAGTTTTCCTTGTACGTATCGTTTTGGTAGGCAGCCGAAGCCGAAGGTCTTAGTATCTCTGAAGTTCAAGTTAAAGTGAGTATTAAAATAATTTTTCATCTGCAATGTTCGTTTTCATTGGTTGATAAACCTTTTGATTAGAACAGCTGTTACCTATAATAATACGTTGCATTACTTTGCATTGCACAGCGACACCTAGCTTTAATTGGCTTTTACTATCTATTTACAGCTCACATCAACAAATTGAAAACGTATGCCAAGTGGGCAATAAGGCATATTTATAGAGCCCAAAACGGCGGATAAAAAATAAAAATTGAAGAAATCCATGCTTTAGGCAAGTGTTCAAGAATATCTGAACTTTAGAAAAGCACGAACCTTGTATAAATCTGACGGTGCGTCCACGGAAGGAGGTAAAGGTGGCAAACTTGGCAACCCTCGAGAGCAACTGAAAAGAGCTTGTGAAGATCTCGACAGCTGCCAAAACAAGAAAGGAAAGATACTTTTATCACATTATGCAAACTTAAATGACGTCTTCAATAGTACATTGTTTACTTACTTTTACTTTTTCCATGTTTCGTGGTTGTTATTTCGCACAATAGCAGGAGTCACGTCAAATATCAACAAACGAATAGCCATAGGGAAGGTGACGATCATACACGCCATGCCCCCAAACTGGCAGCTTCATCGGCTTCATCGTGCTAACTATTCGCCATAGGAAATTTTCTTCTATTTACCTGACATAGAAAAAAGACAGTTTTCGAGATGAATACAGATAATCTTTGAAAAAATTCAATCCGGCGACCTTGGAAAAGGTTTGCTGATCATTCTTATCCGGGATATCTTGTTGCTATGCCAGAAGCCGACTGCGCCGTTGCTAAGTACGGGAAGACCTGGAGAGAAAAAGCAAGAAATGCATCCCATGCCACAAGTTGAAAACAAGGCGCAGCCGGGATTGCCGTGAGACACGCAAGGACATTAAGTGATGTTTCTGTTCAATTGAACGCAAATTTTCCTTAGCATTTTATTCTGTTATGTTTTACCACAGGCACAGTATTTACACTAGTACTAAGTACTTACAACAGTGGGATTAAGAAACACGGTCAAGAGCAGGAGTCCATATGCAATTGACAAAAACAGTTAATTTTACATGGAAACAAATTGCGCATGCTGTAGATAAAATTACCTAGTAAAACATTAAACGACATGTGAACGTTCGTCAAACTCGTGTCGTCAGAAAGAAGATTCTGAACGTGGAACCAGCTGATGATCGGTGAGGCGCTCTAACCATTGAGCTACCATGACTCAGATGGTGAACTAGTGCCTATGCAGAAGCCACGGTATGATAATAAAGGCAATGACCGGTACCTGCATGTCACACACAAGTGTATTTAACCGGTCATCAGAATCGAAGGTTGCAGGTTCGATTCCCGTCTGATCATGACCCAGTAATTTTTTTTTAAATAATTGCTTTTATTACTTCAATGCACATGCTACTCAAGCTATTCACCCCCAGTTTCTGGGACCGAGACGGAATGAAACCCCGTAACCTTTTCGGATCTGCGTTTATAAAGCCGAGTTGTGCTACTGGAAGGACAGAGCAACGGTTTTTCTTCAAGGAAGCGTAGTGCATTTACCAGGAGAGCACAGCTCACCTCTGCTTGGTTTATAAGCCGAACTTTATCTCTGGCGTCTCAGCCTCGAATCCAGTGCCAGGCAAGGGCCTGGCACGGCTTTAAAGCCTTGTCGCACTGGTTCATAATTTACATGTGCACTGCCAAAACGAAGCAACAAATCAAATGAACCGCCATTACGAACCAGTACAAACTGTCAACTTCGCTCTCCACTTGAGACCATGTAGCTCAACAGTTAGAGCATCTCACCGGCGACCAGGTTATGACTAAATTAAATTGAACCCTGTAACGCTCTGTGTCCGATATATCGGACTGCAAGAACAGAATGACAAACGAGAGAACGAAGCAAAAACAAAAAGAACAGAAGGGAAAATTTTCATGCGTTAAACGGTTATGAACAAAATCGAGGCTGTGTATGACGAAGCATTGTGTTATATATGCGTTTGGTCCATTGGCATAACTGCGCGCACTGCGAGATACTTTGAAGGGTTCGTTCCTCACAACATGAGTAAAATCGTCTGTTTGCCAAATTGAATTTGGCGTTTGCCAGAGTAAAGTAACAAAGAGGCTAAGATTCGCTTTTCTCCGCCGCTTCCACGAAAGCAGTGTCAGCAAATTTGCCGTAATTACATGCACGTCACGTGTAAACCATAACATTGAATTGACATTCAAACAACTGTTGATGTGTCCAAACAGCACAGGACAGAGTTTCACTGCTTATTTGGTTTGAATAGTCTTCCAAAGATTTGCAAAGGAGAATTTCAACATATTTTTCGTATAGATTCAAAGCTTGTGCAAAGCTAAGGTAATTCTTCAAGCACAAAACAGTTCACGTATTCACAGCAGGTGCCAAATGGGAGTCTGCCGTTATCCGTTTTCTGTAAAAGCGAATCCCAACTTTTCTGGTAAATTGAGACTCAGCTGAGGAAGAGTTCAGGTCTAGTTTCTACTAGGCTAAAATTTCCGCTTCGCGCTGCTGTTCTTTTGTCTTATTGGCTCTCAAGAACCCAATACCTCTTTCTTAGCTCTCATTACGACGTTAGCTGTCGGGAACTCTTTGGTTCCCGGGAGAAAGTCTACGTGATATAGGGAAAGAAAGAGAACGGGATTCTTGATTTGTTATTTGTCGTATTCATTTCTTTACCCTGAGTATACTAAGATACGCTCAGAGAGTTTTCATTCAGCAATGTCGGAAGATTTTCCGCATCTTTCTGGAGCAGCATGGCAACGCCAGCCAGATAGCTGTTCACGTCGGACACCCAAGAATTCCCCAGAGCCAGTAAGAAACAAGAAAAAGGCAAATACGAGCGGAAAATTCCGCCGGTAGAAATTGAGATTATGGCTTATTTGCACTGATGCCTTTTTCTACGCACGTATAGTATGCATAAAAGTTGAAACTTGTTTAGCCTTTTCCGTACGTGTTACCTACATCGACAAAAACACAGCATTTAGTAATCCGGTTAGATAAGTGTGTATTTATCAATTCAGACTTACATATGATAAGATTTAACGGATTTCAAC
This sequence comes from Nanipora kamurai, assembly GCA_036872915.1. Lineage (NCBI taxonomy): Eukaryota > Metazoa > Cnidaria > Anthozoa > Scleralcyonacea > Helioporidae > Nanipora > Nanipora kamurai. The sequence continues at coordinate 1,358,404 of JBAHVQ010000176.1, forward strand.
TTTTCCGCAGGTAACATGTACGTAGAAAAGCGCAACAGAGTTAACTAAAAAGCGCAGTTTAGAGCACAGAAGTAAACAAAACAAAATATCACGACAAGAAAACGAGAACTCCAAAACGGATCTTAGTCAAACCATGTAGATTTTAAAAAATTAAAAATTCACGAATGTAAGAATGGCGTCGATACTATAAAAACATTTTAAAGACTATAGTTTACCTGGACACGTTCATCCGTCCGGATCGGTTTGAAAACGGCGCTGAAGAGAAGTCACAAAATGCCGTTGCGTCCACACGCCACCACATTAAAATTATGTGGCCTGATCCACTTGGTACGATTTTATACATAATTATTTGTCTTAATGTATGTGATTCCGTGAGAAGTGACCTTCAGATGGTATTGTAACATTCACGAGCGAATAGCAAGCAGGAATTGTGATCTTACGAGTTAACTACATACACCGGAGTTACCAACGGATGCGAAAATCGTATCGTGCAGATGAGGCCTTACGGTGTCGTGTGGACAACAATGCCTGGATTATTCTACTTTGGTATGGCGTCCAAATTTTTTCCCTCTGAACCAGAAAGGAAAAAAAAACTGTCCGTGTCGTTTCTTTGTCTACCTTTAAAAAATTTCGAGAAATATAAACGGTTTCGAGTGACCGAAGCGATACTCTGCCGTTATCTTTCCCACCGGGGTCGAATGAACGAAGTCTAACATCACAGATGTTTACAACTAATTCAGTTGTCTAAGAAATATATAGGTAACATTTAGCTTTCTAGTAAAAGCAAGCGCATTTTCAACATGCAGTTTTTACGGGTATTTATGGCACTGAACGCCTTTAAAGGTTGATTTCCAACGCTTCGTTTTTCGCTTCCTCTTCTCAGCAAAGCATCACACTATTCTTGGTATGCCAGCAGAAATCAAAGTCACTTTGGATCGCATAGTTCAGCTGGGAACCAATCAGAACGTCATACTTGGTTGTAACGTACAACCGAGTGTCGACATATTCGTCGTAAAAAAGTGCAGCTAGTCAGGAGCGTGCATACATTGGACGTCGAAAAATAAGTAGAATTCATATCGCCAATGAAACTGTATGGTTCGTTGGCTTCGCTTCAAAGGTTTAACGATAAGTTCTTCCCGCAATTTATCCTCTGTTAAGTTTCCAGGATGCAAGGAAGTATTAATCAAGGTCACCAGTCTACGAAATAATGGCAATGTGCTTAACCTAACCGAATACGTTAACCTTCAACCAAGACACGAAGACGCGGCACTCCCCATCCAACAAAAGCCTGTAGTTTCCTTGTATATTTACGTGTTGTCGGGCGCTCAGACCACGTCAACTTGATCGTTCACGTGCACCAAAAATCCGTATTTAAATGTATGTAAAAAAACACAGCGTTGGAAATCACCCTTTTTCTAACGAACAACTTTAAATTTATCTAACATCTCCACTCAGTGACATATCGAGTTAATGTATCCAAAATAACAACTAACATCATCTTGCTGCACTTGAATCAAAATCGGTAACTCTTGTTTTGATTTTCGTTTCGTCGCCTCGTCACCGCCTGAGTTTTAGTCATAAACTATGCACCACACAAGAAACTTTACAGGCAAAAGCACCATAAACTTTGGTCGATCCCTGACATACGTCGCTTGTAAAAGGCATGATTCAGCGTTCCCACATCCGTTTGATTTCAATACCTTACGGTCCCGAAAATGTAAGATAAATGTTTTTTCCTTTTGTACAACGCCAGCGATTAACATACCCGATGAGGAGGTCAAGTCCACGTATCAAATAATGAACATGGACAACGTCCTTAAATTATCCTACCACTATACTACGTAACTAAGCACTGGTCAAACGCTTCACGACCTAAGGCGTTTGGGAGCTTTTGACACGAATCATAAAGCGAAGGACGACCAAGGAGAAACATCTCGGTCTTCCGTTATTTCTCACTCTAAACCCATCCAGAGTACAGAATTCGTTTACTTCATCTGACTTCGAAACGTCCTACCTATAGTTTAAAACGAACAGTTGTACAGTTAACTATTCGCTGTATCTTTCCTAATTCTGAACCCGTGTATTTTTACACAAATGACGAATACGAAGATATCTCAGGCTCAGGTTTCGGTTCAGCGTCGAGTAGGCGATGTCGGTCGGGATTTTCTGAAGAGTCGTCGGTCGATGAATGATACGCGGGTGCTGGGGATTCAGACCCTTCGGAAAGGTCAAAGCGCCCGCGAGACTGTGTCAGCGGAACACGGTCGTGATCGTCACTGCTGTCCCTGCCGCTCTCCCTGCCACTGTCCGATCGATAATCAGGTGGGTTCACGAAACGTCTCGACAAGCCGGGCTGTCGTACTTTGACGTTGATATCATTATCGTCATCGTCCTCTTCGTAACTTGGTGGTTTAGCGCTCTCGTTCACGGCTTTCTCCAGACTGCGGTATTTTCGCGGTGTTGGCTTCGGCCTGCGATCGGGCTCACGTTGAAGCCCGATCGGTCGCTCAGGTTCAGGTTCAGGTTTTCCGCTGATCAATGCCCGACGGAAACTACTGGATCTCGGATCGCTTCGTTTCCGACGTTGAATCTCGGAGCTATCAGATTCGTCACTATCGTAAGGCGAAAGCGCAGATCGGGTTCTTCGAGATGGCGGTCGATTGAATGGCGATGAATACGCATGCGGTTTCCTTCGATTATCTTCGTCGTCATCATCTAACTCGCTGTAAGGATCTAAGAACGGTTCGGAGCGCGCATTACCGCGGCTGGCGAAAGTAGCGTATGCCGGGGGAGGCGAACCGTGGACGTTATCTGTCGAGAAGGAGCGCGGGGGCTTGGAGTTAGGGTGGTGTTTATCTTGTTCTCGCAAAGCCGCTTCCATCTGACGTTTCTTGGTCGGAATATCGTCCTCGCTTTCACTGTCACTCACATTGGATTTCGCCTCCAAGCTACTCGCCTGTTCCTCTTCCACTTCTTCTTCTTCTTCGTCTTCTTCAGATTCATCCACAAGACGCCTAAAAGTAAAATAACTCAAGTGAGTTGGAGGATTTGCAATGGTTAGTATCACTATCGTCTTCCTCATCGTAATTCCTATTGTCGTCGTCGTCGTCGTCGTCGTCATCTTCATCACCGTCGTCAGAATCATCATCTTCTTCATAATCAACCACAATCGTCATTGTCACTGTCATCATCACCGTCATCATCATCATCATCATCATCATTACCATCATCATCATCATTACCATCATCATCATCATTACCACCATTATCATCATTACCACCATCATCATCATTACCATCATCATCATCATCACCACCATTATCATCATCCCCATCATCATCATCATCGTCATCCTCATCATTGTAATCGTCACCATCTTCCTCATGACCATCATCATTGTTATCACTGCCATCATCATCGTCATGATCATCATTGTCGTCATCCTCATGACCATTATCGTTATCATTGCCATCATCATCATCATCATCATCATCATCATCATCATCATCAT
>JBAHVQ010000176.1:1376562-1395855 GCA_036872915.1 Nanipora kamurai
CCTTCTTGGGGAGATATCCGGTGACCCTATTCTAGTGTTATTGTTTTTAGTTTTTAACTAGAAACGTTTTTGGGCTATTTGCATGTACCTTTTGCTGGCCACGAAACCAGAGTAGCACTTTGAATATGACTAATGTAGCTGAATGTTTTTAAGCATTTCGAAAAAGCTGTTAACATTGTTAACATATTGATGAAGCGAGTAATTCTCCGAAAAATCATCAACTACCAACCAGAGACAACGTACAGAATATCAACGATCCCCCACGATCAATCCATTAAGAATGTATGATCAACAGAAATCAAGGCACTTCAACGTGGTGAAAAAAAAGAAAGTGTTTTGTAGCTACAAGAAAGTCAAGCAATGTACCAAGCGTTTGAATCACAGTTTGGAAACACACAAAAAACCTTTGGTACAGTGCATTTTGTTAATATAATAATCAAAGCATGAGACACACATTTCAGCAAACTTTTGCAGAGAAATTTTCTGCGTTTATTTTCTCGGAAAGAAATACGTGTAATAACCAATCAGAGCTCGCGTAAGATAAACGTTATTTTATAAAACAATGTCACTCACCAACAAGTTCCAATCTCCCAGACGACTTGTGTACGTCCGTGGCCCGAGGGCCATTCCTTGCTATGCAGGTATATTGTGCGACATCGCTCCGTTGGACGTTCTTTATCTTGTAAATTCCATTATTGCCGTTGTCGGGCGGATTTGGATTTCGTATGGGATATCCGTTCTTCTCCCACGTGAAAGTGAGGGGCGGGGACCCCATCGCAACACAACGTATCTCCGCTGGTCTACCAAGCACGGCATATACCACTCCAGGTCCATACGTAATGTTGGGCGGGAGTTCTGAAAACGAACATCTTTTATTACTAAATTTTGTACGTTACCTATTGAGTATTTCTTGAAAAAAAGCTAAAATGTTTTCGACAGTGAAGTCACCATTCGGGTCAAAATAGTTCCCTGGTGATTGTCATTATAGACGAAAACGTTTAGTTTATATTTAATTGTGTTGTTTTCTAGATGCCCTTTTAGACTTTTAATCAAGAAATTCATTATCCTGGTATGCTGGGGTTAGGCAAAAGCGGGTGTGCGACTTCCGCGGGCAGATAAACGTAACTGTTGGGCATGATCCTTCATCATCAGTTGTGGAGAAACAGAATCATCCGAGAGGTGGGTGACGTTCAAACATCAGTCCAGGACTACTTGGCAGAGAGGTGGCAATGTGATTGACACAATCGCGAAATAAATACCTTCATCTAATAAAGTCACTCAGTTTTGCCACAGTTTTAAACAAAAGACCCAGGACTGCCGCACAGTGGATTTTGTCACTCTCCTGTTTCCGGATAATTCCATTCTCCAGTTACAGAGCCAAGTAATTAATTATTAAACTTTTCAGATATTTGACGCTGTTGAGCCCGTTTTAAAAAACAACTTATACATCAATTCACTGCCGTCAACCCCGGAATTTCTGCGACACCACTTGATTTCAGCAATTTTCATTACTCACTGGTGACTTCAACAGACGTATATGCCATCCCTTCTCCTCCATCATTCCTCGCAAAACATTGGTACATCCCTTCATCAGGATCCTTTTGAAGTCTTGTGATATTCAAGGTGTAATTACGATAATCTTGATATCTTTTTTCGGTCATAAAAATCCGGGAATCGGGCGAAAGCTTCGCACCGTTTCGGTACCAGCTGAGCGAATAACGGACTCCATCGAAGCTACCAGTTACCATACAGGTCAGGGTGGTATAGTTTCCAATGTGCACAATCTGGTTTTTTGGCTCGAGAGATCTGACGACCGGGGGTGCTGCAAGACATACGAGCAGACTTTATTTAGAATGATATTTAAACTGTGTATTGTTTAAAAGTGAAGACGAAATGAAAGAAATATTTTAGAACGAGAATATAGGAAGGAACAAATCGAAAGGACGTCAAATGCAAGAAAGTGATAAAAGAAAGATTCATAGGAAAGGAAAATTGGACAGAGTGGTAAACAAGAGGAATAACTAGTAAGTTTACCAAAGCAAGGAAAGATGGAACGAACGAACGAACGAAAGAAGTACAGAAGGAAGGAAGGAACGAATAAACGAAGTAACGAAGGAAAGGAGCAAGGTGGGAAGGAAGGAAAAAGGAAGGAAGGGAGGCAAGGCAGAAGGAGGAAAGCGAGGACCGAACATAGTACTTACCAATTACAGTTAAAGTTGCTTGGTGAACATTATTCACAGCAGCCCTGGTGATTTCACACTGGTATCGACCATTATCAGCTATATTCAACTTTCGTACTACTAGCCTCTTGTTAAAATCCTTGATGACATATTTTGTACCATTGTAAAGTATTTTTCCATCTTTTTTCCAAGTTATTTGAGGCATTGGTCTATGACAAAAAACAAAAAACCCAACACCTACTAACCGCCATACTGGCTTTAATTTTACTCAGGCCAGCCGTTCGATTTTGGTGGCCACAGCCACCCTTAGGCATCAAAGGATGAAATAAAGAACATACATAGAAGAAAGAACTGATAAGAGTATCAGCGATCCACTCGCCTATCACCTATCACATCATCGGTTCCTCACGTTGTGACTTCATCTTTGCATCGATAACAGAACGGAGAACGGAAAATTTACTAATTAATGATAGCAGAAAAAAGGGCCCCTAGTCGTTTGCTTGGAAAAAAGGTAACTGGGGATGGAACATAAAATATTGATGCCAACACTATAGCCTGGTTGACACGAGTAAAGCAAGTGCGAGCAACAGGCCGAAACAAAGGATGACACGAAGCAGGTATTCCTGAGGGAGAACACAATTATAAATACAAGCACACAAAATAAAAAGGAAAGCATAAGAGCACGACAAAAGAGAAAACAAAAGTTCTTTTGTTTTCTTGGTTGTGCTTGTGTTTGTTTTTCACTGGTTTACACATAAATTTTGATTTTGTTTGTGCTTACATTTGCATCACTCGTGTGAACCAAGCTTATCCAATTTTAGATCCCACTTCTTAAGCCTATCAGCAACAATACAGAATAAAAGGGCTTCACAATAACATTGAAATAATCATTAATATTCAAAAGGCGTATAGTCTGATTGCGTGCTCATATTTGATCAGGTCCTGTGGACTTTTATACCAAATAAAACTGTGAAAAGCTAAGGAACTGGAGTAAATGGGGTTAATGATTCACCCAATAAATAAGCACATAACAACTCAGAATCTATATTGAATTAAATTGCTAATTAAAATAAACGTTTTACATTAAGAAAACAAATGATCATAAATTTTCATGTTAAATTGTCATTCTAATTAGCACAAGGCTTTATTAGAAAATTTGCATAGATCAACCAATTTCAGTAGAAATACAACTTGTAAGCAAATTTTTTGAAGCTGTTTAACCCATTTAGGGGCAGGGGAGCACTCCAGTAGTTTATTTTGGCTAATGCCAGATGATTTTACTCATCACTGGGATGAACCCTGGACTATAAAAAGTTGTAGGTATACACCCAGTCATTTATTCAAATTTATTACATGTGTCAAGTTATTAAGTGTTTACAAGGTAGCTGGTGACACCACTACTCCTACCAATAAAACATTTGGGAGTTTTGAAATATAGTGCTGTACTTACTTGCCACTAGGAAAGCATTCAAAGGTAACTTCCTTCTCTCGTTCAAGACTAACTCTCTTGTCCTTTGGACCCAGCATAAACACAGCAAGGACATCAGAGTTGCTGAAAACTCCTAATATATAACACATACAGGGAGATGAATAATGAACTATTCAAGTGAGGAAACCCAGAAAAAGCCCTGACAGAAACATAATGATGGTAGCAATAATGATTAACACGAGTAACAGCTCTCCAATTACTTACATGTAATACAAACAATAATGATCAATTTTAGTAATACAACCACAGCAGTTTAAAATGCCAGATACTTAACCCCAGCCAAAATCATTAGTCTTGACCTTCAAATTTAGGCACCCTTGCACTACACAGGGAAACAATACTCTCAATAACCAGAATGATCATGCGTGACTTATTTAGGGGCCAGATTATTTATCACATTCATTTCACATTGTTCATTTTCATTCAGTTGGTTGTATGTTTAGGCTTCTATCGAATTCAAAAATAAAAGTGCCCTGGCAGTCAGTGGATCTAATCATGAAAACAGCACCTTGCCTGTCATTTGACTGTTATAGTCCTAGGTTCGAACCATTTACCTGCCTGTTGTTAGATTTTTATAGGTTCACAGTTAAATGATTCATTGATTATTGCACTTCATTCATTATTATCTGTTTACACTTGCACCTGACGCCTTTGGAAAAGGAGCATAAACCTATCTGATACACTGTAAAGATAGCCTTAATCAGAAATCAGAAATCTGTGCAGAAGCAGGAATCTAACCGTAGTCAAAGAGGTGAGAGACACATGCACTTACACTGTGCCACCAGCACTCCATACTAAATTTATTAAAGTCTGTCTTAACCTATGAAAATCAGTCTCTAGTAAATGTACTTTAAATAAGGAAAGGCAATTTTACTCATCAAGAGAAGTAATTTTTGTGACAGTGAGAGTTAAAGAGTTAATCCATAGTTAGGGGTGAAATTTTAACAACAAAGAATGCATACTGGCTATCCGCAGACTTATTGACTCCCGTTGCTGTGTCTGAAATCCATTTCGCAGCTCAAATGAGTACTTTCCGGCATCATCAACTTTCAGCTGTGCTATGTAAAGGTTTCCATCTTCTGAGATGCTTATTCTTTGTGTCTCTTTCAAGACTCTTCCATTGAACTTCCAGTTAAAAGTTGGCCTTGGATAGCGAGAGTGCTGGTATCCTGAAAAGACATACTTCCACGGTTGTCCTTCTTTTGCATTAGCAGTGACATCGTTCTTCGTAAAGCCACTTACATCTGCATGTGGGGAAATAAATATAGTTACTGAGTTTCTACAGTTTGTATCTTATACAACTTTTTGCTGGGATTTTTTACAGTCACAAAAGCATTGAATGTTAAATTTACATGTTGTATCCAGAAATTACAGGTTCTAATCATATACCGACATCTGTTCAATTATACCAGTCTTGAAGCTTTAGGGTTTTGTCAATTCTGTAGAGTCTACCAATTTAGTAAAACACAAGGCCTCTCAGGGAAAGGCATCCAGTAACACCTCTTTTCATAATGAGGGCTTTGAGACAATTGGTGCTCCCTCTCACTTTTGCAAGCTCCTTGTTTTTTAGGGTTTTTTTTTCCCAGAGAGGCTTAACTAACATACATGAAAATAGTCATTCAATCAGACCAAAACAGCTGGATAGGAAATTTTCTTTGCTGAGTAAAATTGTCTCACATTTCCTGAAATAAAATTGAGAACTCAAACCTTTACTTACAAGCAATGCGCAACTCTGCACGGTTAGATAATAGTGACCATTTTTCTTCAGCTTCATCAGTTACCATGCATTGATAATAACCATCATCTTTTGTATAGTCTGAGGGAAATATCTCCAATTCTCCTGTTGTTAAAGCCTTATATCTTGGAAGGGAACCAGTGTTTATCACTCGACCCCTCTGTAACCATTTGTATTTTATTGCTTGACCATTCCTGCTACCACCATTGCAAGTCAAAACAACTTTCTGTTGGTCTCTGAACTTTCCAAGCTGATTATCTAATGGGCCACTAAAGAATAACAATGGATCTGCTCCTGTTTGAAGGGAAAAAAAAAGATTCTGTCAATAAGAGCAACGTTGCATGTAATCTTTGTTTATTCTCTTAGTTCAGATAATGTGAGGTCACATGGTAAGTAAGACAAAGTTGTCAGTGACTGTAACAAAAATGAGGTATTATTTGGATGACATTACTTTTCTGTATGTAATTTGATGGTAATTATTTTTTGTCAGGGAAACATCACTGTGGTCAATTATAAAGATCGGAAGGAAATCAACATAACCCAAGGCAAAACTTATGTGACCTTATATAATTACTAATTTCTTCAATGGATATTGCAAGTTTCACTTTCACTGTTGTAAACTAATTAAACAGACTGCTAGGAAATTTTTGCAAGGAGACTTTCATCTGATTTACATAACTATAATACAGGTAGTTAGTGCCCAACTACTGCTCTTCCATCTGACATATATATATATATGACATAAGATGTCAATATATATATATATATGTATATATTGACATCTTATTGAAAAAGTTTGCTTCCCTTTCTTTTTCTTGTTTCACAGAAAATTAGAAATTTAACTGGTGTGGAAACATTGTTTCCCTGCAATGTTTCCCAAACATGGCTAAACAAGAAAACATTTTGTAATTAAGATTCACAAGTAGTGTAAATTAGTCACTAGGCAACACTTAGAACTATGCAGAACTGGGTACTAGGCGACAGTCATCCTTGGGCAAGAAAAAGCGAGGTAAAGTGTTACATTTTTTGCATCCGGGAAGCAAATTCTGCTTCTGCAAGAAATATTTGAGGAAACAATTAACTCTTTCCAGGACACATCAGACTTATTATTTTACTCTGGCTGACTCCAGACAATTTTACTCATCAAGAGGAAAGGTGCAGCCTGAAAAGGGTTAATACTTCAAATGTTTCAGCAACAACATTTCAAAGCTTGCTCAGGGCCTTAGTTATCAATTTTTAGAATGGTTTTAACTGAAATATACTGTTACCATCCACTCAGCAGCAGTGTATAGTCAATCTCAGTCAAAATGAACAACCTCAGTCAAAAAAATGCCATTTTGAATAATTTAGCTAACCAATTTCCCACCCCTCCTCAACTTAATAAACAGCCCATCAATTTAAAACGGAAAATTCCGCCAACAAAAATGCTTTGATTTGACAGGTGTGTTAGAGGAGCAACAGTTTGCCAGAAATCAAAGTATTTTGATTCGGTGACAATTGAATTGGGGCGACAGTAATGAACATGATCCGTCTTTGCTTCTAATTTTACCAATGACTCAGAGTCTGGAGTGAAGTAGAGATGTAGCAATCTAATCAATATAAACTTGCTTGGGTTTAGCCTACAGTAGTTTCATGAACGATTAAGATTTCTTGAAAACGAAACGTCAACCGTAAAAACAAACCGAAATATTATACTATCTATCCTGGTTGACCTTTTTCTATAATCTCTGACGCCAAAATAAAGCGATGAAGGACAGAACTAAAGGCGAAGAAACGCTACCATTTCAGGTCATTTCAAAACATCTCACAACAAACCTGACGTTTGGTCATGTCACGTCAGAACGACAATATCGTAAATCGATTGCAGAATGGAAGTTCTTCAAACTCGTTATCTCAGTCGATCTTCTCTAAACCACTGACGGAAATTAAACTCGTAACCTTTTGAGTTACAAGGTTACGGTATTGATTCCCAAAAAGGGATACAAAATATTTGCGTGAGTCTGACAAATGTCTGGGGATTGTTTCTCCGCGTTTTCTCCTCCGTTAAACACATATTACGGCCACGACTTAATCTTGTTTCTCCTTCATCCGCTAACAACATACCGCTCCTACTCAATCCTTGAATAGTTCCTCAAAGGCTTTGAAATCTATTGGTAAACGGTCGCGTAACACGACTCGATCGAAAGGCAAAAATTTCATAACAAAAACAAAAACATAGTCAACATAACATCAATAGAAAGATAGGGTTTGTATTCCAACACGATGGGACCGCCTTCAGTGCAGGTGCAGAAAAATTGTTAATGACGAAAGTCGCCAGTTATTTTGAAAGATGGCACTAATTGAGAAAACACGACGCCTTTGGCGAACAAAACAATCCTATCCACTTAAAGAAATTGCTTGGCTGAACTTGAACTTGATTTCAGTCATACAATTCTTGAACATAAGCCACAATGACAGGGTAACCGAACGACTGCCAGTTCCTCTGGAGATATACCACGATTACTTCAATACCACTTTATTTATTATTAATACGAATAATGTGTGTAGTTTAGGGATCCATCAAACAATATCAGTATTCGCCTACAGTCGCAGAGAAATCTTTTTCTTACCTTGAGCGCTCTGGACTTGGTTTGCAACATCAGCCAAGAGTAGTTGAACTGTATACACAAAAACCGCTCCAAGTTTTTGCCCAAACATGGCTTCAAATAGAGTTTGGTGTTGAAGTAGAGGTCCCCGTAAAATATTTTTCTTGCCTTGGTAATCAAACTAGTTTAATCAGTCCAGAATTCGTTGTGGTTTCCGCCAAACAAGACATGCAAACTCATACCTTGATTACGCCATCTTGAATTGTCTACCATACAGTGCGAGCGACAACATAAGAAAATAAACCAAATGAATACATGCCAAACACGGGTAAGTCAGACCGATGATTGGAATAGAAAGAATGTATTAAAATGCAAATTACTTTAAAAATTATGAAGGTTTAAAAAGGCTCGAGGGAGGTGCTTCCGGATTCTAATGTTCTGAAGTGGGCCGAAGTGCCGAACTTGAGCAGTGATTGGTTGAACGGTTTCCGTACATTGATAGATAAATTTCTATGTGATCTAGATGGCCGGAGTCAGTATGTCTTGTCGGTTGTGTGTGAATCCAGAAGACAATAAAGGTTTTCCTGCCGTTTTTCTTTTCATTTTTAAGTATCGTTTACATTCGTCTGAATAAACATGTCTCTCATATTCTGGATGTTTACTATAAGTGCAATATTTTGGTGGGATCACCAATCACAACTGGGAAAAATACTAGGTTATCGAGCACGAAAGAATCATGCCGTATTTCATGAGCGAAAATGAAGCTGATCATTTCAGATGGACGCTTGAATAAACATTCGATCTTCGTGTAATCGACATCGTTGTATTGTTATTGAAATATGAATAAAGAATTTGCTCGTTCAATATCGGGATTGTTCTTCGGAGAAATACGGAAAACGTTATGTACTTGTAGTTGATCTGATTTCGCAATTAATATTCTCGAAAACTTTTAAATTTCTTTGTGGTAAATGTGTTTTGGTTTACTCTGTTCGTTTTCATGACATGAATACTTGGCACGAAATATGTCAAATTCCCAGGATCGTTTGAAACAACTTGAAGAAATTGAAAAGGTAAAGACATTCCGCAAATTCTGGCCAATTTTTATATTAATACCTGGCCGGAGCAGCTCTTGGCAACGAGTTCTTCGCTGAAAACTTTGATCATCGAATTCTAGTTCACCTTCTTTTCTCCCTTGTGCATACAGCCTAGTCATTTCAGGCATACTGTAAACTGAATTTCTGATTCTGAAAAGACTTTCTCTGTCTCTCAAGGAAGTTGTCAAAGTTGTTTCGAGCGCTGGATATGCACTCCAAGAACTTTCAAAGGAACAGCCATCTGATGACTACATAAACATGAAAACCAAAGAATTTATTAAATCACTTCAGGTAATTCACTTTTTTGGCTCACAAAAGAACTACACAAAATCCATTGAGAAACTAATTTGGAGTAGGGTGTGCTTGTTCGTGAGTTGATAATGCAGCATGACGAGTTTATGCCTAATCACCCATTCACCTGAAAAATGGCTTCTCAAAATTTGGCTAGTGTTATAAAAACTGTAAGATGCTATATAGACAAAGTTTAGTTGACGTCAAAATCAAGAAATTTTATTCAGCTATTTGATGAGATGTTTCTTGAGGGTTTGATGTCTTAATTCTTGGTAAATATGTCTCCAGTATATAATTTCCAAGCTTTTTAAAGGAGAGCCAATCCCCATACATCTGATTAATGTCACTAAATGCTCCCGGCAAAGTCAAGAAGGTTGCGATGTATCAGCTACCGTGTCTTCATGTAGTCTTACGATATTACTTCTTGTTTTCAGGGTGTTGAAAAGGGTCTTTTAGAGCAGATAAATTATCTTACTGATGTGGCCACAGGACAACCCCACGAAGGATCAATATATGGAGCTGAAAAAGTAATGACAAAAGATTCCATACAGAATGACAATTTAAGTGGTCTTTGAGACCTTGATTCTTCTATAAAGGAGGAACTTGTCTTTTGCAATATTATTATTGCAATAATAGTGTGATCATCTTCAGTTCTGTAACAGAACTACAAGCCGTATGCTCGTGGGGCCCCCAGGCAAGTGCCCATTGGGCCCATGCGTTAAGACAGCCCTGGTTCTGTTGTTCTCAAAGGGAATTTAATTGCCAGGTTACCTAAAAAGGGGGACATATCCCCTCTAAATTAGTGATGAAATATCCCTTCAAACCAGTGGAGGGTTTATAAAATTCCTGCAACTCTTCAGCATATGCAACTTCCCTAAATCCTCCTCCCTTGACTTTGCTTGTGGGTGCATTTCATCACTTATTTCCCACACCAAGGGTACAACTGGAGGAACATCAGGGGGTGCACCCTGCCCTTTTCATGGGAGGTTTTAGGTGTGCCCAGTTACCAACTTCAACATCCACACTTTAAAATTCCCCCTTAACAATTGTTCTAATACATACTGTTATTGAGAAGTTAATGGAGTTTGTTATTTTTGTAAAAACCTGCAGATCTTTGACTAATTACATAATTCTTTTGGTTTCTCTTTCTTGTTGGTACAGGACTTTTCCCTGACTTGCCAAGGCACAAGGATTGCCAAGAATCATCTTGAAGAAATAATTCGTGAATTTCAGAATACTTAGTAGTTCAAAGCATACTTACCAGTAAAGCCTCAGAGTATACTATTGACACTATGGATATTTTTTTTCCTTCCTTGTTTGACCAAATAATCAATGTACATTAATATTGACTAATGTATAGATAATAAAGATCATACAGTACAAATATATCGTGTAATTACATGCTTGATGTTGTCATAGGCAAATAACAGAATTATTTGGGCTTTACTTGGGCCACCAGAAAGTAATTATAGGTGTTCAAAAAGACTTAAAAATACAATTAACTACTTTCAAGTGAGGCATAGCTTCCATACAATGCATACCCATTCCAAAGATTGTCTCTAAAAATTACAAACATTTGGACTCACATCTTCACACCTAGATTACTAAATTAATTTTTTAATTTTTTTTGTAGGAGAAATTCTGTCTATTTCTCAAAATTGAATGCATAAATTCAAAAACAGTGAAACAAATTATTGTAACTTCTCGTAAGGACAACTGTGACTCATAGGAATACCCTATCTATTAACTTTTTGTTTACCAGGCTACCCAAAGCCACCCCCTTTTATTATTTTACTCTGTCTAACTCCAAACTATTTTACTTGTCAAAGGGAGACTCCTTGGTCGACAAAGGGTTAATGCCGTGATGAAAGGGTAGATTAATTCCCCTTCGACAGAGAAGAAAGTGATTAGTGTTACAGTTTATGGTTAGATTTTGGATTAGGGTTAGGTTTCACCTTTTCCTCATGGTTAATAAACCTTATTCACATTGCTGAGTTTGCTATGCATCATGGGTAGTTCCAGAATTCTCAGGGAAGAACTGGCTGCTCAGCACTTAATTGGAAATTCAAATTTTGGCCGAGTAATTTGACCTCTGTGGAGACTGGAACTACCCATATAATATTGTATGGGGGAACTTAGTATCGTAAATATAATCCATTGTCACCAAACATGAACAATCATTGTTTGCCACAGGAAGAGAGGAAGGGGAGATCTGACTGCAGAAATTGCCCAAATCCAGAGGCCTGATACTAATCCACACAAAGCAGCTGCCAAGATTCTGGGAATCATGGTCTGGACCCCATGCTGGCATGAATTAAACAATAAATTTAGAGGACAAAACAAAAGAATTCACATAAATTATTTGGTCTGTTCAATGCCGGAAGCAGATATTGTTCTCCAACTTCATCGTTTAACTTACGCATGCAAGGAGGTCATTTCCTAAAATTACACCCAAGCCTGATGAGTGTCCATTTGGATACCTCACAGTCACACACCCAATGAAGAGGTCAGCCATCTTGGTGTTGGATGTACATCGTTATATTGTATAAAACTGTGAATAATTTGGATCTAAAATGAATATTCGAAAAGATCAGAGTTGAAGTGAAGAAGAGAGTAGATTTTTTACGTGATGTAATGAACTGCTGCTATCTTTCCTGCTACGTTTGCTCTTGCAAACACTTTTTCAACCTCTCTGGATGAGAAATGAATGTTTCCCAGCAAATTCTCGCTTTAGATGCGAGATTTAATGCATACAGAGCGCAGTCAAGTCCGCAGTACAGTAAGTATTAGAATCAACGAGTAGTTTTAAAAATCTATCATGTACTCAGGTTTTCCACCAAAGGAGGGAATATGCCTATTGATCTCCAACTGAAAATTTTAAAGAGGGGGATATCCCGAATGATTAAATTAGAATTAGGTCTTAGGATGAAAAATGGATAGTTTCTCTTCACTAATTTCAGAAAAACTTTCAACTGATTTTCGTCAGATTATCCAAGCATCCATTGCACTCTTGAGACTTGGGATACTAGTACAACAGCTTGCTGTAGTGTCACATAGAAGCGAGAAATGTCTGTATTGTACCATCTATAAAGAAAATTCTGGCAGAAAACTCTGTGTACAGGTAGAATAAAACAGACTGTGGAGAGTCTCTACCATTGGTTGCATGGTTGCATGACCCATTTAGAGAGAGCATTAGCTTGGTAAACAACTGAGTGCTGCCATGTTAAGATAGTTGGTGTTCCCAGGCACAGTGCTAGAAGGGGACAGAGTGTTACAGCCTACTATGGGAACGTGAGCCCTACTGTCTGACGATAATTAGCAATTTGTTAGTGAACAATTGGAATAGAAAACTGACTTACTACAGTTTCTAAGATGGACAGTTTACTGACGACAGGTTTAAGTTGTATGTTTTTTTCCACTTTCAGTTTCATCAACTGCCTTTACTGTAACAGACTCTTACTCAGAATACTGTGTATTTGTCACTGATTTAGATGACAGTTCATTTTCATGCCATAAACCTAAATCATGTTTTGTGTCAGTTGTTTCCATTAATTTCCTTCTAAACATGATGTGGCATTTAAGATTTTCAAATCATGCAATTTTCCTTGAGGATGGCCTTAGGCCTTCTATTTAGTGCCCAATCAAAGACATTAATCCCCGCTCTGAAGAATTCCTGCCAGCACCCCTAGGTGTTTCCATGTTAGGAAACTATTATGTATCTCTTACAGATCTTATCTTACTTTGTCTTACTAAATCCACTAGGAACATTGTACATACGAAGAAGAAGCCAGCTCCTCAGGGAAAATGCAAAGAAGAATGTGAGTACTAGTAATTAAGAAACCAAAATATGCTTTCCTTATCTTCCAACTCCTCATCCTCTTGTCCTCTGATATTTTTTACTCTTCATCTCTTTTTCTCTCTTTATCTCCCTGTCTTTTGCATTATTTTCTTCTATATCTAGCTAAGTTACATGTTCTTTGGTTTGCCTCTGTATCTTCCTCCACCTGACTGCCCTTATGTTTTGTATCTTTATTTTTTATCCCCTTCCCTGCCTTATAACTAACTGCATATCTTTTTCTATCCCTACTTTTGAATGTTCAAGATTGACCATAGTATACGTCGTCAGTATCTCTATTTCAGAAAGATCATTTTGAGTAGACAGCATGGAGCCAATGCAGACCTTCAGTCGATAAGGTACCATACTGGCAATAATAACCTATGGCTTATAGTAAAAACTCATGCAATAAAGTAAACATTTAAAAGTATGTTTTTAAAGTATCATTATTTAGCATCTAAAATGAAGGTTTTCAGTAATTATTTAATTTGTTTCATACTTACCTGTATTAAATTATTTTTATACTAGGAGTAGAAGTACAAGCATTCCAAGTAGAATCAGTTCAATGGAGGTACATGTAAACAAAACAGGAAATTGTAAAGGCAGTTTTTTGTGCATAAACTGTTAGAGTTAAATTGTCGTTTTATCAGATCTTCAGTCAAACATCCATTTATAAGATGCTCTTGTGTCTCTAAGGCTAAAAACTGTGGCTCTTTTAACACTCTGCCTGGTTGTCATGGTATGAAGTCACAGTCAACCATTAAAGGTGTCTTCATTGTAATGAAGTGCTGTAACTTACTTTTCTTTGGTTTTATTGATTATTATCTACCAAGCATTATTTTCACTCCTAAACACTTCTTGCTGTATATTATTATGATAATAATTATCAGAAGGCCTTTTTCTTCAATTATTTACATCCAGTATGTACTATACTTAAATTCCATGTTTTCTATATTCACCTGGTGTTATTAGAGAATTGTCATCAAAATAACTACAGTATCTGTCATCCAGTACTATTTTCAAACACAACTTGACTTCCTTTTGACCGTAGCATGTTATCCAATTTAGTCATTATCACAGGACGTGTGTATTTGTATTTGGTAACTGTTTATATCTACATGTATATAACATTTTTTAATTTATATTCTACAGTGGTCTAAGTAGTTTAAAATACCTGGGTGTGCCTTTGGTGCTCAAAGAGCAAGAGCAACTTTTTGTAATTTTAAATATTTTTAGTAATACTCTGTAATTTTTAGTGAGGCATGCTTTCTAATTATCATTTCAGCAAAGTTTTGACTCACTGCAAGTAGATGACCATGGTCCTCTAACAACAGTGAAGACTCATCACCGCTATCACAGTTCAGGTTCCTTTCAGTTTGTTCCAATGCCAGATCTTCCACAAACAATGCATGACCATGCACTGCATGGACTGGTACCTACCAAGAAGGCAGAAGCAAGCAGGTGGTCCTTCTTAACAGTATAACAGTCAATGAAAATTCCTGTTTAAAGTACATAACCAGGATTCTAGTTTTCACTCAAGCAGTAACATGTACTTGTCTTATAATAGCTACAAAATGGAGCAATATTCATGCCACGATAATTTCCAAGATAGGGGAATAATGATAATAAAAAATAATGATAACAATAATAATAATAATAGTGATGGTAATAAAAATTGCATGTTTGTGGAAGTTGATTGTCCAGGTTAGTATAGTCTATGGAAAGACTGTTGGTAGAAGTGACTGAATTTCAATGGCCTTAGTGCCAGTCATCTTCAGAGTCAAGTCAAGAGTAAATGACAAATTCACCTCTATTTGTGTCATGGCTCAATACAGTCTTTGTCAAGACTACACTACCCTGCATGACCTATTTGAGCTATTTGAACTTGTCAAGAAAGTTAAGCCTGTGCTTGGAATTACCCACCCTGCACTGGCTTATGCATCAGGTCAGACATACAGTACTAGTAATAATTATAATTACAGAGAGATTGTCTTTACCAAAGGGTCATTTTCTTTCTTCCCATTTTTGGTGATCTTTAAATCACATGCAGTATAAACCACTCTGTATTCATCGGTGTTATATTGGTAAAATAGACTGAAACATAATCTGTACCTTTTCAATAGAAAAATGGGTGGAAATAAAAGCCTTGGTGAGAATTATGCATTTGCTGGAATGCACCATATTTTTGACCAGCATGCTGAAGCAGGTAAATAGTTATTGTTTCAGTTGTTGGTTTTTATCTTTGCTGTTGATGTTGTTGGGTAAATTCTATCTAGGATAATGCTGTTTCTTCTGTTTTTGCTGGAGTTGTGACTGTTTCAATTGCTGTTGCAGTTGTTGGTTGGGTTTTTGCTATTTATGCTCTTGTGAAGGAGATGCAAGTCTTGTTTACACCGGTGCTGCTACCAGGTTTCGCACAGATCCTCAAAAAGCATGAAAGTTCTTAAAATTTATAGCGTTTTAGAAAATTGAGTACTCAAAAGTCCTTAAATTTTTTCTTTTACTGCTCTCTCAATGAAACTGGCATTTATTCTTAAAATGATTTATCTAAGAAAAGATATTTTAAGGTGTTTCTGGTTGATTAATGTTAGGAAAGATGACAAAAGGTCTGCTTGTTTGTACTGCAATGGTTTGTACCATTGAAAACTCTCCCCCTTTCCTTTTTCTTGGGTCCTTAAAAATGGCTTAATTACACCATAAAAAGCATTTAAAAAGTTCTTAGAATTTATACTGAGATTAGGGCACGAACCCTGTGATACTGTTGATAGAAGCTAGCATTGGTTTTATTACTGCTGTTGGTGGTGGTGTTAATTGCAGTGGTCAGTGGCAGACACTCCATGAAATATTGGGGGAATCAGGCAAATGACCACTGCAAAATCCCAAAACAAGGCTGGGCTGTGAGCAACCTGCAAAAGTTGTAATTGGCCGAAGGATTCCAATAACCATTCATAACTGGCGCTGGTTACTAAGAACCCAGTCTTTCCGAGCTTTCCGTAACGGTCAAATAAAGGTTGGGAACTTTTACCGCCATTTTGTTTCTGCTCGGCCTCCAATTACTAGGAAGTGGGAACGAAAATGGTGTTATCTGACGTTCTGACAAGTTTACTTTTGAACATTAAATAAAATAGCCCATTAGCACGACTTACCACGAATAATCACCATTTACATTATTTGGTTTGGTTTTCTCCTTCTCAAAGTGACCTCCATAAAGTTTGCTCATGATGACAAACACCGCTTGGCATGTAGTTCAGCTGATGGTACCATCTCTGTTTGTCAGTTGGTTCCTTCCCCAGCCTCTGTTACTTGCTTTCTAAGAGGACACAAGGCACCAGTCAAAGGTAAGAAACTAGAGTAGAAACGTTCATTTTAAAGTACATTTAGTTGACCCATACTCAGACAAGGAAAGATCAGTTTAGATTGGTCGAATACGGCCGGTTCTTGGAGCGTCTGTTTCGTTCTTGCCCTTTGAGAGGGTAAACAAGAAAGGAAAACAAGATGAACAGATAAAGGGAATAAACAACTGGATTTTATTATACAAGTACTGAGATTCCCACACAATAAAGGGCACAAATAAAAGTCGTACGCTTGAAATTGAAAGGCTTTGATTGGTCGGACGATCTTTTTCGCTAGTGAAAAAGCATCGTATCAGCATTCTTATTGGTCGGACGATATTTTTCACTAGTGAAAAAAAAATCGTATCAACGTTCTCATTGGCTAACAATTTTCCCGCCACAGCACCGAGCTCGGCAAACTTGCTTCTAAGCCAAGGATTTTTATGTTTCGGCAACTGTGTAAGTTATCAAAGAATGGTTTAAGTAAAGTACATTGAATAAGAAGTTCATTATGAATAATTCTTTCAAAGAGCCAATGAAGGATAAAAGTGTATATGGCAAACAATGAACAATTTTGAATATGGAAATTGGTCTGTGAACGTAATAAGGTAACAGTACCGTTAATTAAGTAACCGGGTTCGGTGTTCCCCAAATAATTAAATTTAAAACCTCACTACTTATATAATAGACAAATTTCATAATGGTAAATACTTGGTACGATTTATATTAACCCATTGTGATGTATCATGCAACTCACTTGCTCGTACCTCGATCGTTCGGTTTATAATACATCGCAACAGATTGGTGAATAAAAAGCGTACGCACGCAGTTACCAGGAAGTAATCTCTATTTCAATTACTTTAAAACACGTTACTAGCATGGACCAAAAGCCATAACCAGCCGACAAAGTTTTATTTTAGTAGCATGGGGAATGGCAGTACTGGAGTGTACTAATAATATACTATTAACCTTTCACCATGGTACCAAAGTGCTATGGCGATGTTTACCGTGGGTGTCTATTGTGTCTATTAACAGAATCCTTAAAGATTGCTTGGTTGTTCTTTTCAGATTTTGACTGGTCTTTAGCCAATGACTTCATTATATCTGCTGCTGTCGACGCTTCCGCTCGACTTTGGAATCCTTCGTCTGGTCAGTGTTTGCGAGTTTTCGCTGACGCATGGTCATGCCCGGTGCTCTCATGTCGTTTCCAGCCTTCGAACAACAACATGATTGTTGTATCCTTTTCCTATTCGTATCCTGAGTTCTTGGAAGCGACAAACGATTACTTATTGACATCTCGGTTTCTCTGAAGTTCCTAGCTAAGCTGCATTAATCAACTGAATTTAGGACTCCTTTCCTTTAAAAACCGGTCGTGGACTCTGAGTTTTCGGTGGCCTACTTACACAGGAGTTAAGAAAATATCGTTGTTTATCAGATTCCAGATTCTGATGTTCATTTTCGTGAAGTTGACATAGGAATTACGAAATTTAGGATTTTTCTCTCTACTGGGTGATGCTCTCATAAATTTACACCAACCTGACGATTTCCAATCATTTCGAAAGTGCTCTTCTTTCATTATTCACTAAGTAAAAGATATTTGTTGTCATAAGTAAACTCCAGATCTTCGTTGAAACCGCATGTTAATGCCAGACAGGCAAACAATAATTTTACTGACTGCCTTGTTGGTCCCGTAACACCACACATAGATATAGTGATTGTTTTTTTCAAACACTTAATTCAGCGACAGTTTCTTAACGTGCGTTTTCTCAGACTGGAAATCAAAAGGGTTACATTCAAGTCTATAATACGTCAACTGGTAAATGCATTAAGGTAGGAATATTAAGCACTTTGAATTATGAGTTTTGCAGTTTGGTGCTGTTAAAGTCTTCGGAAATTTTTGCTGATCAAACTGTGGAACGCCAAGAACTCAGAAAAACTCTGAGTTCCAGACGGGAACTTGCGGGTTCGAGTCCCGCCTGGAACTCAGAGTTTTTCTGAGTCCTTGGCGTTCCACAGTTTGATCAGCAAAAATTTCCTAAGACTTTAATATTAAGCACTGTTCACGCTTTCCGATTAATCAGTTCCGATTCTCTTCCTGACGTATCTAATTTACATACGTGAGCAACACCTATATATACTGTTTGCCAGAAAATGTTCAAAATTCCGTCAGAAAATACAGCCAATTGCGCATACAGCTCTAGGAGAATTGGATTCAATTAATCGGAACGTGTGAACCGGCATTTAGAATGGTGATTATATGGTCAACAGGTAAAGTTCGTTGTTCGCAACCCGTGGCCAAAGACCCATCAGAAAGCCTGAAACCTATAACAGGGATCCTGCCTGTGAACGCTATGGTGAACGCCCTAACTAGGGGGAGATACTTGGAGACTAAATTTCCTTAAACGCCGGATTTATTAAAGTTTGTTTTTTCGTGAATGTATATCTGTAAGCGTTTGACCTTCCCACGTTTGTTTTCGTTATCTACATGTCTCCTGTCGTTTCCTGGTGCACGACGGGAAAGACGACCTCTTCGGTTTACATTACGCTCATGACCTGTGACGTTGTACAATGTAAACGTCCGCCGTTGCGGTCCCCCACTACTCGTCTAGGTCAATTTTCAAATTCGTCGAAATCTGACTGGGAAATCTTGAAGAGGGTAAGGTTTGACGGCGCTTTAAAATAAGTGAAATATTCGATCGATTGTTCATTCTTATTTAGAAATATACTCTCCCTTGAAAATTGTTTAGAAATA
>JBAHVQ010000176.1:1415604-1436754 GCA_036872915.1 Nanipora kamurai
GTCGCGGGTTCGAATCCCTGCCGGGCCAAGTAGAGTTTTCTCTACTTGTCCGGTATGGTTCGTCGCTCGGAGTAGCAACAAATATGAAATTATTAAACAAATAAAAAAAGTTCGATCGAATAACCGGCACTGAAACTCCTACTCTTTTTTCGTTTTCCTTGGATGTCCTAAGGTTTTGTTATATCTTAGAGCAAGACTGGACGAAAGCTTCGTTAATCTTACACATGATTTAGTTTTTATCATTCAGGGATTTTGTTATTGCCGTAGAAATGAGAATTTACGAACTAAAATAGATCAGAAAAACTGTTCGTGGTACCGGTTCGTGGTAGCTACACCCAAGAAATACGCAAGCTTTACATGTACATGGTAGCTGCACGCACGAAACACGCGTGATTTATACCTATATGTCAGCCTCCATGGGCGGGAAATTTGGCTCATCCGATCATAAGGCTAGGCCTGCGGAGTTATCGTTCCAGCCTTGTTAGAGTTCAATACTTTTGATCGCCTGTTTTTTTTTTCCAATTGTCATTTAAGATCTACGCACACCATGCTACCACATGCCGTAAAACATTGGCTCATAACAGTTATTAACGTGTTTGCCTATGCATCTTTTGTTCGTCGTTTTACAGAGCGTTCGTGAGGCCTCGACTTTGGAACTTCGAAATTACTACAAGGTGAAAGCAACTAGACCAACTCTAGTGAGAACTTTTTTAATTGGAGTCCTCAATGTTTAGTTGATGCTTGCACGTTTGCTCTATGTATTTGTTAAAAAGTAGCATACCGTTATTCTGTTTTAGAGCGACGATATATTCTTGGATATGTTTGAGGGAGAGTATAGACAAATGAAAGTAAGTAAAATAACGAATAGGTAGGTGGAATAATGGATACAAAATGAAGTATTCCAGCACAAACTATGGTCTTATGAATGGGACTAAAAGAATTACATGAAAGGTTCAGGTTGCGTAGTTTTATATCTGGCTATGGAGCGATCTATTTCGCAGTATGTACGTGAGATCTTAACTGGTCGGTATGCTCACAATCGTCGTTATAAAACGGCTCGAGAACTAGTATTATACAGAATTTATCACTTTTTCTGGTTGGTTATCTTCTGGTTTGTCTGCTATTATATCCGCTAGTTTGCCTGTCTGCCTGCTGGTCTGGTTATCTGGTCGTCTGTCTGCTTGTCTATCTGTCTTTCTGTCTGTATGTATTTATGCCGGCCTATCTGCACGGCCTGCCAGTCTGTGCCTGTCTGTTTTTAGTATGGCTGCCTGCCAGTCTGTCTGTGTAACTGCTTGCCTATCAATCTGCTGGCCTGTTTCTCTGTAATGCTGTTTCGTTGCCCAAACCAAACAAATTTACCTGAAGAATAGCTTTTGTATTGTCTAGGTATATTATGAACGGCTTACGTAGAGAATTAAGCCTAGCTGTCCATAACTTTATCTTTGAAATGTAATTTATCCCCCTTCAATTTCTCATATAGTAACTAATATTTGCTTTTAAGACCTATGGGATTTCACATCGCTACCATTAAAAGCTGTTTTTCTGTCCGTCAAGTCTGCTTCTGTTTACTCTTTCATGTGTTTGTCTCCCTGCCTTTGTGTGTGTTTCAGTCTTTATATATGTCTATTTGTTTGTCAGTGTTGTTTACCATTTTAATCAATTTTAAATGATTATATCAAGGTCAAACCGTTGAATGTTGAACATCTTATGATGGATGCCTCGTTGCTTCTTCCTGCCACTGCAACGCCACTCACCGGTATTGAGTTCTCCAAACGTCTAGCTTGCGGCGAAGTAGAGCATACTAATCGGGTAAGATTATGCATGGCTACTGATCAATTCAAGTGGAAAATTGAATAGTGATTAGGGTGCAACGTAATGTTATAATCATAATACACAGACAATAATGAAAACAGTCCAATCTTAAGGCTGCATTGTTTAAAAACATTTTTTCTTGTTTTGATGCCGTGTTATTGTAAGCTTAGGAAAACTTGACGTGTGTTGCCTGGGTACTTCATTGGCTTCTAAGGTTTTAGTAACCACTAGCTTATGAGGGTAGAAAAAGCTTGATATCTGTCAAAAGGGTTGGGAAGCTGCCAGAACTTAAAAATAGAGAAACTGACCTTTCAAGCGAAGGCCCACGTTTCACTCCGACGAAGGGCCTTCGTCTTTACGTTTCACTCCGACGAAGGGCCTTCGCTCGAAACGTCAGTTTTTCTATTCTTAAGTTCTGGCAGTTTCCCAACCCTTTTGATTATCTACAAGCCGTTCAATACTGCCGACGCAACACTCTACTTTTCTATTATTGATTAATGATACGCAGCACGAGAATCTCACCTCTTTATTCGCTTAACAATTGTAGGCAGTTCGGGTGTTTTTGATGGTCCGTGAGTTAAGCCTCACCGTTCGTAGGGAGCCTGAACGCCAGCTACCTTTATCAAAAGTGGAGTATTCCGTAAAAGAAAACGAAGTTCTTGATCTGAGTAAGTATTTTCCTTGGACGAAACATACCTAATTTTAGTGTACAGTGATAACCAATTTGTGCAGTGATAAAGTGGAACTGTACAGTGACAAACAGTAAAAACGTGCAGTGATAAAATTTGTGATAAATTCTTAATTCATGAAACCCGATAAAACTTTGAAATTAATAGATTTGAATCATTTGATTTAAATCATTCACGTTAATATGGGTCCTATTAGGCTTGAAAGGCTTCAAGTGTTGCTAACGACCATTCGTTTGGCACTTTAGCATATCAGTTGTAGACTATTTTCTATTTTTCTAGGAAAATAGCCCTTTTTCGGTGAAAAAATTCTTGTCATGGATTGCTTTTATAGGGCGGGCGTGGTCATTGAATCAAAATGTACAGTAATAAAAATTTCTTAAAATTAGGAATGGGATGGCAACCCCAGTTCAATGTTTCCTTATTCTTTGAACAACTGGTAAATGCTCACAGCTGCGTTCCTGTACTTTCAGATAACAGCGATCTTATTTCGTGCACCGTTGTCGAAGAAAATAGGTATGATTGTTCGAAGATAGTGCTGATTATGTGGAAGAGGTTGTACCAGTGAAGGCAGTCTTTGTGATGATGATGTTGATCAGAATGATGAAGGTGAAGGTGAAGAAGACGTTTATGAGTTTGTGTTTCTAAAAGTGGCGATGTTTGTAATGTTGATGGTAATCAAGGTGGTTTTAGTCATGTTCATGGTGATGGCGATGGTGATAAAGACAGTGGTGTGGATAGTGACTTCGATTATACTGTAGTCGTGACGGTGATGGCGATGTGGTAGTTAGTGTGATATTCTAAATGCTGAACACTTATCTGGTTCATGTGGGAGGTTTTGGTCTGCTAATAATATGTTCGTTAAAGCAGCTTGGTGGTGGCTGTGGTATTTTGGTGGTGTTTTGTTATGACTGTCAAGGGAAAAAAGTTTTGGAATGTGTTTGTAACAGCATATTGGTCCTCATTTAACGACGGTTTACCCAAATGTTGTTTGTTTATTTAGGACATTACGTCGTTTCCTCGTCATAGACGAAGCACAGTTCATATTGGTGGAACCAGACACTACGAGGCTCGGTTGGGGAGTAGTGAAATTTGTGGCTCTTCTCCAGGTTTGCTTACACTACTTGAATAACTACTAATTATTTCTTCAGCAGTCCAGTCCGTTATATCTGTTGTGCTATAACACCCTACCAGAAACGCGAGAAGTCTATTTTTGTCAAGGGGTGCAGGGTATGGAGGAAGTTTGATGTTCAATCCGCCATTGCTACCATGAACGTCAAACTCGTAGCAATGGGAGTAAGTGGATGTAAACCATGCATTGCTTCCGTGAACATAATAAAAACTGGCTTAGATAGTCATAACCGTAAAATAACCCTTTATTTACCACAATTAGATGTGAAATTCAACTAAACACTTTACATAGGTACGGACTTTAAAATCCTGTCGGCGTAGAAAGGGACAGAAGTGATATTTGACACTAAACTCCCCATATAGTTGATACTTGACAAAAACCTTTCCAAGAGAAATATCTGCCGATTCCTTTGATTAGGTCTTCCAGCTCGGAGATATGCTTAGGTTTCCTACCCAGTCCCCTACTAAAAAAGGTAGTCTGCATTGGTAGAATCCATCGGTTAGTGTAATACGTCTACATTAACTGCCGAGTTTCCGGGCTGCGTAACCTAAACATAACCCTACCTCCAGGTTGTACGTCTCATGACACAAGTCTTCACGAAATACTTAAACATTGAACAGAACGTCGGAACATATGGGAGCTTGGTAAATTGCAAACGACTAGAGGACGTTCGTCAAGCTCATTCACTCAGAAAAACGATTTCTCAGCCCTAGCCCTCTTCATGAAGTGGCGATTTGTTTGGGGGTTTTTTTAAGAACGAAGCAACGGATTGGTAGGAAACTGAGTTGGGGATCAGTACACTACGAACCCGGTCTAGGTTACGCCGACGGCAACAACTTAATGTCTTTCCTTAACTCTTTCCTGTCCGAGGACTTTCCCTTTGACGAATAAAATCGTCTGACGTTAGCCAGAGTTAAATACTAAAGTCTCCATAGGTCACGGAGGACCTATAGGGACAGGAAAGAGTTAAGGAGACAGGTTTTAAACCCTTGTTAACTCTTTCCTGTCCAGGACTTTCCCCTTGACGAGTGAAATCGTCTGGCGTTAGCCAGAGTTAAACATTAAAGACTTAAACACTTAGGCAGTCGTATATCCAACGATTGACCGAAGGATCCCCTTTTAACAGACACATGAGCAGTGAACGTTTGCGGCGTCTGTTGGTCGGACTATATTTTAAAATTCCGGTTTCGCACGCTGTAATTAATTGAACGCCTTATTTCTTGGCATCCGGCTAATGGCGTTTTTTTTCCAACTTTGTAATATCTAACTTTTTCGCCAACTAGGACGTCGAAACTTCCCCGGCAAAGGACGACAGCCGCTCGCTTTTTATTACGATTCACCAGCCATTCGCGCGGTCCACGCGTGTACGGACACGTCCCATGATGTCGGCCAAGTTCATGTTCGACGACTACATCCGCTGTATGTCGGCGAAGCAAAGGCTACACCGCAGGCGCACGTCGTTGAGACACATCAAACTTCAACGGATCGCCCAACTTTTAGAGCTCCCCGTCATGGCTGCTGCACCTCAACATTTCTATACCCTTACTCCATCTTCTTATGGGCAAGGCACCGGGGCAAGTCCACAGGGTTTCAGAAGCCGACCGGGAGGCGCAGTACCCGTCTCGTCTCCTGTAGCTTCCGCGACTTCGCTTCTTGCCCGAGAGGAATCCAATCTTGCAGCAGGTGCACATTCGAACAAGGATCTGTCGACAGCGGACAGTGGTGACAATTCAAGTTTGCACAGTGGATTGGAAGACGTTCATCGAATGGCTGCACCGGAATCTTTCCTTCATCCTTCCCAGTCCTCTGGAGAACAAGCCCGAGCTCTGGCGAGCGTTCTGGCAGACGACAGTGATGAACGGCACGTTAACGAAGGGCTTGGCGTCCTCGACATCTCTGATCAGCGGGAAGGTGAAGAAGCGGATGAAGTTATTGAAGAGGCCTCGGATGCCCTTGATATGAACACATGGAATGAATTTGCAAAACCCGGTGAGGATGAGAAAAACAGCGAAAATAACATACCGACTCCGAAGTTTCCATCCGCGCCAGCAACTCCATGTGGTCAACGGCGTTTTGCGAACTCTGAATTTCACGTTGTCGAATGGACAGTAGGGGGCTTAACTGACAGAAATGCTTTGTCTGAGCCTTCGTTACATGTAAAACGCAGCAGTGACTTAGAAAACGATAGCTCAGGAGATGAACAGCGGGACAGTAGTAGCACAGATAAAATGAAAAAGACACTGAAAAAGGGGTGGTTCAAATCACCAAAGAACTCAGCGAAGTGAGGAGAAAAGGGGGCAGTAGTTAGGTATTATGAAGGAACTTGAGATTATAAAGGTGTGGGAGGCGTGTTAACAGATAAGGAATAATGATCAAGGAGGACAGTTGGTTAATTAGAACCACTGAATTTATAACAAGAGTCAAGGTGATGGGGGCTGACAATAACCAAGGGTAAATATAAATAATACTAGTAAGGGAACGATATAAAAATGCAGGATGCTGCGTAAGAAGTATATAAAATAACACGGAAAGTTGAAAATTTTAGTAGACTCCCGAATATATATGTGCGAAAATTCTGTCGTTTCGAACAAAGGCCCTTCTTGGGAAAGTAAAACGTGTTCCAGTGAAGAAGGGCCTTTTCTGGAAACGTCGTAATTTTTTCCTACATATACTCGGCATTCTACCAACCTTTTAATTTTCTGCCCTAGTAAATACCAGCCGACTCTATCTCCCTCACATATTCCAACTTCAGTCTTTGTGCTGATTGGCTTTAGTTTGTTTTCACTTTATGGTTGAGCCTGAGAAAAAAAATGGCGAAAGGTCGCAACCAGCTTATCCTTAAAGACATGCAACTGAAATTCCGATGTTGCCGCACCAATACCATAGTTTCATGGCTAACTTGCAACCTTGGTCTTATACCGTGCTTTAACGTTTTAAAATGTGATTTCCACGGTTAAAATTTCCACAAATTCAATGCTGCATTTCCTGGAAAATACTTCACCCATCAGCAGTTAAGGAATCGAAACTCACATTCCTGTGTTACCGCACCAATAACATCCGCCCGTGGCTCACTTCCAGACTTGGTTCTATACGCTGTTTCAATACTTCAAAATGTAATTTCCCCAGTTCAAATTTCATCCAATTCAATACTGTGTTTCCTGTTAAATGCTTCGCCCATCGACATCTAAGGAATTGAAACTGACATTCTGAGGTTACCGCAAACTTCCTACGGCTAACGTCCAACCTTGGTCTTTCACTGCGTATTTAAGCTACAACGATTGATTTCCTCGGTTGAAATTTCGTCACAGCTCATGTTGCTTTTCCTGGGAACAGTTTCCTCAAGAATGTTTCGCTCCAAAGTACCTGTTCAAGTAAACAATTGAGATGACATGCCAGTTGCTGAAATTTACTAAAATTTTGTAGTAGCAACGTGCTACGTTGATTTTAACGTCCGTATAATTATAACAATGGTGCAATCAAAAAAAAAAAAAACCTTCCACTGGAGAAATATAGTTTATGGGATGCATGGTCCTCGTATATTTACGTCATTAGTATCAACCGAGTGAATTGGCGGAAATTCGTGCTATAGAAGGTGGAATGCACAGTCAGAAATATCTGTTGTGAAGGTGCATGATTGTATTGATACCATTCTATGTTTAATTCTGCGAAACAAATGAACCGACTTGAAAAAATATTTTATATACTCTAGAAATTAGCTTTATTTGCTTTATGACTTGTAATGTATGTTCGTAGCTCAATAGTGTCAGAGAAACTATGACGTCCAATCATTCTTTCAAAATGCTCTTATCAAGTCAAGAAAGTCGAGATACCCTTAAATAGATAAATTCTTTAAATTTTGCTTAGGTAATTACTTGTAAACTCAAAAATTTCCATACTTTCCTTACGACGGGATTATTCCTTAAGGTACATTTACACTCTACGATTAATCGGGCCGATTTCTGGTTTAGGTACATTGTAATTAACAAAATGCAGGCTAATTTTGCCCTCAAGGAGCGTTCTGTTGACTGCCACTCGATTTAACATGCACCGAAGCCAGAAATCTGCCCAATTAATCGCAGTGTGTAAACGCACCCTTATAAGTGCAACAGAGTCAAGTGTTCCGTTTGTCCTGTTAAAAAAGGTATCCAGCACGGTTTAGAGTGATCCTCTAGTAAAACAATGAGAAGTATGTTTAAAAACCCGAGCTTCGTCAGGATTCTGGCTAGAGTTTAGGGATAACATGACGGAAGATGATCTCTCACACTTAAAAAAAACAATCTCTCCAACAATATCATACTTCAGCTCACGGCTGAAACAATTACCATTTAGCACCCCCAACGTGACTTCCTGAATTTTCATCGGAGGTCAAAAAAGATATAGCAGCTGAAAAGAACGTGTTGAAATTAGTACTTGTGCTAAGTTTGAAACGAAATGAGTGAATATACAAGAAGTTACAGGCACCGAAAGTTTGGTATTTTCACAGTAACGTTGGCGGGCAAGTGCTTGCCTTCCAACCAAAACCTTTATAAACCCCGAAAGCTTTCGGTGGCCGTAACTTCACAAATATTCACCCCCCTGGCATCAAACTCGACACGATTACTGATTTCAACTCACTCTGTACAGTCAATCTTTATGGACTTCGATGAAACTTTAAAATGTCACGACCGGGGGTGTTAAATGCTCGTTAGCAATGATCATAAACCGCGCCTTTGTTCAGTTGTGAATAGATTCCTACCGCTTTAAGTGCTATCTTGGGTATTTCCTTTTAAAGACCTCCTGGAGGGAATTGTATAGTACTTCATTCTTTGAAGTTTGACGTCAGTCGGCTGACACAGCATTATGACTGATACCAAAGCTGATGAATGATATTTGAAATTATTGAAATATTATTTGCTAAACACTAATCTGGTTCATGTGGGAGTTTGGTAAATATCAGACGACCAACGGACTTTCGTCAAGCTCGTTTACTCAGAAAAACGATTTCGGAGTCCTAGATGGGAATCGAACCCGCAACCTTTGTCGGGGCCGAGTCAAAGTATTTTGTTTTAGGTGTGTTATCTCCGGTACTTTCTCCAGTGTAAGAGTGTTAGCTTGCTTCTACGTTAATCGTATCACGCACAGACCACGCCAAGTCAATAGGAACATTGTAGGATACGATTATGAACTCGAGTTAATTACAAAGTGCACTGCATTTAATAAATACTGAACGATATATAAAATATAAACTCTTCGCAAATAGCGTTAAATTATTGACCGTACAATCTTCAGTTCGTCTGCTAAAGGTCCTAAAATCTAGCAATTGAACTGTACATTTGACATCCGTTTCGATTCAGTTCTCTTGAATCAATTTTACATAAATAAATTATTCTAGAATAATATTACATAGAGTACGTTCGATGGACCCTATTCCGGAACGAGAACACTTGTGATAAAGCAGAATATTCGTTCCATTGAACTTCTATTATCATGGGTATTCTAAACAGTTATTCTGGAATACTGTGGGATATATCCTTATTCCGGGAATGGGGCCAATCGAACGCACCCTTAATCAGCAGTCGTCTTGGTTCTCAATATGCTGCAAACTGCTGGGGATGCGTTTCCGGTTTCCTTAAGAAACTGCATGAGAAATTGCTTTCCTTGCAAAGTTGATTTTAGTTGACTACAGCACAGCGGAATTCAAAACGGTTTTTGAGATTCCCCAGATCATATTGAAAACGGATATTTCCTCATGAATGTTTCAAGTCCCGGCCCTAAATGAAGATTGAATTGTTCCTCGGCCGATAAAGTCCTGTTTACTGCACGTCGACAGAGATGCTGTAACGTGGGCACTTTTCGATACAGTGGTTTCTCCAATTTAAGTAAGTCGTCTCCAAGGTCTGAGCTAGCGCATACGGCTCTGTTATCGAGCCTCTTGCCAACAGTCGCGTAATAGGAAATCAACTTTAAAACGCAGTCGAATTTTGGCGTTTCCCAAGGCTCTGTCTCGCAACACTCAAACATGAACTTCCCGTTTGAGAATAACACCCGAACGTTCGTAATGTTGCTCTCCAGTCGCACAGAGAGCGAGAACAGATACCTCGAGTCGGAACTGTCCCGTAAAAGAAACGTCCCCACATCTGCGGATTTAAGTAATGTTACAGCGTCGTGCTTGGTCAGTTGGCCCCAGTACCATCCGCTGTCCTCCAGTCGATTTAGGGACGTAAGAAACATGTTCCGTACGCAATCGTAGCTTCGGCTTCTTGATCCGTATGGACTTCTGGACAATCGCCTGCTGCTAATCGCTGAAAGGTAGAACGGATAGGTGATGTTAAATTAGCTTCGTTTTTTCGTTAGCTAAGGAATATCTATCAGTTATCTATTGAATTTAATTACCCGAGGATAATAGCCGTGATAAAAATTGTTAGAGGTCAGAAAGTAAACTTTCGGTTATCGGAGTTGCTTCGTTGGTTATCACTAGACTGGCTTCAACTGGTTTGAATCCAGGAGTTATTTGTACAAACTGTACCGTATCTAGCCTGGTTTGAACTCAGCAATTATTTCTCATTTGGTTGGCAACACTGTTGTTGGTGTGTAAGCTGCCCATCTGATCAGACGTCTAGTGAACGTACGTCAAGCTCGTTATCTCAGAAAAACAATTGCATTAAAGATTGGTCAAAAATCGCCAAACAGCAGTCTGTGCGACCTATTCGTGCCAATGAAAAAATGAAGGAGTGGTTCATGGCGAATCCCTGGCCTTAATTGACTTTACAAGACAGAACTGTGGCATTCAAGACGAAGTAACACATAAATTGAGACCCCTGGTAACCATCTTTGCGATCGGGATACCAACGATATCTGGTATGGTGGTTCTTACGATCTAATGAATCGAAAGACTAGGCTTAATCATAAAAATTACCCGAGGTCTTTGCCATAATTGCATAAACGTTCGTGTCTAAAGCAAATGCTCCACGTATGTTACTGCTATTGTAAAAGTTAACCTTTTCTTCCATGAAACCGTAAAAAAAAACTGATAGTCAAACCTACACACGTAAAAACGTACAAGTTGTTCCATGGTGGCAAACAAGTTTTCACAAAGTTGTTCCAAACATGCCGTCACCGTGTTGCGTTCGCACTGGTTGTCCCAAGTTGCTAAAAAATCTGTAACGGCATGTCGCAGACTTGTAACAAGACCGACGACTCCAACGGGCTTGTTACAAGTTGTTCGAACAACTTGCTACTGTCTCACGATCAACAAGATGCTACAAGGTTGTTAACCCCAAGTTTGTAACAGCTTGATGACATGACAGGCTTGCGACAGTTTAACCGACTTATCACAAGCCTGTTGCGAGCAGATCTTGTTAACAAGCTGTAAGATTTTTACGTGTGTACGTGACTGTTGAAGTTGAACTAATGGTTGTGATCCAATTTCAAATCTAGCTTTCATCGCACTAGGCCCAAACCTTTACGTTAAATCCACTAGCACAATTAGCGACGAACAAAGTGAAACTAGCAAATACGCGTTGTGGTCGAAAAATCCAGCTCTTCCCTTCAGTATTCACCTGATAAAAAGCCAAAACTAAACTCCGTCCAGTTAACTGGCCTTCAAACATTTAAGATTTCAGAAACGTTAACCAATAACAGAAAGCCTGTATTCCAAATTTGGAGAGATAGATTTACCTTACAAATACCACAAAGATGCCGTAGAAGCAAAATTCGCTGCTCACGACTAAGTTTCTGTAATTTTAGACTTCTGGCAGCTATTGCTACGTTTGTTAAAATAAATTAGCTTTTATAATCCTTTGGGTGATGTGCAGTTCTTTCCCCATTCCTTGAATGTGGTTTTCCCCTCTGACGTGTTTAGATTAATACCAGAAAATTAACACTTTGTTGATAGTGTATTTCCTGGAAGAACGATGGTGTCGGGAATCTAAAGTGCTAGCAAGCACCGCATGAACCGATATGCTTTGCTTCATTTCAAATCTTTTTTTAAGTATTTTCTACCTATAGTACACGTATTACAATGGTATGCCCAAATGGCCAGAATAGTTATCGATCATCATAAGTTCGTTTTCTCATGTCAAAACCATGTGCAGTGCACAATAGGTTACCAGTCGGATGTTGTTAGACAATGAAAATACCACGGAATCGACAAGCTAACTTAGTCAAACTCACTGAACGTATATTAATGTAATGCAGTCGGAACATTTCTCATTATATTTGCCAACTCATGATCATGGAATGATAATTATCCGTGAGCCAAAACCAAACGTGCAATTTTGCATCCGCTCTGAAGCCCTCTTAAAGATATAACCAATTAACATAAAGCATGGCTTTAAGACAAAGGAAGTCGTTGATGGCCAAAGTATTTGAGTAAAATTGGCATACAATGTAAGAATATTAGCCAATATTTTGAGCAAATACAGCCCATGAGTATAAAATCCGATTGCTTGTGATGTTTCAACATACAAAACTTGAGTATATGTTTTGAGTGACTATCGTATTTGGTCATCTTTCGCGAATTTGTAATGCTATCCTTCCGTTTTACAAATATTCATAATTTTACTCATTCTAAAACATTTGTATCTGAATAATGAGAATACTTTTTGTAGTTCCTTTTAGCATACAGCAATAGTGTGTTCCAAACCGCTACGCTAGTATTAAATCCGAGTTTTATTCGTTCAACTCGAGTGCACGGTATTCGGTTTTCTAAGTTATAACTTCTACTACGTAGAATTGATGGAAGTTGCGTAACTTCGCAATGAAACAACAGTTTATCTGTTGTTTAAAATGTTGCATAAACCACGAAAAGCTCATCTGTTTGAATGTTATTGGACTTGCGTTGTCCTAAACTTCGTTACCAGACACCAACGCAATGCCACGCTGCTCTCGTCGAATCAATAACGCAAAACCTCCGATGCTGAATAAAAATATTTCGGATCGTACGGAAATTGGTCGGTCAAATATGTTACGAAAGGAAAGGAAACGCTTTGTTGGCTGTGTAAAGACGGTTTATTTGCTCTCCTTAATTCACGGGGAACAACTGAAATTATTGTGAATCCACGCAGTCTATACGTCTGACAGACTTTACGAATCTGTTCGTGAATGAAGTTACGTGTAGTTATAATGTATATACTCCACTAACCCACGCAGTTTCAATTTAGAAACTTAAACTACTTAGAACGCATTGCTAGGCTCCTTTCGTGCTGAACTCTTTCAGTTTGAAGTCAAGCTGTACTTGAATATCCTCTGGACGGCTCTCTTTGGTCGACAGAATAAACCAGCCGCGGCTGGTCTCGTGGAGCCTGAGCAAGTCAGGCCTATTTCACACTTAATAATTCGGCTATACTTTGATTTATCACAGCGATATAAAAAAACGACTTCAGTCAGGGAGAACGACTGATTACAAATACCCCAAAAATTTAACCTCAAGTCAACTCTGACATACACAAGATTAATCGTCTCCCGATGTCTGCCTTAAAATGACCTTATATAAAATTACCGTATTCTTGTCCATCCAAATGTACCTCCGAAGGATTCCAAATCCCCAAATTCGGCAAATTATTTGTGAAAACCATTTTAAAATATCCCAAGTATGTTGCTTCTGTTAGTGGCTCTACACTGACATGCGTTTCCCAAGAACTAACTTTCCGATTAAAAGAAAAAACTGTCATTTTCGTTTTTTACCTGTTTCTAGCTGTTCTGCTTCCTGGAATTTTGACGGCATGCCTTCCGAACAGTAACGAGGTTTGGTTTCCTCGATAAGCCAAGCTTTACGAATTACGTTTCGGTTTTCGTCTCGCATTTAGAAAGATCTGTTGTGAATTCTTTACGATTTTTGTGAACGTAGACAATATGCATTCTAGAAAAGGCAATACGCAGTAATGTGCGTCATAGAGAGTACGCGTGGTGTATTTGTGTGACCGGAAACACCTCCATAGCGCTCGTCGGGTCTGTTATAAATCAGCCAAGGGTGATTTTAAGCACAAAAGGAATAAAAAATGTGCACTATTGATAAACTGTGATATTCGTGGCAAACGACACCATGAACGTGCCAAGTTATTTTCATAAGAATACTATAAAATGCGCATCCCATATATAATTTGCTCCTATTTCGTCAGAAGCCGGCTAACGTCATATAGTTTCAGGTGACGTAAGACTGTAAGTGATGTAATGTCGAGAGAGAATTCTACGAAGGGGTACCAAGTAAGCTCTGCTAGGCATACGCACTTAAATTTTTAGGAGCTTACTGTGAACGAAAATCCCAGCGATGGAGAATTCTGGATTAGGTGTACAGCAACTGAACAAATTTTGTGTTTTGCCCCTCTTAGACCGATTTTAATAGCAAATGATGTTATCAGTCCAAAAATTGGAGGGGGAGTAACATCTTCTCTTACCACCTTCGTGGATACGCTAGTGTTGTGGGTAAAAAGAGACCCAGTGACAGTTATGTCCAAGCATGGACTTGTTGAGGACAAAAATACATGGGAAAATGAAAAATGCTGTCACTCTTATGAACCACTCGAAATCGCTATACTTCGTTTAACTTCTTTCTCACCGGATTGTTCTTGTATAAGGGAAATTAAACAAGCTGGTAGGGCGAGGGCATTAAACAAAGTAGATTAATTTTAAGCGTGACTGTATTTCTGGTCTTTGCGAAACTTTTCTAAGCAGCTCTTGACAGTGTATTAATATTTAAACAACTGATTGAAACGGACTCCGTACGGCACTTGACTACTTTTAGCCTGCAAACTTAACATGGACGTTAATCCCGGGGGGACATGTCCCCTACTTTTCTGGGAAGAGGAGATGATCCCCCACTTTGAACTGGAAAACATCGATAAAATATGGGAGTATATATAATACTCCTCCAATCAATTCACAAAGCCAGCTACAAGCCTATGCGTTTGTGTTTCCTGTGACACCATTTGTGCTCCCTGGGATTGCTGGGGATCATTGGGGATGTCATAAGTAATGCTAATATAGATAACCAAATAATACTGGACGTATCACATACATGGAATGTTGCACAATATTTACTTATGTATCTGGTCACTAACCATCTAAAAGACAGCGAATTTCTTCTAATAATCCGGATTGACATACAAATACATAGGCAAAAGCTTCTTTATAGATCTTCATACTTTAGTGGAAAGTGCTCCTAAATTACAGGAAATGGCGTTTTAGAGGTTTCAAATTCAACAATGTTCCGGCAGAGTAGGCCCCTGTAACCTGATAGAAAGCAACTAGTGCGCCTGTACACTGCACATCTCCCCACTTGGTTCTTAAAATTATTCATTCTCTTTATATTAATGAAAATTCTATTGTATAACAGACATCTTTGTAGTTCCCACCGTGTTTGCTAAAGGTTCCCAGTAGTTTTAGGGATCAAGAATCAGAGGTAAAAAAGGAGCTAGCTCCGGTTAAACATTGAATTTGAACGAGTCAACTCAGATAGGGGTGCTCTGCTTGGCTTCGCAATGAAAGATCCCTTCAAAGACTTAGAGATCTGTATAACAAATTGAATAAGTCCCCAAAATCGAGTACACGTTAAGTTCGATAAAGTACTTCAGTTGAGTATTGGTTTTCAGTATTTGATCTTTATCTCCTTCCTGTCCGTATGGGTCCTCAGTGGCCTATGGAGACTTTAGTATTTAACTGTGGCTAACACCAGACGATTTTACTCTAGGGGAAAGTCCTCGGACAGGAAAGAATTAATCAAGGTTAGTTGCAATGACCTGATGGGAACCTTAAATTAAGGCGAAAAATTTAACAAATTTCAATTTTAACAAGATCACGCTTCAGTAATGTTGAAGTGAATTGTGGATATTTTTTTCTACGCATTGAACGCTTCCAAACAACGGTAGTCAGTGGGTTGACGTTACCTTTCCACACAACCATAATCTTCCTACGTTCTATAAGTATTGACTCGTCTTCTTTGAAACACTCTCCCCAGCGGATGTCAGAACAAGGAGGATGTCGAGAGAACTCTGCTTGTCTAGGACGAGAAACTACTCATTCCCTTTGTTGCTCGGCCAAGTCACTGTCACTCGGTCAAGTTAGGTTACTAAAAATTGTAGCTAAATTTCCAAAACTCATTATCAAATTCATGAATAATTTATGAGAGCAGGAATCAATGAAAATGAAGCATTCAAGTGACATATATACTTTTGTAAATCTCAATAAAGATCTATTGTTGGTCATAACTGATCTTTATCGAAGTTAAGGATACTAAGTAGCCTTACTAGTATTCTTTATCAAAAGTTAAGAATACCGATAAGCTTTGTTCTATTGTTTATTTCAGAAGTACGTTATTCGCGTCCGATGTTTATGGGCATTTACAACTGCTCGCCATCGTAAATGCCCATAAAGATCGGCCACTCATATTTTAACTATTACTTAACAATTCACGAGGAAAAAACAAAGGAAAATCATAACCGTGTCGAGTTTTCTTGGCATAAAAAAATATTAGTTTTCAAACTTTCGTTGCAAATTTAGTATGTTGAGAGGTTCGTTTTTGAAGGCTCGCAATCCGTGTTTTATCGGATCTAAAACATTTGGCTGCCGCCTTCTGTTTTATATCCGATAAAACGCTTCTACTCGTTTTTTAAATATTACATCCAAACATGTTTTTAATTCTTTGTGCTTTTTAATAGACATCGTTGTAGCCAATAGAGACAGGAAGTTGGAAGGGAGCTATCGCTGAAACCAAAAATAACCTAATTGTATAGTAATAGGTATATGGTTGATGAGCTCCCTCAAGACTGTTTCGATTATTACCCTGCAGGAAGGTGTACAAACTTATATTAACAAAAACATTTCCACTAATCTGTGAGAACTGGACCTTCGAAGAATTCTCACTCAGGCCTGTAACCAGGCTGTGGAATTTTGCTCTTCTTTAGCAGATCTCATTTCAATCTTCTCTTGATTGCTACTAAACGAATTTACTCACTGCTCTTAGTATATGTAGTATAAACATTGTGTATGGCGAAGTACTCTCCAGGCCCTCCCCCACACATAATATTAGTAATGTGGTGAGAGGGGAAGGACGAGGGCATATAATAGTCTAGTACATGGTCTGTACCCCCCATTTGTTCCAACGTTTCTGGCTACAGGCCTGTGCTCGCCGACATGGTCGTTTTGATAACACAAGGAAACAGTGCCTACATCGAAGACTATAGATTAATAATAATATTCTCATGATTTTTAGTTTTCGCAGATTACTCGTGAAACGGCGCGAACTAGAAATTTAAGCAACCAAAACTTACTACACAAGTGCACTGTTTCTTGAGTCGTGAGTCAGTGAGGGTAAACTAGCTTGATCAACCGCTAAATTTAAATTGATATAGACCGATATTGAAGGCTTCGAAAGAAGTTTGATATGCTCGACGAAACGATGGAGTACAACGCAGTCGTAGTCTTATCAGTGGAAAGCTCAAAATTCTAGGACAACTGAAAACTGGTCCTTGTGCACGGGAATTTAAAATTTCTAGATTTCCTGTGCATGTGATGATGAGTCGTAACCCCATGGTTGACCTCACGTAGCCCTTATGAATATCCGGTGTCTGTAAGAGCGTTCAGGTGAACTGTAGAACTTAGATAGTTCGTTTCACCGATTGACATCAAGACTCGAGTTACGGCAATTGGTTCTGGATCTTGTGCTCGGGTAATCCGAACACGAAGTGGACAGTAAAAAATGAAAAGCTACAAAATGGGAAGCCGGAATCAACTACAAACGTTTGCAAGTACGCCACTAAACTATTCAAGAAAGTAACTTTAATTGGAAAGTCGAAGAATTGTTCAAACTTACTCTGTCTGAGATTGAACACAAATGGCAATTGTCCATCGACCATTTTGTAGTGCAGTTCTCGTTGTTCTCTAGCACTTTAACATAGAGCATGTGCTGGGATGTATGCTCTTTAAAATCTCTACAACGCTCCTTAACTAGAGGAAAATTACATGCACAGTAATTTTACTGGCAAAATACATTACTGTTATAGCGGATATCTGGTCAATTGTCCATAACACTATTACCATTATGAATTCCTTTCGTTTGTTCCTATTTAACTGTCATGGTTAATGAACGAACCGATGTCAATACAACGAACTAAGACAGATCTTAAGGGGTTAAAGGAATGCAGCTGGGCTTTCTAGAAGTCCTTTCATAACCCACCTGTTATCACGCAAGCTCAAGATGCAATCAAAAAATCACGTCGTGACAACTGAAGTATACCTGAAGACCTGAAGTATAGAACATCTTAATCTCGCGATAAAAATTAGTTGGATCGCCACATTTTTCGTGAAAATGACAGAAATTCAAACTGGAATCTTTGGGATGGTACGTTAATGCTTTTGAACTTAAGTGTATCAATACCTGTCACCACTGTCATTTATACTGTTAACCACATTCGTCATTGAACAATGGTTCAAATGTGAAATTCCCCATGGTCTATTTTTTACAAATCTACATTTCCCTTCATTTCTTCAATCCTCTTATCCGAAGCAGAAAATGAACTATTTTTGATAGCCACCGTGGTTGTCCTCTGCCTTCCTGTGTTTTACAATTGTTTTAGAATGTGGTAAAACACAGATGTCAATATGAAGGACGCTATCTTGTTTTGCAGAAGTCTGCAAAGCAGTGAAATTTCCAGCATTTTCATTGGCCATTACCTAGTAAGATAACGTAAGTTAAACCGTGAACCAATGGCAATTCTCCACGCAATATCATGGATTGCGTCAGATGACCAATACAGTGTTTCTCAGAACAACAGAGGACGTTCGTCAAGCTCGTTTACTCAGAAAAACGATTTCTGAGCCCTAGACGGGAATCGATTCCCGTTTTAAAGTATACCACTGTACCTCCTAGGAACTCTATTTTATGAACAATATTAAAAACTATCACCTTAACCCTTTACCCTACAGTGTTGCCAAATGGCAACATATTAATTTTACTCTGGCTAACGCCAGACGATTTTACTCGTCAAGGGGAGACCTCCAGAAAACCTGGCAGATAAAGGGTTAAAGGTTTTGTCAAACAAATTTTGATAAAAGCAAAACATATACATAATATATATATACTGTATCCGTTTGGATTTTTATCAAAGGGGGTAAATGCATATATATACATATATTTACGCATAAATTCGTATATGTCTATATATACGTCGATTGGTCATATTTTATATAATATCTAGAGGTATGAGCTTTTGAGGGCCTAACACAATCGATACATTCTCTAACTTGCTAATAATCAACTACGGAAGTT
Organism: Nanipora kamurai; assembly: GCA_036872915.1. Classification (NCBI taxonomy): domain Eukaryota; kingdom Metazoa; phylum Cnidaria; class Anthozoa; order Scleralcyonacea; family Helioporidae; genus Nanipora; species Nanipora kamurai. The sequence continues at coordinate 1,434,479 of JBAHVQ010000176.1, forward strand.
AAGATTGTATTGTTCATTCATTCCAATTTGAAAAAATTAGCCGCAAAATACATCCTGTGTGACATGTTAATTTATGCTGTAAACTATGTAGTAATTTTACTGGGAACCTTCAAAGACTCTCACACATTCTGACTGCATTCTTAGTGAACATTTCCGGTCTAAATTTACTCAGAATGAACCGTGCCGTGGTTGCGTCTTTACATAAAGTATGGATGAAATACTGTTTTTTTCCATCGTGATTTGGAAATCGGTATGCAATGAACAAATGACTCGTCGGCTTACTCAAAATAAACTAGTTTTTAGGTACTCTTAAATAAGGACAGAGAAGGTACAAAAGAATACTCTCTAAATATATGTTTAATTACTGAAGTCAAGTACTGTCAAAGTACCCAATATCTGATCAGCGCTCTTGTGTTGAAAGCAGTAACCTAAGAAAGCTAACTACAGCGTATCGATTGTGGTAAAAGTTCTCATTTCACTCACCGGCAGATAGAGACTCTGTTTTTTGCAGAAACGTGGAAGACTTTCACTGTGGTCCCAGATTTCCGTGCCCGCTTGTTCCGTTAGCTCTGTGCCGTTGTGAGTACTGCCCTCAATGAACTGCAGTGCCAAACTTATGTCTCACAGCAAAGGAAATGTGAAACAAAACGGCAAACTTAAACGTCAATCCCAGTGATTGCTGAAAGGCTTTTGCATTGAATGTCGGACTCGTTAGTCTTTCTTTTCTTGCTATCTAACAGTCTTATTTCAGCGCACTTGTTTCGTAATTTCACGCACAGCCACCGACGCGGCTCATTCGATTAATACTTCTACTTTACAAGGAACAAAGGATATTATATTTTCTATGTAAAACGCGCGTAAGACTGTTTGTTCTTGTTGTTTTAGCGCATCCGCTTTTTGCAGCTGAAGCATAAATCAGGGCTTTCCATCTATAGTAACCGGACATGCCAGGTCATGATCTAAATTTGGGCATATATCATGACGGTAACTAGTAGAGAATTGGAGTAGGGACTCCCCCAGTAGTTGATGGGGGTGGAGCCGCCCCAATATTTGAACAATTCTATCTTTATCGTGAGCTTGCCCGAAAGTTAATGGAGATTTGTCGGGACAAACTATTTCCAGTCTTAGGATAAAGTATATTTTCGCGTGTCAGAAATTTCATTTTGAGACCCAATTTTAAAATAAAATTTCTGGCTCTCAAAAATATCTACCTTCACCTAAGATATATATTTAACTTAGTTCAACTCCCCAAATGTCCGATCTCAGAAAACGGTTTCAATTTTTTAATTTTTACCCAGAATTTTCGGACTGAAAACTAAGTGTCTTGGAATTTGTGTAAAAAAATCAGTCAGATAAGAGCTTTTTGTGGCACAAAGTTCGGCAAAATTTTTGAAACTGTTTTATCAATTTCCATGCACTTTAATAAGTTAATCTACGAGGTCAATTGCGTGTTAATGCTAGGGTTCCTTGTTGGATGTTGGATGATAGGTAAAGCAGGAGCCAAAGGAGGGAAGAGAGGAAAGTATGCAGTCAAAGTACCTCCCACGTTGTCTCCTCGAGGTTTTTAGTCCATTAATTAAGTGATTATTAAAAAATTAGCTAGCAATATTAATTGGTTGGTAGTATACGCGAAATGTTTTTCCTTCAGATTCGCACAGGATTTTGTCTTGATTCTTCAACGCAAATTTCTGAATGTGAAAACACAAACGTTTGCCTCAGGCGCTGTTAGCTGCAGGTTTGTCGTATATGTTGCCTGTGCAGAAGCAACGGTATGATAATCAAAGAAAGGACCTAATCGTTAAACACACTGAGTTTGAGCATGTGGAAGCACAAATTTGCGCATGTTGATGTTATTGCTCGTGTCACTACAATTTGTGTTCGATAAGAAGAAGTCTCTCAATAAAAATGTTGCCAGTATTTCCATATTTGCTTACGAGTGCTTTACATTTATTGTGCCTGCCTCAAAGATTATCTACACATACAATAAATTTTCATCTCATGACTTCGCTTTCCACCTCGTATCTCACCGGCACCTATCCACAAGCGTGAAAACGCACAAACTGTTCACAGTTTCCTAAACCTTTTGGTCTTCTACTAGTTGTTTAATGCTACCGACGCAGCGCTCTACTTTATATCAAATTGTTCATAGCTTTTTTTATATCCTGATGAAACACTCTTGCTCGTATACGACATATTGCACGTCTAGGGCTCAGAAATCGTTTTTCTGAGTAAATGAGCTTGACGAACGTCCTCTGTTGTTCTGATATTTACCAAGC
>JBAHVQ010000176.1:1442797-1467632 GCA_036872915.1 Nanipora kamurai
ATGTCGATTAGGGATTAACTCACTTTGTGTGGTTATTCTAATTACAAGGAAAATTCGAACGTATTTTCAAATCCCAGTAGCATCATAAGTTGCACAGGCAATTGCAATGCTAATTGCAGTGGATGTTATGCAAATTGTAGTGTTTGCAGTTTTTTTGAGACGCCCTGTAGTTTCAACACGACATGCGGAAGCCAGCGGGTTACTCTCAATTCTTTGATTTCAGCTGGCGTTCACTTTTGCCCTGGCAGAACCCCGCAACCATGTCCAATTTTAAAGTAAGCGCAGGTCTACAATAGGCCTTTAGTGAGCGCTCTCCCTCAGAATGGAAAAGTTTAGTATACACCTCCTTATTAAAGTGAATATGGTAATGAAGCAACGAGAAAGATTGTGTAAAATCATTGTTCTACAGGATTTTCCACAATACTCTTGATCAAAATTCCACTAATCAAAATATCTCTTTTCCCAGGCTCTGCAAGAACGTGGATCTAGGATGTAACGGCGACCCGGAATAGTTCGTCTTGGAGGATCTGGTGGGTCGCCAAATTAGATGCTTGTGTTCAACTACCCCAAGTACGATTCTTTCAGCAGTTTGTTCTAGTTAGCCGCTGGTCAGCTGTCAATTTTTTGCGCATTATTTTGGTCAGTGATCGTTATAACTGCACGACCATCCGCCTCGACTAAACTCCTTAGTAGCTCCATTCCTGACCGCAAAAGTGAATAAATTGTGCAAAGTACAGTACATACAATTAAGAACATTGTCCTTCGCCTGGATATTCAGTATCGGGAGAGTCTAATCACATGGGACCAGGATATCGTGGAAGGGAGCGTATAAAGAAAGTTGCCTCCGATATTCGAACGTCAAAACTGATGAGTTGGCTGCACTGTTGTCTGTGTAGTAGCGTAAGTGTATTTCCAGTCATGTTTCAGCTGCCCAAAAATATCTTGAGTGGTAGAGCTTTTTGTGGAATTACACAACCGCGTCGTCCTTCAGGATTCAGAATCCATTACCAGCCGAAAATTTCAAAAAGTAAAAAATAAATCAAATTCCGAAAAAAAATAAATCATCTTGTAAACTCAAGATTCGAGTTGAATGACATTCTCATTTAACTTGAATCTTGAGTTTACACGATGATTTTTTTCGGAATTGGTTTTATTTTTTACCTTCAAGATTCACTTACCGCTCAGACCGAGATATTCTGGGTATTGTAGGAATAATCAATTTTGGAAGGTCGACTAGCACCGAGACATTTGATGATATGTTCCAAACCGATATACCTGAACATTCGAGATATCTCATCTCATGTGAAGAGGCCCTCGAGGAAATCGGGATTCTGCTTAAAAATTGTAAATAGAGATAATAGAATTAAATTCGTTACTTTTTCTCGATCAGTTGTTTTGCTCTAATCCAATCAGCTGGACCCGAATGGTTTTACCCTTAGACCGCTCGATTTTTTTACTTTGATGAGTAAAATCGTCTGGCGTTACCCATGGAAGAGTTGAGGAGTATTTACACAGTTGTTATCCTGATGTACCCATTAAAGTAATGATAGCTTCGAGGAGGGACTAGATCGAATCATAAGATACGCGTTAAATAAAAGTCTAACCCATTCTTCTTCATGATTATCCTGAGATACCAAATTAACTTTGAATTCATGATAATTGTGAAATCATGGTGTCACCTAGCTCAAACCACTGAACTCGAATTCATGGTAATCAAACCCTAACTCTAACCCAGACTTAATCTTCAACAAAATGTCCATAACGAATTATGAACACTAATTTTGTTCATGTGAGAGCTTGAGGTATACTAGACTAGCGGACGTTCGTCAAGCTCGTTATCTCAGAAAAACGATTTCTGAGCACTGGACGGGAATCGAATCCGCAACCTTCTGATTACCGTTGAGAAGCTCTAACCATTGACCCACCAAGACTCAGATGGTGAGCTAAGTTGCAGGTTCGTCATATGTGCTGCCTAAGCGGAAGCCTAATGGCTAATAATAATTTATCATATTGTGGTATTTTGGCCGCGCGTTGAATGACCACTGTTTTGGCTGAAATACTTAAGAATAAGAGCTCAAAAGCTTATTTAAGAGCTTGACGAACCTCCACTAGTCGTCTGATATTTCCAAGCTCCCACATGAACCAACTTTGTGTTCAGCATTAAGTATTTCCATCATTATCATATCGTGACTTCCACCTAGGCAGTACATATGACGAACCTGCATCCTAGCTCACCATCTGTGTCTTGGTAGCTCAATAGTTAGAGTGTCTCACCGGTCATCAGAAGGTTCGATTCCCATGTAGGGCTCAGAAATCGTTTTTCTGACATAACGAGCTTGACGAACGTCCACTGGTCGTCTGATATTTCCAAGCTCTCACACGAACCTACTTTGTGTTCAGCATTAAATATACTTACTTAAGAATGTTTTGTTCTCCGTATGCTCCAAGTGCATATCAAACTTTGAAAAACTGCCATGAAAAATTGGCTTCACAGGCACTCCAAAAGGAACATGTCAAGCAAAACTGATTTCGGGTGCTGGACTTTAAAGTGTGTCGCAAAACGTCGCTTCGCCATTGATGGTTTGCACGTGACGTCATGGCGACCATGCAGGTGGAACCATAGAGGGCGTCGTACCCAAATGTCCCTCAACCGAAGGTAACAAATTGTGAGGCCGCCATCTTGGATAAACTGGGGGGCAAACCACTTTATTTTTGTCGATTGTTTTTTCTTTTTTAAACAAACCAATTAACACAAAAAGCGGAATTTTTTTTTCAATACACGAACCATTCTTAATTACCGTGAATTTGATGTTTTTTAACAAATTGAATTATATTTTTTGAGTAAATTCGTGAACGACGGTAAAGGGCCTGGAGACAATCGATTTGCACCCCAATTTACTCAAAATGGCGGGCGTTCAATTTTTGTTACCAATTTTCGGCCCCCCCTGTCCTCTCGAGTTTTATATGATCTCTATAGGTGGAAATTTAGCAAAAGAATCTCATTAAACAATGGCACAACATGGCCGCCGTTGCATTGCCTTTTGAATCTTGCAAACCATTTGGCGTGGACTTTGGCGTGAAAAGGCTGGGGCAGATGTTACCATGGAAATTAATGAAAAAGGTCGGACACTTCTGAAATACCGTCTTTTACTGTCACAAATGTGAACTTCTGAGCCACAATATTAAATTCAAGTGATAGAGCTCGTAAGCGAACTTGTTGCCAACAACGTCGACTTTTTCAATTAGGTCTGTATTTTGAAATATCACTATGGCAATATAGTGTTAAATTTCCATATTGTCATAGTGATATGTCCCGTTGCGTTTAACGCCAAAGTCGTGGATTAGCATTAATCCGAGATGCAGTTTTCTTGGTTAGTTACTACTGATCAGTGGAAGAACGCTGATAAATGATACGTTAATTAAAAAGAACATGTTAAAAACCTATTGACAACAAATTTTGCAACTGCAGTTTTTGAAACGTGCATGCTACTTTCTCACTTCTATTTTTTTTTAACCTCGAAACTTCCCAGCATCTACCTATTTTATGAAATCTGAAACCCTAACACATTTACTTCCAACTTCCAACGCGACTACAATTAATTATCCAAATGTTTCAAGTGTCTTTTTTTGAGGGTTCTACTTCTACCTTTCGAGAGAGCCCATTTTCCACTGCTTTCCTTCTGGGAATGAAAGTGGGCAATACAACAAATATCAAAATTACTACGTGCATGTAGAAGTAAAATAGAGTCCACGTTTTCAAGATGTTTCCTATTTCAAGCAGCATGAAACTACACCCAAGGTATTCGAAAATCCGGTAAAGCAGGAACCAGTTGATCCAGTCATAGACCTTCTTTAGTTTGTCACTCGACGAAGGCTTGATGGCTTGCTCCATGCGTGTCTCTGCCACAACTACAAACGGTACGGCCATGAAGCAAAGGTAGTAACCAGGCATCACGCCGTGCCAGAAGGCGCTCACGAATAAAACTACCCACAATCTGTAAAACAAAGACGGAGTTCTCATTTGACCACTCCAGAAACTTCGGGTAGCCTGAGCACGAATGCTTCTTCGCGAGGGTTCCTGGGATCATTTAGGTGGACGCGGGAAATTTAAGATGGCAACTTCAGTGTGAAAATACTACTCAAGCTCAAGAAAAGTTTTCCTAGAAGATGATGTGCAGGGAGTAAGGCATCCTCAAGTCAGTGTGGATGAATGCACTGTTTCCCAGCTCAAAACATGGCTGTTAAGTCGATAGGCAAAAACCAGTGGCAGAAAATCGTAACTTATCGAGAGGTTAGTTCCGCGTGTAAAGTTGTATCCTATCTTATGACAATACCGTACGAAGCAGTTAACATCCTCAGATATTTTAAATGCAAATTCTTCAACTTTCAGCTCAGAAATCCTGAGCAAGTCGATGATGATGATGAATGCAAAAACTTTGATATTTCACCCCCAAACTCGTCCCAGTCTCTAATAATCGGTACGTCGAAGTGGTGTATTTCTGGCTCACCATTAACTCGTAAGCACTCACTTTTCACGAAGTAATCTATATATTTTGTTCGGCAGCTCTGCAAAACCCGCCTTTGCGTAATACTAGAATGTAACTTCCCCTAAAACGCCCGAATGTGACTTACCTGAATTTCTTAAACGGCAATTTTCGGTGCACATAAGCAAACAGCCACCATTGTACAGTCATATTCCAGTTCTTCATGGTGTACCGCATATTAGGTGCGAACTCTACAGCATAAACGTTGATGTTGTGAATAGTCTCGAAGCTAAAGAATAAAGACAAAAAAAGTTCAATGGGTTTTGATTAAAAATTCTACTTGCCTAAGCGTGGCTGTTGAACCTACACTGATTTTGTTGCCAAGTCAATTTTAGACAGTTCGACAAATAATTCTGTTTTTCACGAGTGCGAAATTAGATGGAGAGCAATCCTAAAGGGTAGCCAAGTCCCAATCCTGGTTGCTAAACCGTTTGGGAGATTGGGTCACCCACCGTAGCCTGTTTTCAGATATTGATGTGTGTAAGTGGTTAGTAAGGTTCCCAAAGGTCTTAAAGCTATGGAAGAGTTAGAAAACGTAGCATAGAAAATATTGACGTTCCCGACGAAGTCTCTACGTCGGAGAGGAACGCGGAACACGTTTCCATGTACTGGGACACTGATGCTACTTATCTTAAAAGGTGTTTTAGCAAAAAACACCGAAAAGGAATGCCCGCCTCGGGCAGACATGAAGCAACACGAACAAGCAATGAGAAAGGTAAACGGCAAGCGTCGAACGGACGAGAATGGAGTAGAAAACAAATAAGAAAACAGACTAAGAGTTATACGATAAATACCTTCGTGTTACTATCCTCATGTTTTAGGTCTATCGGTCTACATGTAGAAAGTATTTGCCTTCAACGTTCTTGCGAAAACATTTGGCAAATGCTTCCCCAAAATGAACTCACATTACGATATGGTAACTAAAGCTTTGGCCAAACGACAACGGCAGTCGATGCAAATATCAGCTTGCCATGAATGGAAGGAAGTTTGAATGGGTTTACCTTGGTATTTAAGTTTTAAAGATTTTTCCGTGAATCAATCGCGACGACTTACGTTGTCGTTCCGCCTAAAGTTTAAATATTGAAAAGCCTAACATACTCGTATTTTTGAACAGTTTTGTTCCCGGTAGCCTGGGCGGCCTCACTGTCGAACTCAACAGTCGGCCCTTGTCCAGGGCGACACTTGCATTCTACAGGATATGCTCCCAATCCCATACTTATGCAACTGCTCTCGGCTAGTAGCCATCCAATGTAGAACCTCCAACGAAACCAATGAAATGTTGGTATAATGTAGCCGAAGCGATACAGGAATCCCCACGGGTGGTTAGCAAATTCCGGGCTTATAATGTGGCTGATGGGAAAGTAAGCTTTCAGAGGTAGGTAAACTGCAGCATAAAAAGGCAGGTACTTTAGTCTCGTCAGTGCAACCTTAAATGTGGGAATCTCCTCAGAGTTTTTCTGGTACAGCATATCAACATACGTTGCAAATCGATAGTATGGACCAGTCAGCAGTCCACAATAGCAATAGCCATATGCAAAGATGTCATAGAGGGTGATTTTCAAGCCAGACTTTAGAGATTCTTCATTTTCGACACGCTTGCGGGGTCGTTGGCAACTGATGTCAAAGCCCTCAAATGCAATTGTGCACATCTGTAAGAATTAAAATTTTCATAGAATAACTCCCTTACGACAACATTACAATAATTCCTGCATAAGAAGTTGGATTTAGATCTGAAATACAAAACGTCAAAAACGTCTGGTGCTCAGGTATTTAAAAGGCAAATAGATTAACGCAGTATTAGTAAAAATTTTATGGACAAGTTGAGTAAAATTCATAATGGTCTTGTGCTGGGAAATTAGAACTTGACTGGTCCACCAAAATACATCAGTTAAGTGTTTGCTCATATAGAATCCACCATAAATAAACTTTGGGTATTGCCAATTGCACAATTTCCTGAAAGGTAAGTTGTTGTGAAACATCTTGAAGGTAGAACCTAGACTATGAACCTAGACTAAGAAGCTACCACTTGAAACCACTTTGACTTTCTATTTTCATCAGAAAACAGTAGCAACAAACTCATAGGACTGCTCTATGCACAATTTACAATATATCTACCAGGTAATGTACATATGCACATGTCAAAAGCTTTTCAACATTTTGTGGCAGTGATTTGGGCATAACTTGTACAAATAAAATACATACAAATCAAGCTTCCAGTTCAGCTTTGGCATCCACAACTTAAACCACCCCTACTACAATCGTGATAATTGATACACAAGAGGAGGTGGTATCCTCAGGGACTCTCAGAAGTTTACCACAGGCTCCTAGCAAGAATACTGCAGCAGTATTAAGTTTGAATCATATTAGTTAATTACAGGAAAGTGGAATTTGAGAGAAAGTTACAATTGGTTTAAGCTGTACTGTACATACCCTTAATGTCACCAGCAACTGAATTGCATTTGAATATGGAGGATACCCGGGTAATCCATACCAGTGACAGGTTCGAAAGAAAAACAAATAGCCAAAGGTATATGCAAATGCTATCCAAGGGCCATACCTACAATTTGCAACAACAAGCAATTAGTTTGGTTTGTCATTGCAGCATTATGTGTTTGAATGCTGTCAGTGAATCAGATAGTTGACCTAAACATTTCTGAGGTAAGATATAAAATGTGAAAGTTATTTAGAATTTTTTTACACATGAATTTATTTGCACCATAAATTACAAAGATGAAAAGAAAATTGAATAGAAAATTATACATTAAGTGATAGTATTAGAAGGGTATTAATCATGAATCTATTTACATTTTTTCAATTTGTAAATTTATGAATTATGAATTGAATTATGAATTACTTGCAAGCTAACTGTAATAACCTTAGGGTTAGACAAGACAGTTAGTTATAAGTATGTTATAAGATACAACAACAGGTAAGTTTATCAAGCAAAAAACATCCTTACTGTTGGTGTGAAAACTGAAAGATAACAGCTTATCCTAAAATACAAATGTTAGATCATGTATCAAATCTTTCTCTTTCTTGAATGAGACTCTTTTAGCATGCTTTCCCTACATGAAACACTTTCTCAATCATACATTTCTTCACATGAAAGAGGAGACTATTATATTAGATACATGTCACTCTGAGTGACAAACCATACCAAGCAAGCAGAGAAATCTCTACTTGGCCCAGCCGGGATTCGAACCCGCAACCTTCGGTTTACTAGTCTGACACTTCACCAACTGAGCTACAGGTCAAGTTGGGAGCTGGTCACAAAATGATGTTACTTAGATCTTTGACATTTCGAAACTAACTAGTTTCTTCAGTAGAGACATTTTTCAAGCCTTATCTAGATTTTGAAATAACTGATGTAGGAGAAGGAACTCGGGTAGAGAATGATATTAGATTCATGTCACTCAGAGCGACAAACCCAGTCGGGCCAAGTAGAGACTTCTCTGCTTGCCTGGTATGGTTTGTCATTCGGAGTGACATGTATCTAATATTATCATTCACTTTAAAGTATTCTCAAATCTGATTGGTTAATTTACCTGCAAATAATTACGTGCAAATATCGATCAGCTGCAAATAACTGCGTGCAAATACGCCAATGAGCATGTGCACTTCGAAAATGATTCGTCAGCTGAGATAACAAATATTGTTTTTTCGTTAAAAATGTCAAATGGCTCGCTTTGCCGAGCTGTCGGAAAGTGATCTGGCAGATTTACTGCATGAAAAAGACGCCGATAATACAAGAAAAGCAACTAAAGTTGCTACAAACCTTTTTCGAGTGAATGATAAAACAATTATTGAACTCTTACCACTAGACCATGAGGGGGTATGACAACAAATCTGAGTTAAATCTGGGACCTGTGTCCTTTTTTGTTGTTGTTGATTTGTTGTCCAGCCCTCATGGTCTAGTGGTAAGACAACCGTACCGGCAATTGGGAGACGCGGGTTCGATTCCCATTGGGGAACTCAACTTTTCTGAGTTTTCATAAAGTTTGAAGAACAAGCCTTTCGTTAATTTCCCCCAAAGGTCTCTCAAAAATAAAAATAATTGACCTAGTCAAAGTCTGAATTACATCTTTAGCTCATAAGAAGAATGAAAATTAAAATGTGTGATTTACCGATCTCTCAATATCCTAACCAAATTAATACCTCACAATATTAAAAATAATTAGTTGTGTATACACTAGTATGTCGTATGTCTGCAGTTAGAATTGCACACACTCTAATTTACACAACATTGTACAAATTTGGTGGGGTTTTTAAAATTGGGAATTTAACAGTGCTCGTCTGGATTTTTAATATTAAAATTTGGTGTTGATCTAGACAGACAAGCTGGTACTTTTTCCCAAAAAAATCAGAACTGGATGTAGGCATGGTTATTTCAGAATAAGGTAAGTTAAATATATGTAATGATAACTATCAATTACTACCCATTTGAAAAAAAACCTTAAATTTTTCCACTGTTATGCAATTTTAATTTAGTTTAATTAAAAAAAAATGCCAAGCAAACAGTTTCTAATGAATTAAGTCATGTCCTGGAAAACTAAATAATCTTTATTTAAAAGAGTAGAAATTAGGAATCTTAGAGCAACACTATTTTTTGTTAGAACTTCACAAACCTGCTTTTGAGCTGTACATTTTGTGCAGAAACGCACGAAAGAAAAATTGAGTATTGCTGTCAACCAACCATCTTCAACATCTTGTCAGAGCGGGGCATTTAAAGAACCAATGTATGTCATGAACTGTTGACCTGCTTTTATAATTCAAAATTTAACGAACAGTCCACAACTCACATAATTTCCGAAAGTGAACCGCTAAGTCGCTTATCTTTTAGCATTAATACCAAGGACTTTGCAGAAATAGAGTTCACAATATTTCTGTACAGATATTTATCGCATTAATTAAAGATTCATATCACAAGAGCGATTTGTTCAAACCATGCGGCTTACACTATTTATTGGAAACGTGGGGCAATCCGGATTGCAAGATTGTTGTTTTCGCTTCAGATAAAGGTTGGGGTTGAAATCCATGTGACATAGAAATTACCCATACATTACAGAACTGCCATTTAGTACATCACTAAAAACCAAAATGAGCTAAAAATATTTCTTGGAAAGCACAAACAAATCGAGTTCAACATATTTTATCAACCTTTAATTTCTTGTCTAAAACGAAGTACCATCATATATAGCGCATATGACTTGCTTATTTGGTCATATTAAATTTCCGCAATTTAATGAAAATAAATTTACCAAATTCCACGAAGCAGGTGAAGTACGGAAAAATGTTGAAAGGAACCCACGGTGAATGACCTGTACTGTAGCTATGTTCGTACAGGTATATTTTGCTAAAACTGAACAATCGTAACTTAAGTTCTATCTCTCTTTGTTAATATACCAGCATAAACTAACAGATCGGAACAAGACAGCGCGAACATAAACATAAATTTTCAATCTTCACTAGTGAGAGTTTGTTGAAACACTAGCAGACTGCAGTAACTAACGCACCTTCGGCCAAATGTTCGAATGATCAAGTATGTCCCCAGAATGGTCACGAACGAGTGCGGTAGTCCTTGCACACCGGTAGTGGAAATAATTACTACAAGTCCAGCCAAGAATGAAATAAGTTTCTTTCTAGCCGGAGAGCCACACACTTTCACGATGTGACCGAACGGAACAGCAGCAAGAAGCATGCACATGTAAACAAAGTCTTCTCGGGACATGTTGACTTTTTCAGCTTAAGAAGTCACGAACGCCGATCAAAGTCCAAAGCTTCACCGTTCAGGATATATAAAGTCATCGAATACGAGAGGATCGCATCTAAAAAACAGCCAATACCAGTGAGTGGTTCTCACCGCTCAAAATACAAAATTTAATATGATAATATTGAGCGGGGTTCCGCAACGCTAGACTTCATAATTCAGGATGACAAATCGCTTGCCGGCGAACTGAGAGGTTCGTGACTCATTGCAAAAAAACCCAAAAAAACCCAACTTATTTAGCACCGGTAACATAAATAAATGAAGTATATTGAACTATTTTGGCTAAGAGAACGCCATCCAAGCCCTCTTAGAAGTGACTGTAGTTACACTGATGTATGCCTCATTTTGCGCTGGAAGAATAACGTAGCACACAAAACGTTAGGGGATTTGATGGACTGTTTGTGTCAATCTTCCTACTAAGTCTCATTTCGCGTCTTTCCCTGGTGTCCTATTGTGGTCCTACACGAAGTAAATGCATGAAATACTTTGCCAATGAGACAGCAAAAGTTTGTTTTTTTATGTCTGTTCTTGATCCAGTAAGTGTGATTCTTGTAACAGCCGGTAGTCGAGGCGAAGCGTTGTTATTCCGTTACCCATTTTGTCAGGACAGCGATGTGGAAGTTGACGGTAAATATGAATCGTAGTCCTCAAAAGACTGAAGGCTGCAGGCAAAACGGGGTGTAACCAAGGAAAGGTAATCGGGCAGTTGCTACCTCCATCGGTACCCACCTCCAGTGGTGGGAAAATACTTTCTCCAAAAATGGATAGCATTTGTTTTTTCAAGAAAAACGTGTCTTTGCAGTATTTTCCAAAGGAAATGCATTTTTGTGGAGTTAACAAGGCTCTTGAACAAGATTTTTTTCTTGGACTGGGAGGTCATTTGATGGCCTCCCATCCAGAAAGATCTAATTTTTTTTTATTTTGCCGCTCATTAGGAAACCTTGCTACAGGGACCTAAAAGTGTTTGTGGAAATTACCTGATGGTGTATGAATGCACTTTGTCTCCTAGGAATTGAAAATGACAGCCAAATTTCTTACGTATCAGAGAAGACAGATTACAAACCAAGGCAAGTAAAATTTACTGTAATGAAGTTATCTTCAGACAGGCAGATCAGTCTTCTACTTCATCTTTTGTCTGCATACATCCATCATTATTCACTGTGGCCAAATTGCAGTCGATGTTATGCTATAATCTTATACCAATCTATTTGCATTTTTTCCTATTTCCCCTCGTCCATTTGCTTGTTATGCATCTGACTCCAGGTGCTCATCTGCTCAAATTCATAGCCCTGCACAATATTAAAAATTATTAGTTGTGTATATAGCAGTATGTCATATTTCAGCAGTTATCACTGTGGCCGAATTGCAGTCAATGTTATGCTATAATCTTATATCTACCTATTTGTATTTTTTCATATTTCTCTTCAATTCATCCTTTTGCTTATTACCCAGATTTATAGTCCCGCATTGTCTATCCTTGTTTATATTTTTTCTAACCCTCCAACTGCCCTTTTCTCATCCTGTTACCCATTATGTTCCTTTCTTACTAGTCCTTTAGTTTCTAGTTCACTCACTGGTTTAGTTGTAGGGAGAAATGAGTTGTTTATATCTCCTATATTTCTGCAATACTCTGATGTGTATGCTTTGTTAGAGTCACTAAGAAATAAAAAAGTGGTTAATGAGCTTAAACTATATTAATAATCTTGAAAATCTTAAGAGTAGTATAAATAGATTTTCCCAGGACTGCCTGCAAAGTTTGTATGCCTTTGTCAAATTTGGATCACACAGTCTCACATGTAGTATATATATGCTCTGGTTGAGCTACCTTTATTTTATGTTCTTATCAGTATTTACCTGTCTTACCTACCTTTACTCTTAGACTACCAACATTTCTGTTCTTTGAATTTTCAACATTTCTCTAGATAGACACCTTTCCCTTTTGCAATTTCCCTTTTTTTGTACATTATCCTTGCTATCTTTTTTTTAACTTAATATGATAAACAAAACCATATTCTTATATTCTGCTTTTCTGTATTTTTCAGATCATTATCATTCATTAGAAAAGGATGCTTGAAGTGAGTTGGTGAAAAATATGTAAATATAAATCAACCATGCTGTACTTTTGTTGACTGAGTTTGACCATATACCAGTAAAGTCAGTTGATTCCTCAGCATTTAATAACTCATTTCTCTATATACTATTTTTCTATATTAATAAATAAAATTTACACAGTAATTTTTTTGTTTAGCTATTCTGATAAAACTCTTGCAAATATACTGACACCACGTGAAAAACTTTGTGGGAAGAAATTTGAGTTAAGAATTGACGACGTTTTGTTTGTTGGCCATCCTACACTGGTGACAAGTGAAGCACAAAATCAGGTAAAAGTCATTATAATTATGGTAATTATGGTCACTTACAACTTTATTCCCCATTTCCAAAATAAATTAGCATTTCTTAAATTTATTTTTTGTTTTAGAGAAATGAAGGACAAAACAAAGTGGAAGGCATCACCATAAAACTATTTAATATTGTATTTGCCTTGCAGGTAGTAAGAGAAACTTACATTGCTGCTTTCTTTTAATATTTCTTGAGTTCTGAGGAACTCTCAGTGTCCATGCACACACAATGTATTGTCTTGTCAATATACCAGTAGTGTAATGGTATTAGACTACATCAGGCATACCACCAGGATTTGCAAGGGAGGACACATTCATTTTGATTTGTAAAATTCACAGATTTCTTTTTATGGCACAAGTGATTAAATACTCAAGAGAAATCTAAATTACTATTTGTGAAAATATATCTAGTGGTATCATAATATAGGAATTATCCTGATGTGACTATTTATTATGATTATAACTTGGTCTGGTCTTTTTTAAGGCTGATGTTGAGCCCTCTGTCAGCGAGTGCTACCATGACCTAGCACAAAAAATCTCCATTGCTCTAAAACATGAAGAACTAAGGTAATTTGAATTAAAATGTAAATACCATTTAGCTAAAATATTATAGCTGAATTGTAGTTTATCTGTAAATAATTATGGAATTAGTACTGAAATGGAAAATGGCCCCATCACTTGCCACACCCCATACACCATACCCTCCCAGTTCACATCTTGCCACCCTCCACATTCCCATACACCATCACATTGCCACCTTCACAAAAACAATGCCATGAATGTTACAACAAAAACTAAGTTGGTCAGTTTAGTCGACACCCCTACCATAACTTCCATTTGTTCTCGTTTCTACTAGAAATTTTCTAGATTTTTTATAGTGAATGAAAAACAACAATTTTGTTTTCACCCATTTTTGCCCTATGACATCTAGGTGCAATTACTTCAGCACTGAAAGACAAACTATGCTTACAATTCATGATGAGGTATCTGAGCTACCAGAAGGTAAGAAACTATCAAAACTCAATCACTGGGGGTAATTTTCTCAGCTGAGAATTTCTAAAGTAGAATTATCTGGGCAGTATGGCATTCATATAATTCTTATCCCTACATGAAAAGTAGTCTTTGCTTACTGGTTTTTCGGACAGAAGATATGCAATATAAAATTAATGTCAGTTTGTCTTTTTTTTTAGACAGTGCAGTCTCACCATTCCATCTTATTCTTCCAAAGAGTACTCTTGCAAAGGATCTCTGTGATGCCTTTGACAGGTATGCAATATTTTTAAACAGGTTTTTTTATGTTCTTAATAAGCTACCAGTTGAATAACTAGGATTTATTGGTGGACAAAGTGTGATAGGTCTAGTTAATACTTGTTTGCTGGGATCTTTGCTTTTCTACAGCAAAACACATCAAAACATAAAGGTAAAAAATATATTGGTAGTGGTTGCTGGGTGCACGTCCATCTTAAATTAAACCTGAACAGTAACAGTAGAGTCGGTGAATGTCGCATATTTCATGCGAATTTCGTCTAACGTTTCATGTAATATGTCAAACAGGGGCGAGACTGGGTTGACCCTGTGATGGAAGGGTCAAACTCTCTCACATCTGTTTGATTTCAGAATCATCCTCTTATAACCCGAAGATGATTCGAAAATAGAATCGAAACACTGTCCATCCTCACGGATAAGCGGTGAGTTATTGCTTGAATTTCTTGTGAATTTCTCTCGCGAATCTCTCGTGAAATTCGATGCTACTAGCGTACTGCCTCCAGTTGACACGATAGCTTAACTGGTGGAGAAGCGGTTCGGAGATTCAAACATGTGAGTTCGAATTATGCTTGAATCAACTCAACTTTTCAAGTTTACTTTCGCAGTGTTGGTTAATCATGAAATGTTCAATTAACTTTGCATAATTATACGTTTATTATAAGTGTTTAGCCGTGATAACGAGTCTGAGGAGAGAACATTACATTATGTAATATTTAAAAAACGAGTAGGAGTGTTTTAGCCGAGTGTTTAGATCCGACAAAGCACGTACTACGAGTTTTTTTGAGTCGTTTCAAAAACGAATCGCTCAATAAGCTAAGTCGCGAAGAAAGTTTGAAAATTAATGTTTTATAAGCCGAGGAAATTCGATTACGGTTAAAGATGCGAAAGGAAAATTCCTTTGTATTTTCCTCATGAATTATTAATGAGTTTTTGAAATTTTATGCAAACATGAAATATTTCACGCAACCCCACCTTTACGGTGTATAATTTTTTATATCATTAGCGTGTGCCAAACTGGAACTGTGAGCTTGAAAATTAATAACTGGGTTGGAGTTAGTTTTTGCCTTCCACACAAAGTCCATAATATTTCCTCGGAAATGGTGGTTAAGGTATGATTGCTTGGAGATTTAAATGTAGGTTTTGGGAGTGCAATTGACTGAAAGAAGAGAAAAAGGTAGAACGAAATGTACTGGACGATTAGGAAGTGACATACAGTGAGAAAATGTACGCTGTTGACCGCTTTCACCCAGCTGCCTCTAGAGAAGAACTTTTAATTTTAACTAAACAGCGAGAAAATAGCTTACCGACGTTTTTTAGTGACGAAGCTTAACCACCGCATTCGAGGCAACTGTTAAAGAAAGTTTTTTACACAATCAAAATGTACCCTATATCTCTCATTGGTTGAAAGTCTTCAGCTAATTACTAATGCCGAGGATGTGAGATAGGATTCCAATATAGAAAGTTTGGAAAAGGGGGATCCGGGAAAAAATGTATGATACGGATGGTACCACTAAGTTTAAATGTCCGAGAGCCAGCGGACATTTCTCTCTAGTCGTAGTCTTGCTGGTTGAGTGTTGAAAATCATATTGAAAGTATTTGTGAAGAGCAGAATGGCTGAATAGAAAAAAATTTTTTTTTACGTATTTCACTGCCTATGTCTGATTGTTGTGAATTTTCTGTTTATGTCATTCTTAGCCAGAAGCTGTTCACGCTTGTTTATCAGCAATGAGGTAAGATGGACTTTGATTTATTCGAATCTCTATACTTCTGGGCTCAAATACTGTACCAAGCATATGCTGCATCGTCGATCGATTCCCCCTTGATCAGAAGAAACGATGACGTGAGAACGAGGTACACATGAGTACTCCAAATTTCCAGATCATCTGACTGAGCAAACGAAACTTCGGCAAGTATTTGAACCGGCGACCCTCGGAATTTGATCGTTTGCACTGACATCGCGATATTTTCAACGAAACAGTTCAAGATTAATCCTAACAGTGATATAAAAGTAGAGTGCAGCGTGGTCAGTTTTGAACAGCTTGTAGATAACCAAAAGGGTTGGGAAACTGCCAGAACTCAAGGATAGAGAAACTGATGCTTCGAGCAAAGTTCCTTCGAAGGGCCCGACGAAGGACCTTCGCTCGAAACGTCAGTTTTCCCATTCTTAAGTTCTGGCAGTTTCCCAACCCTTTTGATCTTCTGAAAGATTAACCCTATTCGTTCCGACCCCCAAAATTATCCGACTTCAGTGAACGTTGTAAAGTTTTTCCATTTTAACCTACATTCTGTCCCAATTTTCACTCCAAATTATATTTTTTTGGAATCTGCGTAAAAAAGTTGAGTCAAAAAAGTGGTTTTTCGCGCGCGTAATATGTCACAACGAACTGTTTCACGAAGTTTATCAAACGTTTTTCAACCGTTTTATCAATTTCCTCGGACTTTAATAAGTTAGAGTAGAAAATTTTTGTTGGAAAATTAACTTTTTCGCTTTCTAGAGCCGACTAGTATGAATAAGATCGAAACCAAGTGGACTTGAACTATTTCGAAGAAATTTTGTATTTTTAAATTCAAACTTTGTATTTTTGTTAAATAACTACAGCTGCCATGTTGGTTTACAACTTTTGTACCACAACTTGGTAATGAGAACAACAGTTTTTCTTACACCTTTTGTTTTTCTTCTAGGCCATACCACACCATCTTGCTACTGGTTGACGAATCATTATTATCATCTCATCTGCCTGGTGACTGCTCACCAGATCTCGTCAGATTTGTTAAAATGGCCACCCCACTTAAAAGGTTTGAAATATTTTGCCCGAGAACCAGTTTGATGAAGGAAATGATGATAACAATAACAATAACAATAATTTTTACAATAATTGGAATCTGATTTCACAATGTTGATAAAATCTTGAACCAATGTGAAATTTACATCTATATTCATTTTAGTTTCCAAACACTTTCCCAAGATACCGATATTCCATTGTCGTTGGTAAGTATTATTTTACCACATTGTTTTCAGTGGAAGTCTGCATCTGGCAGAATTCAGCCACCTATCAACAATCTTCGACAAAATAATTCAGAAAATTTTATTAAATTTCCACCTATCACGAATTAGTTTATTGTTTGTCTACGGCCCCTCCCTCTCCCATTCAATGTTATAGTGTCCATCAAATTATTTTGCAATATTCCGGCAACTTAATCCAATGTAAAATGCAGGAAAAGCCTTCTCGGCCGCCAGTTAGGAACTATGGACCCTCTCTTGGACAGAAGAGGTTTGTAGCCCAGCATATTCGTCATAAACGACAAACGTTGGTCAGGCTAAAAAAACTGTCTAATGATGGAACTTAGTTCGTGTGGGAGCTTCCACACGAACTAAGTTCGTGTTCATTAAGTATTTCCATCATTATTATCATATCGTGACTACCCCTGAGGCAATACATATGCCGAACCTGCACCCTAGCTTACCATCTGAGTCGTGGTAGCTCAATGGATAGAGCGTCTCACCGGTCATCAGAAGGTTGCGAGTTTGATTCCCGTCTAGGGCTCAGAAATCGTTTTTCTGAGAGAACGAGCTTGACGAACGTCCTCTAGTCATCAGCCAAAAAACTGTATTAGAAATCTGACGTTTCCGAAGAGTCAACGATTCACTTATATGGTGGCTTTGGCGGGGAAAATGCACATGTTCCTTAAAAATAAGAAAAAGTGAGATTTCTTTTTGAATATGTAATTTTTTTGCCCTTCATTTCGTTTTGAATAGGTGAGCGGTTAATGAAATATTACTCCTCTAGAGAAGGTAGTTGACTCTGAAACATCGGATTTTCAATAAAGATTTAGGGTGAATGATGTTTACCTATCAATCTCAAATTCATTAATAATTCATGAGCAAAACACAAAGGAAATCACTACCGAGATGTTGTTTGGATATCTGAGGAAGAAATTACATAAATTTAAGCCAAGTTTCACCTCAATTTTCTCCTCAAATACTGATTCATTTGAGATGCAATATCATACACTCGAAAGTCGCGTTTCATCAGATATGCAAATCAAATACTTGATTCGTGTTTCATCAGATACCCAAACACCTCAAAGTTTGTAAAAAACCACGGCTATCGCTTCGATTTTCAACAAACTTCTCGGTGTTTGGATATCCTGATGAAACACTCCTTCTCGTGTATGATATATTACTTATGAACCGGCTGTTAAGAAATCTGAGAATCCTGTTATCGGAATTTTTTTGATTAATTTCCACAGTGTATCCTTGACCCTTTGAGGCCTGCTGGAGTTTTTCCTTTCCAAAAACCAATGGTCTTGCATTTGTCAGAATAAAATTATTAAAGACGACAAATTCCGTTTTCAGTGCTCAGAGAGTTAATCAGTAATTCGTACGCTTATCGTTCCATAGATATTTTCCATTGCCGCTCATCTCGTGTACTGGGCCAAGGCAAGGATTATTTATCCTCTTTGCGAGAGCAATGTTTATGTTGTATCCCCGGTGGCCTCAATTCGCTTGTAAGTATTAAACTTTTTACCCTTGCGAATTTAAGAAAATATTGTCTCTGTTAATCCGTATTGGTTGATTGGAAAGGTTTAGTTTTCCAGTTGTTATACCCAATAATTTTACTCAGTATCAGTAATTGACTTTATGTCATTATGGAAAATCCCCGGCTTGTAAGAAAAACAAAGTATGTAAATATTTACAAATATTTGATGCAATTACCGTTGGAAAATGAAGTGTTTATCCCTCTGATCCATTCATCCACCCATCCATCCACTTAATTGCTTTTCTGCCTCGGGGGACTTTGTTGTTTTCCTGTGGCTAACGCCAGACAATTTTGCTCGTCATGAAATGCCGGAGTTTGGTAACACTAAATTTTCTATTGGTAATTCCGAAGTTGAGCCAGCGGCCCGAGTATAACGAGGTTAATACTGCATCATGGGGCTGTTTTGGGGGACGGAAACAAAAGACTCGTCCCCCCAAAAAGTCCCATAATGCAAACTTAACTTTGTTATACCCAGGTTTCTTGCTCAACTTCGGAATGGCCAATATCTTAAACTCAATTCCATCCAGACTAGTTGATCGCGCGGTCAAAATCGCTTTGATCAAAATCAGCGTTAATTTCGTTCGCCTGGACAGTCAAGCAAGCTCCAACTGTGGTAGACTTTCACACCCTCAGGTATCATCACAAAATTATGATGCAATTTGCTTAAGGTGAATTTCGATCAAGTCAATTTTGATCGTGAGAACAAATTCGTCTGGATGAACATAGACCTTCAGGCGATATAGCGATGAAAACGACCGTTTTTAATTACAGTGCTCTTTCTTACAGGAACTCCTCAATTGCCGAGCAATTTGCTAAGGAATATCCTGGAATGTCACTTCACGAACACTTGGCCCAGTTTTCCCTTCCGACTCCTCTTGGCGAACAAGCAAATCCGCTATGGCAACCTCAGCAGAAGGTCTGGTGATTATTTAAGCTACAGAAACGCATAGATAGAACGCGTTCAAGCCATCAAGGAAGATGCTTTGAAGGGGGGAAATTTTCAGACCTACAAATTACTTAGAACATGATGTTAGATGTTACTCCGAGTGGCGAACCATACCGGACAAGTGGAGAAAACTCTACTAGCCCAAGTAAGATCATTTCGCGAAAAGCTCCCAACTTGACCTGTCGCTCACTTGGTAGAGAAAAATGATTTCTGAGATAATGAGATTGACGAACGTCCACTAGTCGTCTGATATTTACCAAGCTCCCACATGAACAAATTTTGTGTTCAGGACTAAGTACGAGTTTGGCTGTTACTGAGTGACAGAGAACAAAGAAAAGCTCTCAGTAACACAAGTTCGAATGAAATGACAATATGCTTCGAGTATCTGTTTTTTAAAATTCCCGTAGAAGCCATTGCCAATAATGTAAAATAAATAGAACATAATTTTTTTCATGTCTTCTATAGTCGGACCAAGTACAAAGAGTGATATGGATGTTGAAACATCAGTTGCTGATCCAAGTACGTCATTATTACATGAAACTAAGACGTTTCTCGAACCTAGTAATGTCTCATGAACAAAAATAAATCCCCTCCGAATGGTTTGACTGAGAATTTAAACACAGAAAGGGGTTTTGCTAGAGTGGCTAATTTTACTACCGGTATACTCTTAAGATAAGAGGTTGTTCGAAGTGCAAGTTTCAGCACTCCTAAGAAATTTTTTGATGCAACTTCAGAATACGTCGAAATTCGTTTAAAAAAATAATAGTTTTTCAACCCGCTTCTTTTTGCCTTTAAAAATTAAAATACCAAAATATTTAATTATAATGAAAAAATTGTTGCAGTCAAGTAACGGGAAAAATTAAAATCCATGAAGAAATTATCTTTGGAAGAAAATTTTGCTTCGAAAAGCCAAGGAATGGAGACGTTTTTGTTATGGTCTCGTTATATTGGACCATAAAGGCTGAATTTAGGATGAACATCGGCTCTAATTTTGGACGCCATTTCGAGGGCAATAATTCTATTTCACTTAAAGCTTTAAAATTCCGCGGGGTTTCGAATTAGGAAAATACAATTTTAATGTTGATACATTTTTTCCACCATGAAAAACTGCGAACGATTAAGGTTTGTAGAAAAATCTGATGTACATTCCAGTTGACAGAAGGAAAACTTAGTACAAAAAAAGGATTACAATTTGTACCACCACTGTTCATACGGCATTCTTGCTACTACTAAAAATTTAGAAGGATACAAAAATATGTAATTACTTCTAGCTGTAGTTTTTTCACACAGTAGTTGAGAGAATCCAACATTATCCTTACCTTCTGAAATGTGGGGCGAAGATACTTCAGTCAAAATCGGTCTAACTCTTCATGAATTGTCTGAAACTTCCAAAATTTTCACCTTGTTTTTTTATACGATTGTAGCTGCACATGTACATTTATCTCATTCCAACCATAAAAAACGAATCGTCCAAAGACAGTTCGCTGTTTCAGCTCGAAGACGAAGGAGATATCTCCGGTGGACAAAAAACACACCAGGAGGAAACTGCCTCACACTTTGACTCACAAAATCTGGCTGAATTATCTGAATTAGAAAGACAAAGTATTCACCATGTTCACGCGGCCGGCGATTCTGAAGACATGAAGCTGTTTGCAAGGTAGATTTACCATAACAAAATTCACTGTATTAATGTCTTGTTTCTTGATCACTTGTTAACCGAGTGCAAGTTTAGTATACGCGGAGAAAGTATTTCTTTGAAGTTTACGAAGACAGTACAGCCATGAGTTCGCTTGCAGAGACACACTTTCACCAGGCGTCAGTTGCATAAAGCTTGACGCGTTGTCGTACTGTTAACGTGTGACGTTAAAAATGATGAATTTGAACAGAATTTACGTCGGACGTTGACAGTAAGACCTAGCGTAAACGTTTATGCTACTGGACCCCCGATGGTTTAAAAAGAATGGGAACTGACCAGAAGTTAAAAATCACAGGACGGAATGCCGTGTTGTTTTGACCTAACAAGTTTGCTGTGTTCTGTTGTTGAAATGAATCCCTGCTTGCCTTACAGATTGTGTCGTTATTTTCGTGGAAATCACCACTTTGAAGAAATTATGTACTACGAAAATTTAAGACGAAACCAGCTTTTGACTTTGCTGGAGAAATTTCGAGAAGTGCTTTTCATCTGCCAACACGAGGATCCTGCCACAGTGTATCACACCATGAATTGATAGTTTTTAGTTAGCTACTATAATTCTCGGAATATCTAGAATTGTAGAATCTTCGTTCGAGCGAAGGAGGAAAGAGTTTCTTGGTGATTGTTTAGTGGTAGATTATCTTAAATATATATCAAGTAAACGCAAAGGTGACTTTGCCACCTTCAAAATTCTAAGAATTATATGATCATTAATTCCGGTCATGAATATCTTTTTGATAACGGAAATTTGACATGGTCGGCAGAATAAAAGAACAGAAGTCGTACATAATTCACATTCCGGCGAAAAATGAAATTTGAAATGGGATGGGCATTTTATCCGAAATATTGGGAATAGGATGAAAAGCTGATTTAGAACCAATTTATGAAGTTGAAATGTCGTATCTAGGGGGAAAATTTGTGGGCCACTCCATGCCACTATTGCGGCCAATACAACTAGGTGGAAAATGGTCGTGTTGAATGATTTCCTTTTGAGTTTGCGTGTTTTGAGTTCAGCCCTGATCCTCTTCTTGACACTGTGGAAAGCTACAGGTTCAGGAAGATCGTAGATAGTAGTTCTCGAGAAATTTGGAAGCTTCTGTACAATACATGAAACAGATAGTATAGAACACGTAATTCTGTACGACAGAGTTATGGGTAAAAGTTTGTCGACTTTGTTGCTTAAATTTAGAAATAATTCTGAACTAAATCCATACGCCATAAAATTTATGCTGCAACGCACTCCATTCAATCCGTTTTGAAAAATCAATCTACATTCCTAAACAAGAAATTGACTACATACTCGAAACAAATATTACAAGAGCGAAAATGGTGTTTACTTTTACGTATTAACGTCATTCTACGTCCAAGTTGCCAACAGCAGCTGACTGATTAACAGAAGAACGATATTTGTTTTAGAAATAATGTAGCAGATGGCGGTGTCGGCGATGTCGTTGTTGCCGATATGGTATCGACGTTGCCGATGTCGTGCCAGCGGTGATTGCGGGGGTAGCCGTGTTCTGTTCGAAGGAAGAGTCGCTTGGGTTGCTTTAATTAACGCAATTATGTGTTTAAGAATATTACCACTTGTGTAGTTATTACAAAGTTCCCCATTGCAGCACTCTAGGTAGCAGTCTTGAAAAATACACTGCGTTGCACCCACACGCAACGAAAAGGAATTGCAGCCTTCGACGTATATGATCACTCCATTTGGTCCTCGATAAACAACCGCGCCACAATACGAACTTTTGTTACACGTGATTTTTTCCCTGTTGCACCTTGGTTGGGGATTGGCCAGATCGGTTACATTAGCATCACACTTATAGCAAGATATCTGGTCAGAGGCCCCTTTATAACAAGAACAACTCGAGAGTGATTATTGTGAGAACTTTATGCAGCAATAGTCCAAGTTTAGCAGCCGTAGTGGAACTGATGCGATAGTGGTAAATAGTCTTTTTTCGCAACCAGGTGAAGTATTAGTCATATTCGAAGTGTTACGAAAACCAGAGTAGCACTTTGAATATGACCGATGCGATAGTGTTACAATAGTCTTTAGTGAAATTCAAATCCGAAAGTACAGTTGAAGTAAATCTATGCCGTTGCAAAAAAGGATGGCAGCTTGTGTATTTTACAGTGATTTTTTGCGAACCTAAACTGGTGGGAACATCTCGAAACTAGCTAATCGTCCATCCTATGTCGTACCAAATGCACCACTCACTCATTTACGTAATTATTAATCCCAAACCCACTTGCTTCGTTTGAAAAGGTCTTTTTGGTCACAATTAACCGGTATTGGTTTAAAACGGCATATATCTTGTATAGATGGGGCTAACTCAGAAGTTGCTTTTCTACCAAGAAGTTTTTGTCTACCTAAACCTAGCACATGAGACTCCTCTATCTGGTCACTTTTGTTATGTAATCATGGCCTCTGCGTGCTCCAAATTACCTGTTGGAATGAAGTGTCAATGTGGTTCAACAGTTCGCGTGTTTTAATTCGATTTCACAATTAACGGGGCAACTCTGCACAAGGTTATTTTAACATGCAGGTAAACCATATTATATCCACGACCCTAGCGTAACACACAAAGAGAAACAGCCACGTTCAAAGCCCAGATGGTTCGTAGCGTAGCCGATGTTATCCGTACAAAAAATTTCCGATATCATTTTGCAAAGTAGTTCTGCTTACCCTCTGAACCCTTGATCCAGACAACGAGTAGTAGAAATACTGACACGTTTCTACAGCAGATATTCAACTGCAATTCAACTTTCATTTTCAAATGCTCAAACTCACAGAACAACGAAAAGATGTTTTCGCCTGTTCTACCCACTGCGCAAGCCACGCAGACATGACAGGGAGACTGGGCTTAAAAGGGATCGGATTTGTTTACGTCTTACGACAAGAAAAGTTAAGAACAAGTTGGGCTGATTTCCGGACCTCGCGAGTTCTGTCCTCGTGCAATTATGTGACACATATGACTGGTCCAATAAAAAACGGAACGTTGTGCACGGCATATGGATGTATTATAGAGCTCCTTCTGCACTGTATATACTAAACGATAAATTAACATGTAACCTACGCTGCTGAAGTACTATTTACAAAATGAGTGGCCGTTCTGTATCGGGGTATACAGTCACGAGGCAAAGCCGAGTCATATAAAACGTCTCATATTACTACATTTGACACTGATACTGAGTAGAAAGAAAAGTTAAAACAAGTTATACATAACGGTAAAATTTCAATTTGTGTGCGAAAGCCGATGCAAAACTTGATACAGACACTAGTGTCTCTAAATGTGATACAGAACTGATTCACAAAACATCAGTATCTGTAAATGTGATACAGAACTGATGTTTATTTAATCAGTTCTGTATCGGGGAATACAGACATTGATTAAACCTTAATTTCTTTTGAATTTTCCTCATGAATTGTTGGTGAGTTTTAGAAGTAATAGATAAAGCATGAGCAGACGATCTGTATCTGATTTACAAGGCGAGCTGCAAGCGAGCCGTAACAAATCAGATACAGATCGGATGCGAATGCTTTATCTTACTTATCAAACGGATGCATCTAAATAGCCATGTTTTCAAGCTACTTTTCAAGTTGGAGTGATTTTAGCTTAGTAAATTGAGGAAAAAGTTTATGTAAATCAGGACGATTCTGTATCCGATTTACAGATATTGA
>JBAHVQ010000176.1:1490872-1512828 GCA_036872915.1 Nanipora kamurai
GGATGGATGGATGGATGGATGGATGGATGGATGGATGGATGGATGGATGGATGGATGGATGGATGGATGGATGGATGTACAGATACAAATGATGGTAATAGCAAACAAATCAAACGATAGAATGATAAAACAAATGAACGGATTAAAGAATAAACAAACAAGATACATTCATAACCACAGAGGAAACAAATTACTAAGCAAATGGATTAACTGACGAATCAAAGAATAAACAAATGAGAAATAAATAAATGTATTTACTACAAAAAAAAAACAAAGTAAAAATAACTTATAAAAAGAAAAACTGGTGAATAAAAAATCTCTCCCTAATTATGAAGATGTTAAGTGCTTTATTTAATAGAGAGGAATGAATTTGAATTATAGTTAATTATTTTATATAAAAGATATGTGGTCTGGTTTAAACATATTCGAATAACTGGAAATGTTCTCTTACCAAGAAACAATTTTTATGAAGCAAATTTTTGACTGCCAGTCTGCAGTCTTCAATGAGTTAAAGATAACTGGTGATGTATGTGATTTTATATATACATACATACATACATACATACATACATACATACATACATACATACATACATACATACATACGTGCATATGTGCATACGTACATAGGTAGGTAGGTAGGTAGGTAGGCAGGTAGGTAGGTAGGTAGGTAGGTAGATAGATTGATCGATCTATAAGTAAATGATGTAAACTATAAATGACATTCATGTGGGAGACATCTAGTGTTCAGGAATTGTTTCTTGGTCAGAGAACATTTCCAGTTATTCCAATTTATTATTTTAGTTATGTTTTAGAATTTATGGAGTGCTGCTCTAGCAAAATATTAAATAGCATGCATTTTAAACAATTATTTTAAAGTAATCTTGTGCTATATGATTGTTAAAACCTGTTACCTGTAATTTTCTGTGGAGACCATCAATTGGAGGAAGAACTTCATACCTTCCTTTAAACTTTAATTGTTATTATTAATTAAATTAGTAAGAAAGTTTGATATCAAATTATTAAATTAGCATTAAATTAAATTTCTATCACCAGATTAATAAATTATAATTATGGAGTATGATTATTATTATGTTGGTAAAATATGTACATGTTGTCTTCAATGCAAAAAGTGCTATAAAAAATATCACGATTTTAATTTTTATTGGCCATAATTGTGATCCAGCAATCTTAATTCCTTCTCTTTTCCCAAAAAATACCAACTTATTAAATTTTTTTCTACCTTATTGATCATTTCATCCTTCCAATTTATCATGTTTTGCATTTTAGTTTTTAAACTATTCAGCTGGTCCAAGATGTCTTCTGGAACATCTGAAAACATTCACAATTTGCAATGTTTAACTGTTAAAATAAAATACCGTAATTTGTCAATGGTCAGCTCAGTTGTGAATATTTCTTCTTCTGGATTTTTACCTTCTTTTCTAATTCGCATCATCTTTTCAAAAAAGTCTGGTTTCTCATCTGACTCCTTATTTGAAACATCCTGCCCATCAACAGTCCCTTTCATTTCCTCCCAATTCCTTTCATTTTATTTTACTTCATTTCATTTTCACTAGCCCTCATTCTATTCCCGTTCCTCCACATTCCTTCCATTTTATTTTACTTTGTTTCATTTTCTCTATCCCTCATTCTCAGTAAAGTTGTTCCAGTTATTCTGCCTTGGACTTTTGTTCATTCTTTTTGTCACACCTGTTCCAAACACACCCCAGAAATTTTTAATTATGTTTTTTTTGCCATGAACCATCATTCAATTTGTCTTCCATGCCACTTCCCATCATTGCTCCTTTTTTCCCCATTTAGCTTTTTTTCTCTCAATTAGTATTTCTAAGATGTAAATTTTTCCAAATTATAAACAGTGTGATCTTTCAACTTGTTCCATCATTTTATCTCTCTCCCTTTCCCTAAATTCTCTACATATTCTATGATGTCATTTTGTATCTTCCTTTGGTTTTGTTTTCAACTTTTTATTTTATTTTAATTTCCTCTAACTATTGCTCTAACTTACCAGGCCTTCTTCTTAATTCCTCTAAGTCTTCCTTGTCAGCCTTTTTGGGCATTGTTTCCTGAAATGTGTTTTTTCACAACTTCATAGGATGAAAACATCACCTAACTAATCATGACAATTAAATTACAACAAATCTACTGTATTATACTCTATTTTGAAATGTTAGTGACATAAAATATAAATTAAATGAATGACTGTGTAATAACCAATGCTCATAAAATTCATAACATTCTTATAAGACTACATAAAATTTCTTATTTTAAAAAAATTAAAATTTAGTAAAGCGTTCATTGTAATTGTACTGAAAGTGTAAATTAAACTACAATGTACCTGTAATTCTTGTATGTCATCCATAACTTTATTATGCCCATCAACAACATCTCCAATTTGTTTAATTGTATCTAAGAGTTTGGGACTTGGTAGAGTGTTTTCAAAATTGGTTTCTTGAAGTACTCTGTTTTCCCAATGAATATTTTTAGATTTAAGTCCAGAACTCCCATGCTTTAAAGCAGATTCAAATTGTGGCCACTTGATGCAAATATCTAGATCCTTAATGTCTTCTTTTGTTGGTAAGGATTCCACTTGAACCTGAAGATTTTCCTAAAATTACAGGGTAATGTCTTGAGTTACCTTCTTTTAAGAGCATTTTAAAGCTCTATTGGGCAAGACAATGGCATGCACTGAAGAAAAAATTAGATGAACTACTCACTGTAAAATGAAAAATTAGAGGTAAAAATGACACCTACAGCAGACACATCAAAAGTCTAGCGGTTTGAAGTAAAGTTACACAGTCAAGGAAATAATGTATGAAATAATAGGCCTTGAAAACTCAAGATATAAGTCAATACAAGACAAAAATACTGTTGAAACTGTGATATTTCGACTTTATTTCAAAGTCATTGTCAGACAGAATTTTCAACTTTATTTCAAAGTCATCCTCAGACAGAATTCTGTCATTATGTCTGAGGATGACTTTGAAATAAAGTCGAAATATCACAGTTTCAACAATATTTTTGTCTTGCATTGACTCATATCTCGAGTTTTCAAGATGACATTATTCTTCGGAATATGATTTATTTTATACTTTTTAAAGTTGTCAGCTGGTCATGGTTTTTAATAGACCTTAAGTAGCCAATAATAAGTTAAAATGAAGTACCTGAACTGTGGCAGTTATAATCTTGATTGTTACATTGTGATTCAATACTATAGGTAGGGCTGGACTAGCCACAGATTACTAAACAAAGCCACCTTAGGAAGGAAAGGATTAACTTTCTACCAGGGTTAGCTACTGTGGGTATTTCATGGAGCAAAAGAAATAACTAATAACATATAAACTTAAAGATAAACTTTGAAAATTACCAAATAAAGAGAAAATGTATGAATTAAACTTTTCTTACACCTTGAGATATCAACTTACTAAATCTTTCTTGACCATTTTTAATTTCTCAATATCATCTTTACTGTCTATAATTATATAAGAAAACAAAGACAGACTTAATCTCAAACATTATACCACATTGATAAATGATTTTGCAATAATATTTTCAATAAGTGTCTTTATACTGAATACTATGCCCCTACAGTAGTAGACTATGAGCAAAGCTGTTGTCCCTAGAGGTCCAGTGAGGGCCATCCATCATATGGGTCCATATATGTCTACTTTAAGTTAGTTTTACCTGAGTTCTCTAAAGCTTCAAGCCTTTTCATAAATGCTTTGCTGGTCTCCTCCATCTTAAAAGATGATAATTACAGAATTTAATGTTAACTAAAAAGGCTTTAAGATAAACTTAATTAAATAATGATATATCAGTATCTGTTAAATTTTTAACACTATAATTTTTATTTCTATGAAAGTTGTAATGCACCTCCCTCACACACATTGTGTTTTTAATTAGTTGACCCAATTTTGCCTGATAATTATCTGATATATGATATATGATATTCTAAAATGTATTGATGCAATCCAACAATTTGTTATCTCAACAAACTGGGGTTGACATAATTCAAACACTCCCCTTGAAGAAAAATTAAGGCTGAGGGAAAGAATACCATTTCAGTCTTCATCCCCTCAATCAATAAACATGCAACTTGGACTCAATTGTCAACATTAAAAGAAAATTGTGAGAGCCACGGTTATGTACCAGTAATTGAAAAACCAATTCATACTAATCTTCCACAATATAATTATCAAGATTTCTTGATATCTTTGTCAGTGGAGTGCTAGACGCTACATTTTAGTTTCAAAACGTGCTCTCAAAACTGTTCATGATGTTGCCTCTAAAGCCCCAATCAAGGCCCTGATTGCCGATGTCTGAGTATTAATTAGCAATGCTAATATCTCCAGTTTGTCCACGAGCAGATCTCTTCCCTGACTAGGGCTACAGCTTGATGATGATAAATACATGCGTAGTGTGTAACCCATCTTCAGTCAACAGTTGTACTCAAGTATTAAAGGGATTAATCCACAGAGGCAGAGGGTAGCCACTCATTGACTTACGTCTGAGATCGACTTCTTGATCTTTGACAGATCATTTTCCAGTTCCTTGAAAGCACCCAGTTCAGAGATAACATGTTCCAGCAACGATGAAAGCTTGACATAATAAATGGATAAATAAAAAACTGAGTTACGGCAGCTGAACGTTGAATTTCTGCTGCAGGAATTAACAGATTCTTGTCGATATCACACATGTACATCATAATGTTGAACTGAAGAGTGTAGCATTGAAGTTATTAAGGGAGAGACTTAGAACTCAGTCCAACAAACAAAAACAACAGAAGTTCAAGATGTAAAATTATTTTACATCAACTGGTAACAATGTGATTAATTGCAAAAAATATCCCAATATGTTTGTTTTTTAACTTGCTTGTTCATAAATTATTTCTCTGTTTACTGTCGTTATAAATAATGACAACATAATCAATGATAAATACTTAATTGCCTTTGTTCAATACCTTTTCAATAGCCGTTTCAGTAGCTGATAATCTTCGATTTATGTTAATAAACTGCCAGATATCGGCTACAGGAGTTCTCCCTTCCTTTTTCTCTCTTGCCCGTTTAAGTATTTCAGAATTATTAGGTAATTCGTCGAGAACGCTGAGACGGTTCTCTAGGTTTGAAACCTTTTTCTCCAGCTCTTCAGTCTGACTTCCGGATAATTTGAAAGCATTTGTCGATATGGGCCGTTTATCGCTGTAGGTCCATTTCTGTTCATTAGCCTTTCCTACTGTCGACTCGCCAGCGTGACTGACTCCGTTCAAGAAACCAAACGCGGCCTTAAAGTTTCCATCGTCTTTCACCTCTACAACTTTCTTCTCGACTCCGAGGTGTTTGATAATTTCTGTAAGGACTCCATGAAGAACGTTGAAGTTCACAGCACCAATCTCTGGTGTCCCAAGAGCGAGGTTTAGAAGTTTATCAAGTTCGATTCCTGCCGACATCCTTGCAGCGCCAGTCAACGTACAATTTTGTTGTCGAAGATCATTTGACCATCCGGTGTATATACATCGTAAAGTTTGAGGCTCCAAGTTGCTAGGAGCAACAACTGACGACGCCAATTGGCATGAAATATTAACCAATTTTAAAAGACGGTCCGAAGTACGTTCCCCGATTAGTGGTGGTGATATTAACGTTTTCGAAATGAGTCGTTCACACTACAACTTTCTTCGCTTTATAAAACTCACAGACATAAGGAAAATATTTACTGGAGCGAATCCCAACGCATGGTTTAATATTTAACTAAATTTCTAATTTTAGTCCGTGTTAACCTGTATAACTGTGATAAAATATTTTAATATTGAAATTAAGTAATTATGTTGTCAAGTCACGTAAGAATTTTTCTGTCAGCAGTGAATCATTAAAATGACTTATCCTCTTGCACTTCCTTAATGTGCTTTAATCTATAAACAATCAAGAATCAAAACATGGTCATAATCACCGTAAAAAAACCATACATAACATCCATGCCGACAATTTGTCTTATAAATTATTCAAATAGTCTGTTAAGCGGCACGCAATGAAATGTCAGAAAAGTGGAGTTCTTGCCGTGGGCAGTTTCAAACGACGTGTGTAAACTAAAGGGCTTAGAAAACTACAGAAACTTTGGAGCAGAGAAACTTCGTCCTAGTGGGAAGGCCTTCGTCCAAAACGTCAGTTTTCCTATACTCCAACGTTTCGGCATTCGCTAACCCTCTTTGGTTTTATGACTGAAAATCTACCGTGCCGATTCGTGCAAGCATCTTTAATAAGCGGTTTTAAAACCGTATTATGAAGTGCTGCCCTGCATTTGTAATCCCTTCAAAATTTATTAAAAAAACACGCCAATTCGGTTTTTTCAAGAAGAAGAGTAGCACATAAGTCAACACGGCACAGCTCGCCTCTGCTCGGTTTTGAACGAACTTTACCATGTCGACCAATGCGGCACGGTCGCGAAAGGCATCTGGCATCGTTTGGCTCGTTTATGCTACTCATCTTGTAAGCTTTGCTGAGCCTTACAAGCGTTGGCACAGCTTGGCACGACACAGCTTATAGACTAGGACTAAGTTGATTTCTAGGATATCAGATTTAAGGTGAATGATACACTATGGGAGACGCTTATTTCTAAATTTGCCCACTCTGAAATAGAAAACAACGGGTCATGAATATTGTTAACTTTTAAAAATAAACTAAAATAGTTACTTAATATTTGTTGCCATAGTAATTCTTAAAATGAACCCCAAAGCCATAATAGAGAGGTACCCTTTGAAAAAAGACGGCTCACGTAACATAGGTAGGATCTCTCTTGGAAGTAACTTGTATGTGTGACAGGAAATCAAGCGCTTTGCTTGACTATGTTTCACAATTTAGGCAAATAGCACTGAGAATTCAAACGCTAATAGAAGGGGTGTGGGAACTAATTAAACGACGAGAGAAAATGGAATAAGTATCAAAAGAATTTAAAAAAAAAAAGCAATGCAGGCAGTAACTAGTAGCGAGGTAAACTACATGTGAATGCAACAATATTCCCATTCAGATCTGGTCAATGGACATTTAAGGAAAATGTTGTGGCTTTTGACAGGTGGTTTCCCCGATCACCTCTTCCAAAACAATCTACATGATCTAAAAATGGATCAGTAGATTGAATAATTTTGAAACAGGTGATATTGTTGCTACCTGGTTCCCCATGGCATTCAAACTACCTATATAAAACGGATTAAAACAGCCGTTCTTCCTCTGGGTTATTGTATTCAGTTATGTTGATAGAGGCAGTGCCCCTATAGTTAGAAATTCAGAGTTTTCTTTGATGATTGATGGATATCAGCTTTGTGTCCAGCTTTGACGATGATTTCAAAACGAGGCAGATTATTTTATGAAGGAACCTCCTTGAGCGTTCGGTTAAAAGTTTATTTTGATATGTCCTTTCTCCTACACATCTCAAATGCTTCGCAGGTTTTTGAATGAAAAAATAACTATTTAGAGATAAATCAGCCTTTCGAAAATTGTCTCAAATTCTAACAGAATCTGCTTAGCTTCTTGAGGAAACTGGTCTAAGTACATTATCAAATAATGATAGCACAATTTACTTTAATAAATAAATTTTAGTTACTGATAAATTTTGATACATATTGACCACTTTCACATCTCCCATAATACCGCTCGTTTTTGGGGGAGGTCTTTGCGTAAAAGCAAAGGATTTCCAGTTCATTGGATCATTAGCATTACTCCGAAAAACTGGGAATCCTTTACTTTTATGCAAAGACTCCCCCCAAACAAACCGTCTCATTGGAGATTAAAATAAGGCCTGTAGAAAGGTCTACAGGCCCTACTTTTAATCAGCAGGCCAGGCAGGAAGTGGCAAAAGCGCGAGAAACTATACAAAATCGAGATTTTCATGTTAATAGTACAATATATTATCTTAGTTAGCATGTTGTTTCAGCTACATGGAATTCTACTTTCGTATGCAGTTTATATTAAAACACAAAGTGTGCACAATAGAACTCTCCATGAAATGTTACATTTCCACAAGGTCGTAAAAAATTAACCTGATGATGATCACGTTGATCGAAAAGTTTGTTTTTAGCTCAATTTTTTACGACCTTGCATCTATATAACAAAATGTTCACTTTTACCAGGAAGAAGGAATATTTTTTAAGGACGCTGATGCGAATTTGGGAAAGGCAACTGTGAGGGTAGCATCAGTCGTGTTGGCTTTAAAGCGTTAGGACTGATCTGTGATAGAGCAACATGATGACGATGATTTTCAGAAGAAGACAGGACGAAGAATTTCCGAATGTAAAATTAGTTTGTTCTTTTAAAATTCCTGCAAGAAATGGACATAATTTGTAAACAACATAAATCATCCCCTAATTTCAGACTATCGGAGGCTCCACATGTTCTTCTGCTATTTCGGACGCCATTTTGAATTGTTAAATACATACTCATTTCAATGTACTTTTATCCTGGTTTACCAAAATATCCCGCCTTGCCAGGAACTCGGTTGCATTAACCGGAACATGAGGTAATTCTTCATTTAATCTCACATTAAAATGTCAAGAAGTTGTGAACAAAGCCGAGATCCTGGCCACCCGGGATGTTCCGGTTAACAGCGCTCTAAGGTCTTGAAAAAGATAAAACGTGTCCCAATCAGCTCTTATAGCATTTGATTTCTTCCCTCCACGCTCATCCTTCAATTTGAAATTTGTAAGGATTTCCAATTTTCCATTGTTTTGAACCCAAAGTCCCCTTTTCTATTTTCTTCCTTTTCTTTGCTTCTGTTTTCTATTCCCTTGTTTAAAGTTTTTTGCCTTTTGTCTCTTTTTTGTTTTTCCCTTCTCTTCTTTGGAGCTCCTTTTAAAAGTAAAAAAACAGAACTGAACGTAAATCCAAAAAATGTAGGAAAAATGTACGATGCTGCGTAGGCAGGATATAAAACAACGCAGAAATTTAAAAGGTTGGTAGACTGCCGAACATATGTAGAAAAATTCTAATGGTTGGAGCAAAGGCGCTTCTTCAGAGAGTGAAGCCATCCCTCGAATACGTTTCACTCCATGAACAGCGGTCTTCGCTCGAAACGTCAGAATTTTTCTACAAATATTCGGCAGTCCACTAACCTTCGCATTTCCTGTTCTGTATGAGTCAATAAAGCTTACCCGATTTGCTCTTGATTCATTTGCTGATTTGCAGCCTAAAAAACGAAAGTAAAATACAAAAAGTATACAAATATTAGACCAGTCACTGGTCCAATACAGTAGGGACAAGTAGGATACACAATAAGAGGAATTTGTCTATCATACTCTCAAAACTCCTGAACCATTTCCACTTAATTCACAGACATACCTTGTTAACATCCAGTGTTGGCCGTTTCCCAATTTTCCCCAACATATCCAAATTTCTCTGTTTTTCTGCTCGCATATCTCCTGCAACAGGTTCAAACTATACAAAAATATAAATTTAACAAAAGATACGTCGATGTTTGTTACACTTATTTTCTCAGATGAAAGTACTCAACTCAAAATCTTGTTCAAATCTAAACCCACTGTCAAATTTATAGCAATCCAAACTGACCTTCCGTTTCTTGCCAGATTTCTTCGCCGGTGTTTCGTGTTGCTGGTTTAAAAAAAAAAACACAGGTTAATTTAAAAGTTATATGTTAGTAATGTCTCATAAGCTTTACTGCAGCTATTGTGATACCTAATTACAGATATTCCCGAAACGTTGGGTCATGAACGGTAGTTTTGTCAGCCACGTTCAAAACTTTTCACGCCAGAGTAGCGTAAGACCATGTCAGATATTGTTTAATTACAGTTAAATCTAATCACAGAGACGTACAGATTCAAAGACACCGAAAGTTCTGTAATTATGTATAATTTGTAATTAGAAAGTAGGATACGTTTTACCAGTTTTGGAGTAAATTTTCCCATTGAAGCAGTAGAGATTCTTGCGGCGCTTATCTTGGCTTTAAGCTTAAAACAAATAAACAAACCAGGAATTAGTTGCTCAAGGTACAGTAAATGATTGACCGCAAATCAAATGCTCAAAATAAATATTTTCTTTCCAATATAACTATTTTCAAAACGAATTTGTCATTCTGTCAATAGCTTTCCACATCCAACACTCTACTACTCTTCTAGCGATCAACATACATGGTTAACTTCTGGTAAGGAATAGTGCTAAAACTTATAAGCCCTGATCAAAGCTTTCAAACGGAATTTAACTCGGCATATAATCTATATCCAGTTGCAACATCACTATGTGTAGTACCTGATCTCTCGATGGTTTTTCGGATGGTGCTAAATCACCGCCTTCTGAAACAAACAGCACAGAAAACCATGTAGCTGTTAACTGTTGTAATAAAATGAGACGTTATTTTTCATACAATTTAATCCCTGTGATTAAATAACTATGGAGTCAGCAAGTCATACTTGATAATTTCTGGGATCGTGCTACGTTTCTAAGTCTTTGGTATTCATTCTTTGATACTCTCTCCTTCTTCTCGTGTTCTTGCTTAAAGAATTGATCTTCATAAGGATCTACATAAAAGATAGGAAGCCTGTCCATTACCATCAATATTTTACTGCAAAAACGTTATACAATAGATGCTCACGTCTTAAGCTTCGGCTGGAGAAAAGAGCTATTTTAGCTACCACCAATTATCAATCTTCCAAATTTACACCACAATTATATGAGAATGGTAACTTTAACCCATTAAGGGGCAAGGGTGCAATGTAGTATAATTACTAACGCCAGACGACATTACTCATCATGGAGAAGAGCCCTGGGCGGTAAAGGGCTGTCAGCGCTACAATAGCTCAAACAGGTTTCCCACTTCGACTCTTGATTCGCCAGGTGAGTAGTACAATCTCAAAATAACGTCAGCACCCAGCAGAGTATACCAGTACATTAGGAGAGCCATGCATTCACATGTACAGAAATATTTAATAAGGTCTTCCGTTTTGATGCTAAACATTCAACGTCTTCAGAGAATTATCTAGATCACGGCGACAGGTCTTAAAATACATGTACATAATAACAAGTGTCATTGTAATTCTTTTCTTCTTTCTGATTAGTTTACAGACATAATAAATTCATGATTGTAATTATATACATTTAGACCTGTAAGTTATTCTCTGAATACATTCCTAGTTCAGTGATAAAATACGAGATCTTACGAATCATTTCAGTCTGTACTCCAGTATGTGAATGGCTCTTCTACGTATGGACTGCTGGGTATCAATATTTATTTCTTGACTAGGTTTCACATTTGTCAAGATATTTACAAGTGCATAGCTCTTTTCATTGCTTTATGTTAGGAAACGTTCTTTTCCTTACCTGCCCCGGCTGGTATCTCAATCAGCCAGTCTTTTGTTTGATCCTTGGCTCGCTTAAAACCCCAACGCGGTTTCCACGACTGAAACAAATAGGATTTTACATGGCATTTAGAGTAACTTACATGTATGGTTTATATCTGTATTGGTACCTGTAGGTTTCAGTAATACCACCTGGTCATCACTTTAAGGAAAGACTGTCATTAGCTAGTATTGTATCAGGGTTCTGCCTGGATTTTCTGAGTGCTGGGTGGTGAGGCCAAGCCTCACCCAGTGAGGGTGCAGCTCAAGGAGGGTTGTGCTAAGGGGGTGTCCCTGCTTGCCTGAAAAAAATTTGAAACGTGGGGATGAATTTGGTGTGATTTCCTGTAATTTCAGCAAAGGAGTGTGTCCATTGGATAAACCAGTTGAATACATTATTATGATAATCAAAAGGTTTGAGAAACTGCCAGAACTTAAGAATACTTAAACTGACTTTTCAAGTGAAGGACCTTAGTCGGAGTGAAAAGTTTCACTCTCTTGACCACCACTTCAGCTTTGGAACCTGTACCTTTTAATCTCAAGGGATGAACTGAAACCCACCTATTCACACACAAGAATGGCAAACCACTTGGATAAATTTTATGATAACTGGTATAATACAGCAAATATAATGCATGTTTTGACAGAAGGGAAGTTTTTGCCTTACTAAAGGTATCAGCAGTTCTTTCACATTCCAGAAAATAAATGTACAGCTGCTGCAATGTACCCTCTGCCATTTTATTACTTTTCAGCTATTTTCTTAAAATTGTACAGGTATATACAACTGACTACTTCCAGCTTGAGAATGATTATATTATTTTAGCCATAAAACCTAGCAACAAGGGCTTACCGTACACACTGAAGTGTGTGGGGTTACTACACTTCCCTCTGAATTTGTAAAAATCCATCAAAATTTGGACAAACTGTATTTGGCCTGGATACAGTAGAAAGAGTAGAAAAATTCTTGGCAATTATTAGAAAAGCAGAATATTTGGGCAGATCAAGCAGAACACCCCTAACCAAAATGGGTTATAAATGCCCTTGCCTGGCAAAGTTCTGATCTTTGAGGGAGGGGAAGTCACACACTATATACACCTCCTACTTACTGTAATGTACATCTGTTTCAATTTAAAAAGAATGGATAAAATTACAGTCACCTGTACCTCTTACCTTACTAGAATCATCCCATATCATTCTTCCTTTCTTTCTCTTAAGTATACCCTGATTAAATACAATTACATTGAATGAATACAGCTTAAAAAACTGTCACAGGACAAACAAAGACAAGTAATGTGTGATTCTTTCATGATGCATAAGTTTATTGTTTGACTAACACATTAGGTAGTTTAAAGAAGGGATCAACTTCTCAAACTATACCTTTCGTTTTGCAAACTCCTGCCATTTTGTTAAAGGTTTAGGTTTAGGGATCTGAAAAATAGAGTCAAGATATACAGTACAATTATTCTCATGAATAATCTTTACAAATTTACTGTCAATATGCTGTCAATAATAAAAAATCAAAACAGATACATTATAGCCCAAAGATGATTTTCAGTACCAGTGAAGCCAGCACAAACAGGAGTCATTCAACTGATATTTCATTGCTGACCATACAAGCTAAATGCAGAGATCACAGAAAGGGCAAGAGGAATAAAGGAGTAATAAATGGTGAAAACATTCTGTTTGATACTAGATGTTGTTATCCAACAAAAGGCAAACTTATCTCCATGAACCGATTAACCTTTTCACCTTAAAAGAATATTTAGTTAATAAACTTAACAACCTTGATGGTTCAGACCAGTGCCAGATGATTAAATTCAACTGAAAGGAAACTGTTAAAGGAGTCAAACTATTGATGTCCGTAATTTGAAACATTGGTATTTTTTATCATACTGCCTACTTTTTCAGGTTTGTGTGGGGTAAAAGGGCATACTCCTTCCAGTTCCTTAGCTTCCATTATGGAAGACCATGGTTGGCAAACAAGCAATGTTCTGATGTAGTCTGCCACTTGTAGTGGGCATGAGCAATCATTAGCAAGCTGTCAGCTGGGCATTTTCATAGCAGCTAGGTAGAAATTTAGTGTAACTAATTAAATTTAGGGCATACTGGCACTTCAGCTTTCTCAAGGGTGAGCATAGTGGAGTGCTGTTCTGAAGTTCCTTGGGTAAGGTACCAGTAAATGGCTTCAACCTGCAAATATTGGCAGGAATTGGTTGT
Source organism: Nanipora kamurai (assembly GCA_036872915.1). Lineage (NCBI taxonomy): Eukaryota > Metazoa > Cnidaria > Anthozoa > Scleralcyonacea > Helioporidae > Nanipora > Nanipora kamurai. The sequence continues at coordinate 1,504,437 of JBAHVQ010000176.1, forward strand.
TGATCCCCAGTGTGTTGTGGTCTTGGTGTTAGTGACTGACATTTCAATGGCCTCAGCAGTGGTCATTGTCTGAGACAAACACACCATACTTGACTTGGATGATAACTGCAAAATGCAGCTGAAGATATTGAAACATCAGTCACTGACAACAGCTTTTCCCACAACACTGGCAACTTTGATGATCAAAAAACAATTAGTTCTGGATACCCAAGGCTGATGTATGACATATGCACTTCTATAAATCTTTTAGACTTACTGGTTTTTCTCTTGGAAGGATAGTGTTTGCTTCTGGTAGCTGAAAACATTTACAGAAAAATTACGAACTTATCAACCACAATGTTGATACTTAGTCACAGCTTGTTAAAATGATGCATTTGCAGGTATCTCAACAAATATTGCATACATTTATGGTAAGAAAAATTCAGAGTTAAATGCTGCTAGAGTAATCAGTTTGCTGGATAGCAACATAAAGCAGGAATTAGACCAGCTATTGTAAAATAATGAAAAATTTAAAATGAACCAAAAACTTGCGTTTTAAGCAGGAAATCTATTAGGATATTGCAGAAGTTAGATAGCCATGCTTTTATCCTAATGATTTCATTCCTCTTCTGACTATACATATAAATAACTTAAACTTTGTTTTTACTAGAGTTCCAATCCAGGAACAGCTTCCATTTAATGCTTGGATAAAGTTTTAAGGTATGGAATTATTGAATAAAGCTAAAACTTCTTTCCTACTGAGATTGGCTTTTATTATTCTGGTTAATGCTAGAAATTTTCATTAAGCAGAGGGCTGATGCAACTAAGTTATCCCATATCTATACTATTCCTGCCAAAGCTGGCCTTTTTGACTTCACTGTGGTTTATTGTAGCTTGTTGTCAGGTTGCAATGGTTTACATTGTGCTTAATAAGGAAATGCTTGATTCATGATATGGAGTTTTGGAAACAAAAAATGTTACATGGCCATACCATAACTAAGCCATTTTAACCTAGAACAAAATGTCATACAGTACTAACCTTTACGACGACAACATTTTCAGACCGTTCAATTGGTAACTGAATAAAACAACAAACTATTAACAACCTGACCTGTCAGTTTTATAGCAGCACAGAGGAAAGTTGGCTAAATTTTATAATAAAAGATTATAGTTTTGAAACAATTGATTATCTGAAGCATGAAGAAAAAAAACTGCAGTTACAGATGGCACTTAATATTCATAAAATTAAAGCCCACTTGAATATTAATCTATGTTCACAATGACGTGCAAATTGCATATTGCACAATGTTAATTCCAACCCAGCCCTTTGATAGATGTATTTCAGATAACAATAATATATACTAGACTTCTTTACGCTTACCTGCCAAATGGAATTAAGTAGATATTGAGTATTATCTCTAGCAAGTGTCTTTAGGATGATATCTTTACTCTTCCTGCAAAAGAGATAAATTCAGACACAAAACAGATTGTGTGATAAGCGCATGGGAAGGAGGATTGAACAATGGTAGATTGCCCAAGCAAGGCTGCAACATTAAGAGTCTTGCTAGTGAAAATGTGTGGATAACAATATTGACCACTACAGAGACCCCAAAATTACTGCTTCAGCTTTGTGCGTGGAGTGCCACTCCATATTCTCTTCGACGTGTTTTGCATTAATGTGGTCCGAACCAAAAAACAAAATTGGGTAGGGAAGACCTTTTCCACTTAGAAAACAATACAATCTGGAACACAATGTTAGAAACAGTTCTCAGGTGACTTCTCCTTTAATATTCTTAAAATTCCTTTATTCCTGGGATAACTTTCGGCAGGAACTTTCGACACAAAATGGTAGTTTTGTAAGCTACGTTCAAAACTTTTTAAGCCAGAGTAGCGTGAATCCATGTCTGATTATTAAGCTGACTGCGTTGGCAATTGGTTCAAAAATTAAAGTTTGTTACGTCCTTTCCAAACACAGAACTAAATAGCACAGTAATTAAATTAATGGCACAAATGAAGAGTTATTTTCAATACGAATAGAATATCAGTTATTTCATACCGATGCTTCCACAAATAACTCACTTAAAATTGGTGTTTTCAATCGGGTCTTGGTCGATAACCAAGAGGTTTCCAACGTCTAATTGTGGATCGATTAATTTCTTAACTTCCGTAGACTTGTAACGTTCTTGTTCTTTCTTTTCAGCTGCCGAAAGCAAGTCTTGAATGTCGAGTCTTCCTTCTGCCAGTTCTGTGCTTTCGGCAGCCATGTTGGAAACATGTGACCAGAACATAATTTAATTGGTGGGGGAAAAATCCCACAGGAAAAAGATGCTAATTATAAACGTGGCACTACCAACCATTTCCGGTTGAGACATCGATGTGGTGATTCTTTGATTTCCATGTGATTTGTATGTTTCGAGCTTTACTTTGGTAGGTAAACGTCACGAATGGCTCGTCAGAAGAAGGATATTCTGTGTCTGTTTGATGTAGATGGGACTGTAACTCCCCCGCGGCAGGTAAACGGATAATACGTGCTGGTTATTCTGAAATCGACCGGTTGAATCAGCGCAGAAGAATGACTGGCTGATGAATGATTTGTGATCTCTACATTTGTCAGGTCATTTCACAAGATATGAAAGAATTCCTGGTTAAACTCCGGGAAAAGGTGGATATTGGAATGGTTGGAGGGTCAGATTATCCTAAAGCACAAGAGCAACTGGGGGGTGGTGATGGTAAGTTGGGGAAGAAAACCCTGAACTTGGGTAACAATTAAAAATGAAAGAAAATTCAAAAAACCGAACTAAAATAAATAAATCACTAAATTTTCCCAAAAATCTAATCATTTGTTAGTTATAATAAATGACAAAAAGTTGGTTGTTGGTTACTTTAACAGCAGATTATGTGAATGAGAGGATACAAACTGTAAGAATCAAAGCCCAGCAAAATATATGAAGTAAATCCATGAGCAAGATAAAGTTTAAAATATTTAATTGATCTAATGTTTTGTTGCTAAGCACAACATCCTCAGAGAATAAATAAATTGTGTCATGACATAAATATATATAATTATAAGGGATAATGTTACGAATTACAGCTATTATATCCACCTTTATATAATAGCTGTAATTAGTAACACTGTCGCTTATATATATATATTCATGGCATGTCACAATTTATTCATTCTCTGAGGATGTTGCACTTAGCAATGAAACATTAGATCAATTAAATATTTTAAATTTATCTTGCTTTTTAAATTTATATTTTGCTGGGCTTTGATTTTTATAATTTGTATATGGTTCCCACCTGGTTCCTCCATAGCCACAATAATGAATGAGAGCAGCTGTGCAAGTAACTGGGATAATCCACAGAACTGTATAAGAAGTAAAAATGAAATAAACATACCTTGCTGCATCAGCAGTATTGAACATCCTGTAGAAAACCAGAAGGGTTGGAAAACTGCCAGAACTTTGGTGTAGAAAAACTGACCAAGGTCCTTGCTAGAAACGTCAGTTTCTTCACACTTAAGTTTCAGCAGTTTTCGAAACCCTTTTTGTTTTGTATGAGAAGTAGATGGCTCACTGCAATCAGTGATTGGCCCAGAAAAATTAAACTAAAATTAGCAGACATGGCAGCCTTTTTGCTGTCAGTTTCAGTTCCTTCCATGGTCATTTCAACATCAGTTAATGTTGTATCAGCCATAAAATGGCAGCTTGGGAGATTGGACCTGATGGCCTGAAAGGTGCTATCTTTAGTTTCACTTTTTGATCGGTTGTCAGCTTTCCTTTTACAATATAGATCAGTGGATTGATGGTTGACACTGAATTTTGGCACAATGTATGAGGCGAGATGGCAATTTTTACTAACTGAAGAGAGCTTATTTAAGTTGTGTCTGTTGTCTCTGATGATTGCTGGACCAGCCTTCTACATCATTCCAATGCATGATGTGAGCTGGCTTATTTACTGGGTGGCCTCAATAGTTTCTACATTTAGTTAATAGGTCTGCTTGGTCAATGATTGACCTGGATTGTTTTCATGTATGGTATAATCACAAATATTCTTCTTATGATGATAATACTGTTTGCCAAGCTAACCTTTTTTTTGTGAGGGGACTTGAGATATCCTAGATCACCTCATGTAATCTGCACCTAACTTGCAGACTTACCAAGTTGTGAAAAGTTAATATTTATGCTTGAGATTAACTGTTCAGCTACCAATTGCGCCATATATGACCTAACCTAAAACAAAAGAGAACAAAACAAAAACATAAAATCATATATTTCATGGTGAAATTATATGAGTATTATTTATACCCAACAGTATGATGGTATCCATGTCATTTTTGCCTTAAAACTAAAGCAAAATCCCTGGGCCAGTTAACAAGGTTGGTTCATCAGGTTGGGTTAAAAAACCATTTCAATAGATGATCCTATAGTATGGTAGAAGAAGTACAGTAAAAGAAGCAAGATTTTTGTATCAATGTACCTTTCTTTTATTGCAATTATAGTGTTCAAAGAGTATGATTATGTGTTTCCTGAAAATGGTTTAGTTGCATATAAACATGGCAAATACCATTCGGCACAGGTTGGATTTTATATATTGCTATTAATAATAATTATTATAATCTTACAAAAATAAGAACAACCACTACAACATTTAAAGCAACAACAACAACAAAATAACCATGACCTTCCATTTTTTAACATTATGCTTCCATTTTATAGACTATAAAAACATTCCTAGGTGAAGAAAAGATCCAAAAATTTATTAACTACTGTTTTAAATATATGTCGGAACTCATAATACCCATCAAACGGTATGTATAATAGTTATCCAAGTTTATTGCACTCTTTTCTGGGCCTTTACAGCTCTATGATTCTTCATTAGTTTTAGGAAATTGCACAGAAACCCTTATTTTAATAGTATCTAAATTTCCTTTACTCCCAGGGGAACTTTTATAGAATTCCGCAGTGGGCTAATTAATGTTTCACCATTGGGACGTAATTGCACACAAGCTGAAAGAGATGAGTTTGAAAAATATGACAAGGCAGGTAGCTGTATTCTGTAAAAATCTCACCAGTTGTGGCAAAATTAGTAGTACCATAACAAACAAGTCTTCATCAAATGCAGTTATCATGCTAATATTATGTTTCATATAATTTTGTTCATTCTGTTTATTTTACTGTACATTCTTTTCATGTTTAGATCCACAATGTTAGGAGAAAATTTGTTGATGTTCTGAGGAAAGAGTTTGCTGACTACAACTTGAAGTTTTCCATTGGAGGACAAATTAGTTTTGATGTATTTCCTGTTGGCTGGGATAAGACATATTGTTTGAGGCATCTGGAGAATGAAGGCTATAAGGAGATACATTTCTTTGGAGATAAAACCTGGGAGGTTGGTCAACACTTCCAAGTTCTTCTTAGTGCATTTATTCAGTAACATAAAAACAAAGCCTATACAATTGTTCTATGAGAAAAAAATACTGGCAACAGCCTTGTCAAGACACTCCCATTTTCGTTTCCTTCATAATAGGAGTGTCAGTGTTGACAATAAAAAGGACTGCCATCATAAGCTTTCCAAGCAAGGAGGAAACATTTGCTGAGTGAAGGGCACAATTTCCCCACCTAGAGGGGGTGGCTGCTGCCAACCTCTCTTAAATCTGCCAAAGTTTACTTAAGTAGCATAGCAAAGGGGGGTTCATTGAGGGAGTAATCAGTCCCCCATTCTTCCAAGACCACCCACCTAAAATGACCAAATCTGATGAGAAATACATTTGAATGGGTTAAGTTCACCGAACGTGGTCATGCACCACCCTGACATAAAACTGACTTGGTTTGCCCCCACGAAGACAACACCATAGGTACAGCGCCACTTTTTACCGGGTTCGGTTCCTGCTATTACTTTCAAGACATCTAATCGACCTTTGGTCTTTATGTTTAACTATTGAAAATAAAGGGATATTTTCTATAACAATTGAACGTTTTTCAGGAAAACTCACCAAATTGAACTACAGAGCATTGACATTCTGCCAATTTTCCCAGTGGGACATCATTCTGGTTATCCCCTACAATCCTGGGACGTTCCCTGCCTATCTTGTTTCATTGCAGGCCTGTAGAATTTCTAGGGTTAAACCGAAGTTTTAAGAAGTTTGACTGAGCAACCTCAATGGATAATATCGATGATAATAAAGCTGGGACATTTTTCCAACAACCCCAAATAATTTTACTTGTTTCAATAATTCATTGGCAGTATGATACCTCGGTGATTTCTTCTCCTTAGGGCGGCAACGACTATGAGATCTTCCTGGATCCCAGGACCACCGGACATTCTGTAAGAAGCCCTTTGGAGACCAAAAAGAAACTAGAGGAACTCTTCTATAACGATACGAACTAGCAGGATATTAAACCAACGGGTCAACGAAAATAGTTTTTATTTAATCGTTGTATAATTTCAATCACTGTAAATTTGTGAATTCAAAGAGAAAGTTGACGGACATTTTAGAAAAGGTAATGATGTTCGCTATTTTAATCCGTATGGAAAAACTGAAACCTTGATGCTTTCGGGTATTGTCAATAAAACGAAATAGAATCTTAGTTTGGGATATATTTTCTTGTGATGATTTTTGTTGCTATGGTTGAAACTGATGCATGTCTTTGTGAACTGATCACCTGGTATGGTAACCCGAAACGAAAGCTTTCACACCTCCTAAATTAGTGAGTACTTGAAGTTCTAATAACCTGCGAACTGTCGTATTTTTTTTAGACTTCAAAGGCTTAAGTAAATAAATGATTATAACTACGAGAAGTCTTATTAAGTTTTAAAAAATCTAGGGCACAGACTGCATATTTTTTGTTTCATTTCATACCAGATGCTTTCGGAAAAATTAAAAAAAAAACATTTCGTCAAGCGAGCTGTTATACTTTTAATAACGATGCCGTCTTTAATGAAATGTATCGATGATCTGATACGATTGTGTAATATTTAATTGCGTATCAAGTGTTAGTGAAAGCAGGAAGTGAGCCACTAAGATGGTTAAATGAACGTTGAATACCAGAAAGTTGTCCTGTTAAACGACAGTAACTCCTAGATCATATGTGAAGCAATTTTCGTGGTTGTGACATGGCTTGTTCTCGAGAAGGTAAAGGCGACATTGCCCTTGTTGGAGCTACGGTGGTTGCTTTGTTTCAGGTAGAGTATGATAATTGCGTCGGATTTGCTTACGATGGATGACTCCGGAAGAAAATGTACACTGCAGTTAAAATTGCATCGAAAGAAACGCGCGAAAGCTGTTTAAATGTTTCCGTTAAGGTTGCAATGTTTGTCAACTGTTGAATTGCATACATTTTGATCAATAGTAATATGGAAGTAGGTGCTGAAAATAATTACTCAGAGCCTTCCTTCTGAAACTCGATACAAGCTTTCTACTCTGGTGGGACTGTAGTAAGCAGTCAGGCTTAAACTTTGGCTAAATATTACCGTGATAAGTTTCGTCTTGTTTATAACTCGAATATATATAGAATATATAGGGTTTGCAAGATGCTGTTCTTTGGAGTATGTTTCTTACTGTATTTCCTCAGATTGTCGGCTGGTAATGGTTTCTTATAGGGAGCAAAGCAGAGCTCGCTACACTAGAGTAAAGTGTAGTCTAGAAAGATTGCTCCTTGCAAAGCTTTCGTCAACGACAGAGTGGCATGAAAAACGTTTTACTACTTTGAGATTAGATTGCTTCTGTTAATTAGTTTAAAGTCGTTATTTTTAACAGGGCGATAACGACAAACACTTAGAAACCAAACTGCGTTGTTAGGGCAAGAAATGTTTTATCAGAATAAACAACTAGTAGCAATAGTTTGGAAAATGTTTAAGATTTGTGTTCGAAAAAGGAGGTTTGTTTGCGAATTGAAGTTTAGGCCACCCGTGAGCCACTGCATTACTTATTTACTGCTACCGAGGGAAGCAGTGTGTTTGGTAGCCCCGAGATCGCTGTTGTAACAACGCTGGTCGAGGGCGCTGCAAATAAACTGTTACTCAGAGGTACCAGTAAATGAGTGTTTCGTTGTATTCCAAGTATCAAATGACGAAAGAAAACGTGGAAAAACTTTCGAACTGATGATAAACTGGAAAAGGCTGCTCAACAATGTACTTCCGGTTTTCATATTTTACCCTAGGGCAATATGAGACAAATGTTACCCGCTGCCACGGGTTACGAGGTAAACATATCACGATATCCAGGTCGACACCTGAAGACTGTTCGCCCAATCAGAAAACAAGAAAAACGGACTTTGACTCTTCGTACATGGCAAAGGGAATCCGTTTCTTCGACGTTCGATAAACCAGATCCCTATGTAAATTCCGGTACCCATTTCAGACCACGTGGGTGTTTTTGGTTCTTTGTCATTCTAATCATGCTTTGATGGGC
>JBAHVQ010000176.1:1522944-1537982 GCA_036872915.1 Nanipora kamurai
GATCAAACTGTGGAACGCCATGGACTCAGAAAAACTCTGAGTTCCAGACGGGACTCGAACCCGCAACCTTCTGAATGGTAGCCAGACGTTCTAACCACCAAGCGTGGTTAGAGTCCATGGCGTTCCACAGTTTGATCAGACTTTAACAGTATCAAACTGCAACTCAAAATTCAAAAAAAGCTACTAATACTATACCATTTTCAATCGCCTATCAACCCATCAATAGCGATGTTCGGCTTTTGTTAGTTTTTGATGATCAGACATTGAGGTAGACGACATCTAGAGAGTGTCTGGTGGATTTCAAGCAAAAGCACCAGGATAAAATTAAACCATTCAATTCTCACCTAAGTTTTCTAAGAGAAACTGAAAGAACATCGAGAGGCACAAATTCGTACTGCTTTTAGATTTTAACAGATACTTCGTCATCATGAAGGGATATTTTATCGATACTTTATACTTCATCATCACTAATAGATTAAAAATTAAACTTTATATCAGAGAGACTGGGTTTACACACAAAGGTTAATCGGGCCGATTTCGTCCTCAGATGCAAGTTAAAATGAAAATCGTCAGCAGAATGCTCTGTGGACTCGAATTTACTTGCTTTTAATTAAATGCCATGGATCTAAATCAGAAATCGACTCGATTAATCGCAGTTTGTAAATTAAACGTACCTTAAACAAACGAAATCATAGATCTACTGTCATATTTTTATCGTGATCAGTGTTGTATTTATCTTCAGGCATGCAAGTTCAGAAGCTGGACACCTAGACTTGGTAAAGTTCTTAATAAGTCAATCCGGAGTCAATGTCAATGCAAGAGATAAAAAGAACAATACACCATTAACAGGTTTGTGTTTCGGCGTTTACTAACTCGAAGAAATTTCACCAAATCTGGCCCGTCAATTGTCAAAGCATACAAGACTAAAAAATGACTAAAAAGGTAAAATAACAGCTGAAAGGTTTAAGAAATTGAGTAAGCTTTTTATGTTCCAAATTCTAACCAAAAATGATCTACTGTAGATCTGGAAACGCCAAACACTTCTTAAGTTATGTCGAAGTGGTCAAGCCGAGTCGTCTTTCCCACCAAAATATTAGGGCCGTTTATGCGCGAGAAAATAAGCGGCTAACATAAGCCAAAATCGCCCTCGGTGAAGTTGCTCACGGCCAACATAAGCCGCGAAAACACTCGTACAAACGTCCTGTTCGCGGCTTATTTTGGCCTAGGCTTATAAAAGCCGCGGCTTATTTTCTCTCGCATAAACGGCCCAAATGTTCGCCTGAACTTGTGTATATCTACCGCTTTTGTGCTCCAACATGGTCAAGAAAACTACATGAATTACGCGACTGAATTAGTAGCCAACGGAAAATTCCCATTTCATGTTCATAAATTAACTTAGCTCACCACCTGAGTCTTGATAGCTCAATGGTTAAAGCGTCTCACCGGTCATCAGAAAGTCGCGGGTTCGACTCCCGTCTACATGTGCGGTTCAGAAATCGTTTCCCCGAGGTCGTGAGTTTGACGAACGCTGGTCGTCTGTAATTTTATTCTCGATCTACGTTTGTCTTCTCGTTGCTTTTCACCCTTCGACGCTCAGTGTCCGGTATATAGGACACCAGGAACAAAAGAACAAACAAAAGAACAAAGCAAAAATTAAGAGAGAACAAAGAACAAAAGAGAAAAATTTTAACCGTCGAAGAGTTAAACTTCACCGAGCACATTTTTAATTGACTGCATTTGGGTATTAGTTTGCTTAATTGTAATGATGTTCTATAGTATTCTGTCTAAACAATAGCAGTCTTCCAAAACCTGTATTTTGGCTGACAGAGTTCTATTCCTATTATCTGCAACTCTCTAGTGAATTATTTTTCTCTTAAAATATAGATGCCATCTGCAATATGCATAACGATGCAGCAGAGTACATTCAGTTGCACGGGGGAGAGGTGGACGAGAGACGCATGATGCATTTGATTTGTAAAGCAACGCGCCATTGTGACAAACGTCTCCTAAAACAGTTATTACGGTGGTTTAATGGTTCAACAGTTATTGATTATGATGGGCAGTCTGTATACCATATCTGTGTAACACTGGGAAATGTCGACATTCTGAGAATTCTGGTCAAGGCAGGAATAAGTATGCCCTACATTAATACCGTGTTTTATCGCTCTGTTTTCGTGACTATTCTTTGCTGGGCCTTAAATTTTAATTGGTTAGTATATGTGTACTCGGTTTTATGCAGAAGTCACGGATGGGAGACATGTGGCATCGATAAGTTGTCCTACTTCAAGCTCTTTAACATCAAACTCAGTCTGCCCACGACAAATCAGAACGCTGAGTGCAGTAGGTCGGTAATGGTTCTACTTCGCAGCATTGGCGCGCGTGCCTAAGTCCTTTCTTTTTGGTGGGGGTGAGGTTGCAAACAAAAATTTGCCCAAATTTTAAGTTCTTATGCAAATTATGGTAATATTACTAAAACTGTCACGGTTCTAGTTAAATATTTGCGTAAAATGTTTATTGGAACAAATATCTTTGAATTATAATACCATTATTGGATTTTTTTTAATTTATAGATTTTTCGGAGGTCAATTTTTCCGGAAACACTCCAATGCAATTAGCCCTTCAGTTAAAACGCAACAGGTCAATAATTGAGATCTTATCAGATTTAGAAGAGGTATAAAAATGGGATTGAATGGTTTTTACATGTCATAATGCACACGGTAAGTTTAGTGAGTAAAAACTGAACTCACAATCGATGTGATTTTCCAGGGACCGTCCACGACCCATGTCTCTCAAGTTACACCAGGAAACCGAAAGCAAGTACCAAACAGCAAGTCGAAAATTCGAAGGAGGAGAACAAGGAGACAAACCAGAGTTGAGGTGGCTACCAACGTCATTCCAGATGAAAAAGTGTCAGTAAAAAGTGACAACGATGCAGGTGGTCTCTTAAAACGCACAGGAGTACCAAACATCCTGAAGAGTCAGGCAAACAGGTGGGCAGATGCGTTTACTCAGCAAAGGATTGAGGAAACAGATGTGACTGGTACACAAATTGAAGAAGTTGAAGTAACCTTAGCTGATATTGAGCAAATGAATAGGAAGAAGCACCATAACAAGCAAAGGTTCTCTGAAATTACTGGTGCACCACAATATGTATAGCTGTCAGCAGCACTGGCAGAAAGTTACCGGTAATTGCAGGGGGCTCAACGGTCCACATGTACTCCAGGCCACATGACAATCCATTAACAGATTTCCAGCTGACAAAGAATGGTTCTGAAGATGATTGTTGGGGTCACTTCCTCCTTCCCAGCATTGACAAAGGCTGTTAATGTATATGACTACTGACAGTGTATAGTTTGTATTAATAGTTACTGTAAATATTTGAGAGAAAAGACCCTTAAAACAGAGTTTTACATAGGACCAGATCAACTTGTAAGTATTAAAAGCAGTGATCTAAGTTGTAAAATGTACCTTCTGTATATAATGAGACCTGTGTATACTGTAAACTGCCACATGAGATGGCCTTCATCTATTTCATTCTAGCTACATGTAACTCAATTTAAATGGCATCTGATTATCAGCCAAAGATTGACCAGGCAGAAAGTGCATAGAACATGGTGTAGAGGAATAATAAAGTTCTATTCTGACGTTTCGTTGTATTCATCACAACATCTTCAAACAGACTAATTGCAAGTTTGCCTAAGCTGAGATATATACCTACACAGTGTCATAAATTGACCAATAAGAAAGTGATATTAAAAATAACAATCTTATTACAAATGAGAAGGGAAGGCGGAAAGGAGAAGATTAGAAGAAATATGATAAAGTACAAAACTAGGTGACACAAGAAAAGAGTCAAAGAATAGGAAAGTAAAAGGTTGCCTGAAACTAAAGTAGAAAAAGCAGTGCCAAACCAAGATTTGTGTTTAGCCATCAAAACATTGCTTTCGTATTGGATAATTTATGACACTGTGTAAATATATATCTCATCTTAGGCAATCATGTTATTAGTCACTCTGAAGATGTCATAATATCAATGAAATGTCAGAATAAAACTTTATTATGCTTTTACTTAGTGTCTGAGTAGTACAAATTCAATGTTAACTGGGGGTTCATTATAGTCAGAGTAACAGTGAGGCTTTTTACCTTAGATGATCTCAGTTCTGCAAATAATCTGATTCACTATGGGTCACATGGTAGGCCAGTTCTATTTAATTCAGTCTTTTTTTGTTACTAACTGGTAAACTATTTTAAATTATTAAAAAAATTATGTCATTATATTTTTGCAGGTCATTAATCATGGTCACTTTCTTCAACAAATGATACTTCACATTGTTCTTGATGCTCTGCTTTTTTGCCTTGACATTGCTTTATGATCTGAAAGTCATCACAGATAACAACTTTCAGTGGATGCCAGAATGGTAACTAGGAACACGCACATTCCACTTATCATTTACATGCATGGCCACATGTTGTATATACAGTAATATCTACCACCACAATTTCCAAAGTTTTGCTCTCACGACATTCAAGAACAATTTGCATTCATCTTGTAGTTCCGTCAGTAACAGCTCATCTGGCCTGCATCCAGAACTTTGAAAAGGGGGTTATTTTCTGATGATTAACCAAAGGCAGACTACTGTATGTAGAACAATGAATGCCAAAGGTATAAGCAGTCTAAGGAGTTTGAGGGCATGATTCCCTGGGACATTGTTGGATTTTGGGTTTCCAAAATATCATTTCAGAGGCAAGACCCAAAATCCAAAAATGTATTGTAACATTTCTACTTACTGACATATATATATAGAAAACACTATGTATTTTAACATTTCTGTTTAATTGGATTGTTCATGTGCTCGCATCCGTGGAAAACGGGGGTTCGTTTGAGCCTCCTCCAACCCCCTGATCCAAAAGTATCGCATCAAGTATCAATGATCCCCTTAAAAACTAAAATAGTTGATGGGTTTGCTCCTCAAGGACATTTTTGAACTTTTGGTGCTCTGAAACGGCCCTCTCAGCATCTCCTAACAGATAATTGTACAGAAATTCTATATACTCCATGTGGATCGCATTTTACTCAGTGAGGGCCTGAATTCTCATACAATACGGGGGGTATCCCAACACTAACGAATATCCACATCTGCATTAATCACTGTGGCAGCGAGTAACGAGTTTAAATTGTCATTCCGACAAAGATATCTTTAAGTTTGATGACTCACAGTTTCATAGACTTTTTCCTCCAGCTTCCAAGACGTATTTGTTAAGTACTCCAGGTTCTGTTCGGTGAAATCTTTTTTCTCATCTGTGAGATAAAGTGCACGTGTCAAAATTTCGATATAACTTTTCACTGCGAATATTTCACTCGCACCGTTAAACCTCTGCTCCTAACTAACCTTTCCGCTTTTTACGTCTTTCCTGTTTGAAATTCTCTAGTTTTCTTTTGTGATCTTTCCTCGTCTTGTTTATCTTTCCCAGTCCTTGGACACCATGTGGAAAACCATACTGAGCGTTCTTGGAAGTCTTTCGTTTCTTCGCTGCCTCAGTTTTGCCACAAACTAACTCAAGACTCTTCCTTACAAGTTTGGAGGACATTTGTGCACAGTGAAGATTGTATAAATAAATTTTCGTTACCCGTTTGGTCGGGAAGACCTACCGTAGACTACAGGGCCGGCCTCCCATGCTCCCCCCTGAGAAATATTAAAGCGGAAATGACATAAAAGAAATTTCATGTACTTAGGAATAGTGTTTGGATTGGCATTGGATTTGGGTTAGGATTACATTTGGACCATGCTTACTTGCAAATTGCAATCATTATCACTACATTCCATCTGGCATTATCTTGGCTAAATTTAGCAACACAATAATCAATATTAACATCAAAGTTTAACTTCTGATCATTTAGTTAAAATCTATAGTTATATATGGGGGGCTTTGTGCACTCAAAACTGAGAAATTAAGAAGCCAAGGCCCCCAGTGGACACACCAATCCATTTTGACATCAGAATAATGTACAACATATATGTTTTGTCCATTCCTGATTGAATATTCTTTCTATACAGTTCTTAAATTATTATGATTACAGCACCTTTGAAGCTGACACTTTTTATAAAGCATAATGTTTAAATAAATTTAGTTGAATGTTAAACTTCTTACAACAGTAGGTTTTTGAATGAGTGGTTCTTTTTGGTAAGGTAACTTCTTATTCTCATAATTGTGCAAAAAGCACAGTAACATCCTTAGATAACGTGTAATCCTACAGGGGTATATGCTATGGGATACTCTGAGAGATTTGGGAAATTGCTGTGGCTACATCTGTGATAGAATCTTTGTGATACTTTAAATCCTTTATCTGCATGTACACATATGTAGTTATTTCTCAGGCTGTCTTGGAGGGGTCTACAAAGTACAGTAACAGAACATTTAATCAGTCATGGCCTGCCTACTTAGAACTACATATAATACAGTATAATTATCATAATAATTACCAGTATATGAACCATCATATTAAAATCTTAAAACCGTTATCACATTACCTCAATGTATATTTTTGCTAGATTGCTAAGTCGTGGATTTGTTGAACCAGAAAATGTCTTCATGCATTCCACAATTGCTTCAGAAGAAAGTTCTTAAATTGTCAAAAGTAAAATAATGCACTCTTACATTGTTATTGTAATATGGTGCTAGTAATGCCATTGTCCTAACTGGTAAACAGTCAACAAAACCTAACAAATCAAAATACTCATGACAAGTTGAACCTAATTCCTCTCTACTGTATGTACAATGAGCATGAGATAGCAAATGGACATGTATGCCATGAAACAATCTAGCCAGTACAGAATGCAAAATAATGCAAATCATTTTAATTCTACAAATAAATTTGAATAGTACAATAAACTAAGGTTTGTCTGTTATCTCAATTTGTTGGTTTGTTAATATATACTTTTTTAGCTGAAGCTATTACTCACTTCTTACCTGGATGAGCTGTTTTTTCCTTCAGATAAAAAAGTGTTGTGATTGCTGACAGAACTGTCTCTTCATTAGAACTGTTAAAAGTGAATCACAAAGTGAGTCAAATTTGAAATTACACTGTTTTAATTTTAAATTTTAAATGTATATAAACAGACTACAGGTAGGAACTTAGCAATGTTTACAATAATTATTTCAAAATCAGTTACCTTGACAAACAGTTTATAATCTCTTGAATTCCATTATTCTCAGTAATAGTCTTTCTACAGTCATCATCTACAGTATATACCCATGAAAGTTACAAAAGTAAGTCTAATATGCACACAACCAACATCTGCTGTAATTAAGTGATTACAATACATGGTTTATAATGTATGATTTCTATTTATTGAGTTAGGGTGAGGTCTGTACCAGTTAAAAGTTGTACTGGTATCTTTATGTGTGGACTTAAACTCGCACAGTTAACTGAGGTCCTTCCAAAAAACAAAGGTCTAAGAGTTTAGTAGTACAAAATGAACAAGTGAGGTCAATAAAATTAGTTCATTATATGGCTGTGCTGAAATAAAATTGAAAACTATAAAAATATCACAGAACTTGGAATGTTTTAATTTTTATTAAATAAATGTGTTCTACTTTTATAGTGAAAAATTAAGAAACACAAGTGCATGTATATAGCATAATTCTTTTCATCTGGTGGTCCCTCAATACATTTTTACTGTCCTGCTTCACATTTTTGTAAAACACTTTACTTTTTACTCTTAATATCTGACTACTTAATGTGATCTAATCAAATCGTAGGATTTCCATATTCAGACCTCTACAACCATATAACTTATTAATTTAATCCATCAACTCCTTCGCTGCCACAGGGGTCTGATAATTTTACTCTGGCAAATAACAGACAATTTTACTTATCAAAGGGTCAGAGATGTGGCATTGAAGAAGCTCAGGGCCAAGGGTGCACTTTAGTATTTTAATCTGGCTAATGATAGCCAACTTTACTCAGAAAGGGATGATCCTTGCTCCTTAACCTTTTAACATATAATTTTTTTTCTTTTGTTCTTTGTTTTCTCTTTGTTTTGCTCTGTTTTCTTATTTGTCCTTTTGTTCTGGGTGTCCTATATACAGGACACTGGGCATAACAGGATTACAGAGTTAAAGACACAGCAACCCAATTCATGGTATGCTGTGGTACAGTTGTTGCTTGCTTAAGTAATATCCATAAACTCACCAATACAAATATTGCATAGTCCTCCTATACCAAATTCAACGAGTGTTTCGTTTGATTCACTAAGCATGTCTAAATGGCAAGAAAATTACACGAAAAAGTAAGAACAACTTTTCACATGTACTACCATGGGCAAAAGGGACCAGTCATTATTTATGGAGGGTGGTGGGGGTAAATAATTTACTTGAAAGATAAAATAACCTTTGATCCCCCTTCAAGGCCTAACAATTTCAAGTAACCCCCTAGAAAATTACTTTTATTCTTCATGACTCCCAAAAAGGCATAGTATGTATCGTTATTTATTATTAAAAGAACATGCTGCAGAAAACTAGTCTATTGCTGATGTGAATACTGGTCAGCGTTAAGTGTACCATAAGTCTAAAACTTGTCTAAACTGACAAATGAAAAAGTACTAAAAATGTGTGTCAATTTTATACTCTTAAAAGCATCAAGGGACTGTGTGTTCTACATACAAACAATATATAAATAACATGCTGAGTTGGATATTGTTAAAACCTGGTGCCAGCAGACAATTAATTTTTATGAAATAGAGTAAAAAACAAATCCTAAAAAAAATGACATCTTGAAAATCCAAGATACGTGTCAATAACAAGACAATGAATGATTGCAATGATATTTCAACTTTATTGCAAAGCAATTGTCAAATCAAAATAAGTAGTCATTGGTGGCAGCTGTGTAATCATTCACATGTGTCTTCTGCATTCTAGCTGATGATGTCATTGTTCAAATCCATTTTGATTTGACAATGGACAATAAAGTTGGAATATCATCACAATCATCTGTTGTCTGGTTATTGACTTATATCTTGGGTTTTCTAGAAGTCTCTGTTTTTTGGGATTTCCTTTTTACTCTACAGTATTGGATATTGTTAGCTGTGAAAATTAAATGAAAGCTGTTCTACAGAAAATGTTTCTTTTAACCATCAAATTCCCACTGCAAAGCCATTTTACTAATTGAATGATTATTCTTCAACCACCTCCTTTAAGGGCTTAAAGAAAATAAGACCCCCCTTTTTTGTAGAGAAAATACTTGTGACCCCCCTTATTTTTTACCCCCACCTCCCACTATAAATAATGACCGGTCCCTAATTAGAGAGAGAGACACATCAGGTTTAATGTATCAACCAGACTTCGCAGCATAGTGCTTTTTAAGCAGGTAGGTTTTCTTACCTAAAAATAGCTCAACCACATTAAGTTTCTTCAAATGGGGATAATTTATTGGATCGTAAGCAAAATTTGCCAAATTTGCCAGCACCTGGGTCTTGGCATCTACATGAATTAGAAGCAGACAGAAATTTCAACAATCACAAAGCAGTAACATGAATATTACGAAATAAAATTTAACAATCAACTGAGAACACTATGTAAACTGAGTGAGAAATAAAGTATGTATTTTGCAGAAAATTTACTTTTTATAATGACGTTGGGAGGCTGCAGTGGAAGGGGTAATTGCCTCATAGTTTACTTGGCTTGACTTACCATCACTTCCAGTATCCTGAAATTCGGTTACTAAGGCTTGTAAGTACTGAAATCGATTTAAATCGTCTTTTCCAGTCTTGTTATCAATGTACTCTTGAGAAGAAAACATGCTTAAGTTACGCCATTTTGAATTAATTATGTGTGGTGGTCTTTGCCGGATGTCTCGCTGGCTCAGGTGTGTAGTTTGCGATGGGAAAACACAAGTGGAAGAAAAGTGCTGGGAAAAACAAAAGTCAAAAGTGGGAAGAACAAGCATGCTGCTCAGCTGTCGATCAAATATCTTTGGATCAAGGTCGATGTCTGTTGAATATACTTTTTGTTTGTTTTAATGGAAAGACTATAAATTGTTAGCCTGTTTTTTACAAACCCCAGGCACAAGCAATCGCCCATACTACCTGTACCACTGTTCAGTAAAATTCGTCTGGTGTTTGCTAGAACAAAACTCAAAACCACAGTTTTTAACCAACTAAGCCCCAGATTTCAACCATTGCTGAATAAATTGTGTGGTGTTTGCAAGAATGAAATTCTGAAAGAATTTGACAAGTCAACCATGCAGATATATCAGATACTGAATCCACCACGCCAATACCGTTCTATCAGACGACCAACAAACGTTCGTCAAGCTCGTTTCCTCAGAAAAACGATCTCTGAGCCCTAGATAGGAATCAATTCCACAAACCTGATGACCAGTGAGATGCTCTAACTATTAAGCTACCAAGACTCAGATGGTGAGCTAAGGTGCAGGTTTGTGATATGTACTGCCTAAGTCACAATATGATAATAAAGATGGAAATACTAAATTCAGGCAGGGTAGAGTGGGTTGCACTGGTAAGAGAAAAGGAGTATCCCACATGAAGTATCCCACAGGAAGTATCCTAGCTCTGATTGATTTGATGAAATGAAGAGCCCTGATCACTTTTCATTTGTGTGCTTTCCCATCATTTCTGTATATAAAATAGTTGATTTCTTGTAATTCTTAATAAAAATGCTAATGAATAACTGTAATAATTATTATAATATCTGTACATTTTAGATGAACCAAGGACTAACAAAAAAGATTTTGGGAGAGGATTTCCATTTCCCTTGCTTATGTGGGTATGTGTATATTGAGGGAATAAACATTTTGTAGGCATTTAATAATTATTTATACCTTAAGTATGAGATCCATGAATTTAAGTATTCTTACACGTAGTGGGAAAAAGTTTTTGGCCATTAAGAATTACTTTTACATGTTTATTAAAGTGACATAAGATCTTATCGTAGTGATTGTTGTACAGTATATTACTAAGTATTTGTTTACATTTGTTTTTTCTCCTATGGAATATTATCTGTTTGTTACTGACATCCAGCAAAAAATACACAACAACTGGCAATGTCAAATGGGATTGAAGCTCATTGGTTTTGATTCCTGTCTATCCAGGAAGTAATGACATCAGTGCAGCAAGAAAATATTTCAACCAGGGATATGTGTATATCAAGTTGGAGCAAAGCCAACAAACAACAATTATGTTGTTGTTTATCAGTAGGAGCTTGGATGAGGAATGAGGGACCAGATTATGCCCTGCATTGAAACAGCAAAAAAATCACTGGAGTTTGAACAGATCAAAGTGTTCACTCTCACTGACCTTAAGGTCAGCTTATGCAAATTTTAGGGAAAGCCCTCATTTAACAGTGCATCAAGGTCTGGTATAATTGCTTTGTGTGCCAGAAAAAAAATTGTGTAGCTCCCCTTGTCATAACTATTCATGATAAAACACCACACATATCATCTTGAAAAACATATATTCTTTTGTAGGATCTTGGCCATTGTGATCCAAAGAAGTGTTCTGGAAGAAAACTTGAAAGACTTGGCTTTGTAAGATCATTAAAGCTGTCACAGAGAGCCCATGGTGTCATCCTGAGCCCATTAGGCCAAAAATGTTTGTCTGCCGAAGATCGCTCAATTGTGGAAAGTTCAGGGGTGGCTGTTATTGACTGTTCTTGGGCTAAGCTAGATGCCACACCCTTTAGTAGAATGAGAGGTGGTCATTTGAGGCTTTTGCCATACTTGATAGCAGCCAATCCTATAAACTATGGTCATTCATGCAAGTTGTCATGTGTTGAAGCATATGCAGCAACATTGTATATAACAGGTAGGGGTATTACTAACTAATTACAATGTTACTCTTTCCCTTTCTACATTCAGATATATTTCTATGTTGATCTATATGTGGATTGTAATTAGAAGTAGGCAGGATTTAAAATTTTTCTTCAGTTTGGTATTGCATAAAAATTCTAGCATAATTAACCAATATATTGTTCACCAAACCACCTCACAACGGTCCCTTATTTAATTTTACTCTGGCTAACACCAGGCAATTTTACTTGCCATAGGGAGACCTCTCAGTAAACAATAGGTTAATGAAGAATCATTTGAAAAGCGGGTCTATGAGTAAGGTGATGTCATTATCATTTACCATCAACAAATAGTAAATGGTAAAACAGCAAATCAAATTAAATTTTATGGAATTGTAACACAGGCATGGCAGAACAGGTACAACTGGTGTGACCGTGGTTGCCCCAATAAGTCTTCTAATTCAATCATAGTCATGTCATACTTTCTATTCTACACTTTCTAATCTATATCTATACTTTCTAATCTTTTGATTCTACTTTTTTATTTTGAATTTAACATTTTTTATTAATAAGCACGGTTAGCATGTTATGATCAGGCTGGTAATGGACAAGATCCATCACCTCCCAAAATGCAGGAAATAGCATTTGACAGACTCTAGATTTCAAACCTTCTCGGGGGAGCATGCTCCCTGACCCCCAAGAAATCTCTCGTGCCTGTGGCGCGCGACGTCGCTACTCAATGGTCGCACCATTAGTAAAATGCCTCTACCATGCCTGTAATAGATAGTGGTCAATTTATACTAAGAAACTATGGTTTATAACTAACTGTCTCAATAATTAACCCTTTCCTGGCTGGATTGGAGAGGACCAGATCCTGCAAGAGAATTTTGCAACTTCTTTCCGGTCGGATTTTTTTTTCAGTTACGCTTTTATCAGCATTTGACATTGATTGTTGTTTTCATTACATAGGATTCAAGGATCTTGGTTTAGAATTGTTAAAACGTTTTAAATGGGGCAAAGGGTTCTATGACCTAAACAGGTATGTACATTTTCTGAAAACCAAACAGGGTTGGGAAGTGTGAAAAATCTGACGTTTCGAGCCAAGGCCCTTCGTCGTTGATTTTCTACGCTTAAGTTCCGGCAGTTTCCCAACTTTTTCTGGTTTTCTTTAAGTCATTCAATACTGTCAACGCAGCACTCAACTTTTATATCATTGTTTGTACATTTTCATCGGTTTTTTGTTGCCTATACGTTTGTTTTAAGGATGGCTCACGCAACGAACTAGTTGATAGATGCAACTTTCAATGAAACCAAGTAATTACGTTTTTCAGTCCAATGTAGAAACTGGTTGTGATTAATGTTTCCTTTAGGGAATTACTGGAAAGCTATTCTGCGTGTAAGAACAGTACTGAGGTAGTTCTAGCACAAAATGAATGGATGGAAAACGTACAAAAGAAACAGCGACTAGCTGATGGTGAGTAGAACATGGAATGTTGGGACTAATTGAAATAACCGAAGTGATAACGGAAACATGCATAGAAATAATTTTAAGGTAAATTCATTGGTGACTATATAGGTCGATGTCTATATAGATAGTTTAATGCGGACTACATGACTTGTTGAGATTCCAGTTAGCAGTACACATATCGATTGCGAACCAGTACAAATAGTAACCTTCGCTCTTTCATGTGACTGCATGTTGCTCAATGGTTAGAGCATCTCACCGGCGATCAGAAGGTTACGGGTTCGATTCCCGTCGGGGGCACAGATAACTCTTCTGAGTTAACAAGCTTGAGGAGAGTGCGCAATTTCGATCTATGACTTTTCTATCACCGGTTTTATTGGAGAAAAGCCAGTCCGTTTTGGAAGTTTACTGTAATTATGAAGATGAAAAGTCATCGTATAAAAACTTATTTCTTTTGACGATTTTTCCGTTTTGTCCTCTTCCAGTTCAATGTTTGAATTGCTAATAGTACCTTATTCGCAAATTTAAACCATCACTGAACAAAAACATGAGTTCCGCTCCGCTTTCTTTGTTGTGAGAGTTTTGAACCTTCCTCTCACATCTTACTCCTCTCATTGACTCATCACTTATCGACTACGTAAATATATTTAAGTATCAGCTTATTGCTTCTTGTATGTCACTTTGAATATGTGGTGCGATGGCAACGAAACGTCAGTGTTTATAAATCTCATGTAACGAATGTGACGGGTTCAAATTTGATGAGACACTGTATAGAATCATAAACTGGAATAATCTTTATTGCGTACAGTTTCAATGAATATACCGAATCTACTTCTTTTTTACATAGACTATGACATGACCATGATTGATGATACAAAAAAACATTGGAATCCGAATCGGCCGTGTGTTGATGAAAACGCTTTGTCCAGGTACCGTACACTATCCGTGATGCCGTACTTGACCAAAAGAGCTAGACAACAGATTAACATAAATGGCCAACAGTTAAAAGTTTAAATCCTTCATGGCTACATGGTTTCTTTTGTATCCGTAAGACTTAAGTATTTTACTCGGGCTAACGCCAGACAATTTAACTCCTCAAGGGTCTCCCCTCGGTGACGAAGGAGTTGAAAGAAGTTTAGTTTTAGTATTAGTAAAGGAGGTTAGTTGAAAGTAGTCGAAGGAGTTTAGTATTTTACCTTGGCGTATGCTATACGATTTTACTCGTCAAGGAAGAGCACTCACTTACGAAGGGATCAATGTACTTTTCTTATGCAAGTTATTGAACTGTAGAAAGTACCATGTCAGAATCGATTAGAACTCAGAAAAAATGTAATATCCTCCGTTGTTGCCCACTTGCCCTCTTTGAATGAAATTCTCTCGAAACTGTTTCAATTTGCAAACCCAAACTAAAACCAATAGATAGAATACACACTGTAGCTTGAGGAACTGTTGGGTGAATGAGTTTAGAGCCGTTTACCTTCCTCATACCAAGGCATCCCATCAAGCTTCTGCATGTATCACGTACTAAGTTAATTTTTCTATGCACAATGTCCGTCTGGAAGGACTTAGAGAAAAGTCTTTGATTTTGTGAATTTACGGCAAACCGAAAGACATGTCTAATCTTTTTCTTAACCCCAATGGCTAAGTGAGGGTTTTCTGGTCAGATAGAGTATTCGCAGAACGGAGTTTGTTTTGAGCATCACCATAACTAATATGTTGGTATGCACTGGTATTTCACTGTAGTGAAGAGGAAACTTCAAGCAAAGAA
>JBAHVQ010000176.1:1541214-1552096 GCA_036872915.1 Nanipora kamurai
TTCGCACCGCATATATTTATGAATGGTCATCATGTAATGAAAAATGACCACGTAAGACAGCTATGGCATTCCATAGCGCTCCCTTCGTAAACTGATCTTATAGCTGGAGGACGGCTAGACCTTCGACCATTGTGTAATACAATTGGTCCACGCTGGTTTGTCGAGCAGTATAGCACCCCATATTGGTCAAAACAGTGTGATAACTTTACAAAAGAGTGCGACTACTTATCGAGCTACTTTCCATTGCATAGTGTGATAACCGTTTATCGCATGCTAATGAGCTTTGTCTTTATTTCTAACAAGCAAAGTTTTCGTGTCGCTACGTTAAAGTAAAAAAAAAACAAACCACGTAATTGAGGGTGAATCGTGATGTCAGGTGGTTAATCAATGTTCTCGAAGCTTGACCCTCCACACGGAGCCAATAGAGAGTTTACGAAAGCTGCGACGCCGACGCCAGTAAAGAAAGTGCTTTAATGTCTAGGTTCGTGAAGCTAACAGCACATACATAACCCAGAGTGCCCTTTTCTTTTTGGTAAATGCTTCAAAGCAATTCTACCTGGTCAACTAACGAAAAATCCTTCCCACGACAAAGCTGTACATGTTTTATGTGCCGACGTCGTTAAAACGTGGCATTGTTTCATCATTGTGTGAAGCCAGGACGGCGTGAAGAATGCTCATGGGACCGCAAATTATTCATTACTTTTCTTTTCGAAGGCCTCGTCGTCCTTAACGTCGGCGTCGTGTTTTCGTAAACTCTGTTTTGGCTCCTTGTGGACGCAGGCTACACCCTTGACCACTGATTAACCCGTACTTGCAAGCCACTAATGTCAGCCAACGTGGTACAGTAATTTCAGAAATTGGATTCTGTGAGCTTAGAAGCGGTCCGGAAACCAAACCAAAGATGCGAGTTCGAATTGAGCTCGTGTAAAGTTTACTAATTGATGGAGTTTACCGTACACTGGGAATTATGGGTATTAACGACAAATTTGAAATATTTTCAAAAGAAATACTTGGCCCGTACAACCATGGGTCAAGTATTTCTTCTCAAAATGATTAAAATTTGCCCTGATTATCCATCAGTTGATTGGGATTGTCTGGTAAACTCCTCTACTGACTTTTGTAGTGTATGTTAACCTTTAGTGTCCCCGGCTTTTTTTTCCAAAAATTGCTCCCTCGAGCGTTTGGACTTGTGTCTCAAGCCAAAAACTACCCACAAAGGTTTGGTTTATGTTGTTCTGATGGATAATTTATGCACACAAAGGTCTCTCAAAAAGGGCATGACTGGACATGAAAGGTTAATCAAAAAACAATTTGTGGATGAAAGACAAATGCAGGAAAGGAGGCTGATTTTATTCTGTTGAAACATACAAAAAGACAGAAATTTTAGCCCCAGATAGTTTGAGCTAAATTGTCAAACTGGCCATAACAAACAAAGGAGCCAATTTAATTTCAACCTATGATTGGCAGTAATCATCCTTTGAATAACCGACTAGAGGTACAACTTGGGCTGTGAAGAAAAAGGGTGGCACAGTTCAGAATTAAGGGCGCCAATGAAATTTGTAGTCCTATGTGCAGGGCCAACCATTTGGGTGCATGAATGTGTGAATATGAACATAAGTATAATTTCCTATGTAGTTAGATACAAGATTCAATTTTAAGAAAACAATGTGAAAAGAAAGTACAGTAAATTTCTTTTCCTAATGAAAGGATTCCATAGCTTGTGTGAAAACAGCCACAAAAAAGACAATTTTTTTAGAAAATCATTTATCTTGGTAAAACTTTGTAATTTTTTTAATCTCTAGAATGTACTTTTTCCAAATGTGCAGAATATAATGGTCAATAATGAGCTTACTAATGGGTGTTTCACAGACAAAGAATACCTTAAATAGCAGTTCAAGACCAGAAAAATGCCTTGATGTCAAAAAATACCAGCCACTATGAGGGGGTTGGAATGCTGAAAATGTGATTAAAATTTTGTTAGATAGCCATATAGAATTACACTTGTTTGATTTTTGCCAGGTATAGGCTATCTAAGAATACTATACACATACTATGCTAAAAATATGACACAGTATAGTATTTCTGTCAGCCCACAAAATCATTTATGTAATAATTATCTTAAACCATATGCATAAAATACTTACCTTTGTCAAAAAGTAAGGGGTAACTACATATGTTTGCCTTACTTTCATAAGTGTTACTCTCCCTGTAGTGAGAAGAGGAATCATCTGATTTGATTAAATTTTGTTTGAACTGCAGTGAACATTGAGTACACCCATTCTTCTGATAAGTTTTTGGCCTTTAAGTTTGCCCTTTGAATCCTGAGCCCCCTTTCAAAATTGCTAGCTCACACTGATAAAGTTTCATTTTAGGTAAAAGATGGCACAATATACGACTCAAACTGTGACAGTTACCACTCAACCTGGTGGTATGCGAGATTGGAACAGTGGACTTTTTTCCTGCTGTGATGACATTAAAACTTGTAAGTTATGCATTTCATTTTCAATAATTGTATGTTAACAAAAGCTTGGCAGTTAGGTTAAAAAGATTATTCAAATAATTGCAGAACTTTTTCTTCAAAAAATGGAACCCAAGCAGTTCCATAAAGGAATTAATTACATATACTAAGGTTTATTTGTAATTAGTAAAATGTTAATTTGGTAAAAGATACAATGTTTAAAGTATTTCACACAGTGCTTTTGCAGATATTTGAAATTTGATATTTTCTTTTCACTCAAGTAATGAAAAAGGTAGAAACATGGAATAAAATTGAGAGAATTACACGCATAGTCAATTTTATATGTTTAATTGTAGTAGCTGCTAGATTGACACTCCCCTCCCCATTGGGATAATCCTTCATCCACTTCTGCATGGCTGGCTCATGGGTGAACTGACTCAACCTTTGTTGAGTCAGTTCAACTGCCAAGCTATTTGAAAATCTATGTATTGACAAAAAAAATCATTTCAGGTCTTTGTGGCTATTGCTGCCCTTGCTGTCTGGCAATTCAGGTTGCAACACGTATGGGTGAGAGCTGCTTGTTCCCATTGTGCTGTCCTGGAGCATTGCTGGCCATCCGTGCCAAATTGCGTGGAGAGCAAAACATCCAGGTACAAATAATTCAAGCAGCATGTCAAAGTAATGCAATATGTAACTGTAGTGTGAAACAATCATTCAGCATACATGTATGCTGAGTCTGGCATGAATACTTCATATTTAAGCTACTTCATATTTGTCTTTGTGCAAGTTGGTACAGAAAACAGAGTTATAAAACATCTTATTGCACTGACATTGTTGATTGTGGTCATTCCTAATGGTAGGCTAGCCGTAACTTTTCATTAAACATACCTACACAAGCCTGTTTTTAGGTATAAAAAAGCCTTTTTATTGTTCAGCTTGCTTATGAGGGGTCCAAATGATGCAACAGACCAGTATAAAAATTTAAATAAACCTGTTTGAGTTATTTCAACCCAATGGAATGCTTAATTAATTGGAGATAGAATGGCCCCATTAGGGGGGATCTGGATATCCTGTGTTCTGTTTATTTGTTTTAAATTATCCCATATCCATTAATAATTTTGTCTGTATTTCATAATCATCCTCTGGGTGATTATGAAACAATCAGAACAAGTTAACTGAACAAGTTGACTTGAGTGGAATTTGAACTTGCATCTTTGGGATACTGGTCTGCTGCTTTGCCTGTTGAGCTCATTGAACTATTGAGTCCGCAGGGATCCCAGTAACTTTTTGTTCAATGTATCCCATATCCGTATATATTTTCCTTTAAATTAATCCCTAATGGCATCTCAAGTTGCTTCAACTTTGATTGGGATCATAAAGGATTTCAATATGATTGATAAACTTTATTTGTCATTTGATAATAACTAACTTATAATACAGTTTAGTGTACTGTATGCCAAGATATTTTGCTCATCAATTACGGGATCATTGAAAATTCTGCATCACTCATGAAATATTCAGTCAAACCCTACAAGGGACCTGTCGGTAAGATATGTGTATTTTTTACATCAGATGTCTCATAAGAAATTTATCCCTGGAAACTCTAAAATTCCCCTCATGGGGAAATTCTTCCACTGAAGGCCCTGGTTAGGAATTGATGGTCTAAATTTCAAAAATTTGGGAGGAATAACCCAGCACATCCAAAAGGGGGATGAAAATTTCAAGTTCTGCCCCTTGAGATAGATTAATGTATCATGAAAAAGGTGGGTACTGAAAAGTGAGATACCAGTTTTGGTACATTCACTTTGACACCAATTGCAGGTTGTTAGAGCTAAAACTTTTTAGTTCAGTTTTTAAGTGTTGATCTGTAGCGTGAGTGTAGTACTGTTATGTGTATAGGCAGCAGAAAATTACATTAGCATTATAGTTAAAAAATTGGACCAAAATCTATGTTGGATTCTGAGAGCAGGGTGCCACTAGCTACCAGTATCATTAGAGTTTTAACTCCTTCACTGCCACGTCTCTCCCTTTGACGAGTAAAATAGTCTGGCATTAGCCAGAGTAAAATAATGAAATTTAATAATTGTTTCACTCAATGAAGGGCTGTCACTTGAAAGTTTCCCAACCCTTTTGGTTATCTACAAGCCGTTAAATACTGCCGACGCAGCACTCTTAAAGCTGTTTGGTGTTAACCAGAGTAGAATAACTAAAAGTCCCCCATGGCAGGGAAGGAGTTAACATTCATTTTTTTCATTCTCTGTTTCAGGGTGATCTCTGCAATGATGCAATTGTTGTGGAATGTTGCGGACCATGCGCACTCTGCCAAATCTCCAGAGAACTGGATGTCCTTGGTCGTTAGTGATGGTGAAGTTTCCAGTGGTTTCTTGGCATTAGCTAATTTTAGACAACTTTCTTTTTTTCAAACCTGGATGTTTAATTTCTGTGATTGGGTTGTTTGTCTAATAAGTATTTTGAAATAAATGTTTACTCTTTACTCTAAGTGTTATGTTCAACCCGTGTTCTCCGAAATATATTGCAAAGATTGCAACAGCTTTTTATTCCATTTACGATATTCCTCCCAGATAATCGACACCAAGTTAAAATCAAACAAGTGTAATTCACTGTTTGGAGACTGCAGTTTGATACTGTCAAGTCTTCGAAAATCTTACAGATCAAACTATGAAACGCTATGGGCTCAAAAACTGAGCTCCAGATGGGGACTCGAATCCGAAACCTGAATGCTAGCCTTACGCTCTAACCATTAAGCCACTAGAAATGATGGCTGACGAAGCTAGGTTACTTATTGTATTTAACTCCACTACCACAGGGGTCTTTTATTACAGTATCTTACTCTGACTAACGGCTGACGATTTTACTACTCGTCAAAGCACAGGAGGCCTGGGCTCTATATATGTGCAGTATTAAAACCGGTTAATTTTTTAACGCAGAAGCCCTAGGGTTAGCGTCAGGAACTGAATTAAGTATCGAGGGTGGGTGATTGTAACGGGACTCCAACTAACTATAAAACGACGGACAATACTGCTCATTAATGCAAATTACTACCTTGATTATTGTGATATTCGGGCAAAACGTATGTTTTTTCAAACTCAGATACGATCGGTGCTATTTTATTTGGAATTATGTTTCTTCAGAAAAATTCTTCCCAAACGTCCATAGTCATTTACTTGCCAGCAGACAATTTCATGAAATAGAGTAAAAAGCAGATCTCGAAAAACAATGACATCTTGAAAACCCAAGATATGAGTCAACGACGGCGAATGGTTGCAATTTTTCTGGGGAAACATAATTCCAAATAAAATAGCACCGATCGTATCTGAGTTTGAAACAAACATACGTTTCGCCCGAATATCACAATCAATGTAGTAATGAGCAGTATTGTCCATAACATGACGACGAATGATTGCGATCATTCGTCGTCTTGTTATTGACTCATATCTTGGACTTCAAAATGTCATTGTTTTCCCGAAAAACAATGACATCTTGGACTTCAAGATTTATTGTTTTACGGGATTTTCTTATTACTTTAGTCACTTGCAGTTTGCCAGAAAGATGAAGGAAGGCAAGGTCTGTAATTAGCACTCGAAACTACCCGTGGTCGCCAAAGTTCTAAAAGAAATACCTGCTTTTTTCTAGTTTTTGGAGTTTGTGCTCAAGAAAGGGTTAAATGTTGTACCCTAACGTTGGTCATGGTACCTGACGAGCGAAGAAAGAAACAAGGGAAAAAACCCAACTATGCAGTCAATAAGACCATTCATAACATTTTAATTATTCATGATGTAACTTTCAAAACATTTCCCTTGATTTTCTTGAATATCAAAATTTTCTTTCATCCTTGAAATTTCCTTTTTAAAACAACTTTTCCTTGAAAGCGAAAATACTGCATCGAGGAATGGCTGCTGTTCTTCTTTTTAATGCTTTTTCCGCCCAGACACCCAATATCCCGCATTCTTGGATTACCTTAGCGACCTTAAGATCTGCGAGGTCAACTTCCATGACGACGTCCTTCAAAGAAAAGAATTCTTCACGCAAAACGATAAGAATGTAAAAATTTAATCACTAGAGTATTCTGAACATAGTCGACGACGGCAATAAACAAAGTCAAATTAAAGTTTAAAAATCGAAAGGAAGCCACTGCATCATTGACGTTATATTCAACTCTATAAATTCGTTTTCCACCACTCTAACATTGCAGTTTGTATGTTAAAGTTATTCGATGAATAAAGCCAAACGTTTTCTACGCCGTTATAGTGCTGACGTCGCCACGAGAACCTGGAAAATCTCCGAGTCACGTGTTTACAACCAGGACGGCGTCGAGAATACTTTTATTGCTATCATCGTCTTATCGTCTCGTGGGTTCCACTTAGGGAGCACATGAGAAACCTGCAACTAAGCTCACCATCTGAGTCTTATAAGCTCAATGGTTAGAGCGTCTTACCGGTCATTAGAAGGTCGCGGGTTCGATTCCCGTCTAGGGCTCAGAAATCGTTTTTCTGAGATCACGAGCTTGACGAACGTTCGCTGGTCGTCTGAGATATACCAAGTTCCCATATGAACAAAGGTAGTGTTCAGCCTTCATTCTCTTTGTCTGGAAGGAAAAAAGTCTTTCGTGAGGAGACGTCGTCCTGGTCATTGCCGTCATGTTTGCGTAAGCTCTCTACTAAGAGCATTCTGACGGTGTTCAGGACGATGTTGTTTCAATTCAATCTCATCAGAGTATTAGACTTAGGACGGCGACAGCAAAAAGGACGTCTGAAGGCGTGGGGACTGGACCGATGCCCTCCGGACGTTCTGTTGTTTTGATATGATTGAGATGGCTCAGGACGGCTGGCTAGAACGTCTTGCTTTTTGGTCCTCATGTACGATAGTAACATAAAACGTGAACATAACTTACTAGAACGTGTAAGCCTGATTCAAAATAAAAGAAATCGAAGTAAGCGGTGACAGTTTTTGATTCCTGTTAAAACGTTTCAGCAATAGTTTGGCCACCTGGGACGTCTTGTCAAGACGTCTCTTGGTCAGGTTTACCGCTCGCCCCGTTTTGAAAACCGGAAGTCACGCAACTGTTTGACGCCCTCTTTGCCGTCGCGGTCACGTCGCCGTCCTAAATCCAAAATTCTCCACTGCTGCCCATTGGCAAGTTAAGGCTTTTTCACGCGACAAGCTAAAAACTGCAAACACGGGTTGGCAAATGTGTGAACGTCGCAACAACAGCTTGCGAACATTCTGGCCAACTCTTAGCGAGTAATACAACCGGTCTCTACTCTCGTAAACCTTTCCAACAACTTCGTCGATAAAAACCAATCAAACTTCGCGTACGCTTCACGTGATCTATACGTCAACTGCACAAAACGGTTTAAGAAATGAAAGGGAAGACTATTCTGTACCCAGTTGATGTCATTGCATCAAAAATTTGACGCGAAGCTTCTGAGTTAAAATTGATCTAGGGTTGGGGGTGGGGTTAGGATTAAGGTTAGGGTTAGAATCTGGATTTGGATCAGGGTTAGTGTCAATAAAATCCCGAAATTTTTGCTAAAACATGACGTCACTACATCAACTGAGTGCAGGATAGCCTCACCGTCAGAGCAACGTTCAATCACTTTTCTGTTTGTAGTAAATACTATAGCTCGAAATAATCCTCTAGTGTGCGACACTTTTTACCAAGAACAGGACAAGTATGACAGACGGTAGGTTACAGAAACAAGTGCCAGAAAAGTGTCGTTGCTAAAGCGACATCTCTGTGTCGTGGAAGTTTGTCGTGTGAAAACATGAGTTTGCAAACTTTTTGGAGTTTGCCAACTCGTGTTTGCAAACTTTGGTTTGTTGTGTGAAGGCGCCTTTAGATAGATTAAAGGAGCATTCACGGCAACGGACTCGGACTCGGGCTGCATTTGGATTGAAATTACCTGATCTAGTTAAGGCCAATTTATACTACACAAACTAATCCGCGTTCGCCCCAACACGGGTTGGCCCACGTTGCGTTTACACTGTAGGGGAAACTGCATTAAAATGGGTTTGGCAAAAGTGAACCCACCACCGAAGCTGGGCCAGGGTAACCCATGTCGAACCCGGGTCAACTGCATTTACACTACAAAAACCTAACCCGCGTTAGGGCGAACTCGGGTTAGTTTGTGTAGTGTAAATTGGCCTTTACATTCAAATTACCGGTTTTGACTGGGTTTATGATTTCAGTGAAAGTGCTATGCTTAGAGATAGGAAGGAAGATATGGTGTTTGGCATAACCAAATTAGTCCTTTCGAGTCCAAACCCAGTCCATCTGCGCTTACACTAGATCGAATCCAACTTCAGTCTTTTGTCGGACCACCTCAACCGGATGGACTCAAATCCGTAGAAAGTTAAAAGGTTGGTAGACTGCCGAATATATATGCAGAAAAATTCTGTCGTTTCGAGCAAAGGCCTTTTTGCTTTAATACTGCCTACGCAGCAGATTACATTTTTACATCGTTCTCGGACTCAAATCCAGTCCGGTTGCGTTCACACCAGCGAAATCTCAGTCCAAAATTCAGTCCAGATCAAGTCCCAATCCTTTGATGTGAACGCACCTGAAGATTCACGTATGCGGACAAACGGATAATGTCAGACTCCCGTTTGCCATTTACCGCAAACACGAGAAATATTTCGAGCTTAAGATTCGCCTAGAAACAACAAACAGTGAACAACAAAGGTGGGCAAAAATCATTGTCACTTTTGCCCAAAGGTGGGCAAAAATCAGGTCAACTTTGCCGTTTGCTGTCAACGCGAATCTTAATCTCTCTAAAGAGTTAAAGAGGAACGGCCGATGGTACCGAAATCATTACGATGAGAAATGATGAGTACTTTTCATGAACATCTTCTTGGCATCAAGAACTGCCATCGAAGAGCTCGCGGTGTGCTATTATTGCCCGAGAGTGAACGATCAAATAACTAACTTCATCAGATAACTATTCACGAATTACCAGAGAGACACCGGCAAAAAGTTGCCCTGGGCCTGTCCGAATTAGACAAAGAAGACTATCTGGTGAAAACGAATTACTTCCCCAAGTTCTTTGAAATCGCAAAACGTTCCTGTACAACGAGTGCAAGAACGATTAAATACATCAAAGGACACGTCTGGGAGATGAAGAAAAAGGGATATCGACTCCAGCAACAGTAGTAAAGATTACGCAAGAACGGTCGTACATTGTTAAATCCAACTGATTTGAAAGAACAGAAGGACTAGATGACAACTGCCGAAACAAACAAACCTTCGAATCTGGTTTCAGATCTAGCGTACAGAAAGGTAAAGTCAAATCAAATCAAACAAAAAGAGAAAAGCCCAATCAAGTCTCCCGCAGATTTGGCTGCATCATCTGGCCTCCTGCCCACCTCTGGTTTACACAAGATACAGCACACGTCACCAGGTATAAGTATTGCACAGTGATCTCTATAAATGATATAGAGATCATTGGTGTTCCATGGAGTGCGATGCTGGAACGTTCTAAGATTGAGTTTGCAAGGTAAACTTGACATTTACAACAACTGATTGCAATTTGAAGGTGGGTTTTGTACTTATGATTGTCTAGCAAAACCGTTTTCATCATGATTTAAGCTTTGTTCGCGCCATTTTGACTTGTGACATCGTAACTCAGTGCAAGTGAAGTTCTGGCAGCTTGCGTTCTTGCTTGATTAGGGCTTCACTCCGGCTAACGCCGGACGATTTTGCTCATCAAAGAGAAAAGTCTCGGACAGGAACTGAACAAAGTTATACGTCAATGGGTCATTCGTCGTGTTTCGTATTTAATGACTTTGAACACGAGAGTATAATATGCTGTGGGATTGTTAGACAAAGTTGTAGGAGCATGATAGGCACGAGATCTGTGGACTCCCTAAAGAATTATTACTGTACTTAGAGGAAGACAATTGTTTACCCTTGCCCAGGTTTTCACGTTTTACGCTTTGTTATAGAAGACCTTATCATTCATTTCCCCCAAGGAATTTATAATCTAGTTTACTCGTTGTCACTTTGAATTCGTTATCACTTTGAATTCGTTATCACCAGTTAGCAGGGTTGTTTTCATTTGTTTACAGTGGTTGCCAGGCAACGGAATTTTTTGTCGGCATAAGAAATTTTACGAAGCCACGAGCTTTAAGCCCTGCCAGCATTCAGAACTGGTTTCGACGTCGGATTACTACGAACGAGCAAATTTTCTGGTGAGTACATTTAGCACGTTATACCATTCAGTGTTTGGTGTGAAGATGTTTAATGTACCATCGCGATGATTAAGGTGGTCTTACACCCAAAAAATTCGATTTTTGTGAATTTTTGAATTATGCATAAATACAAAGATTTATTACTTTAGAACAGATAATCAATTGAATTTTTACGATTATCTTCATAGAAATGGGAAAATATAGACGAATTCCAAA
>JBAHVQ010000176.1:1552196-1563228 GCA_036872915.1 Nanipora kamurai
TTTTCAGTTGACTTCAGCAGTGTAGGTTTAATGTGAATTTATCATTTCATATTACCCTGAGGATGATTCTGAAATGAGTTGTAGAGCTCAGCACGATCGTTACATCATGATCGTTACAAGTGAACTGTTTAAATTTTGATTTTTTCATATTTACTTAAGGGGGGACATTGATTCAGTTTAATTAATGGAAAGATTAGTTTTGCTTGCAGAACACTTTCAGTTTCTGCCAATTAGGTTTAAGTTGAGAGAGTTCAGTTCGAACAAGAGATCAGTAAAAAGTTAACGAGTGCAGTACGTACTGCATTTGTTAATAGTTGCTTAACGTGAAAGAAGATTAGATTGTATCTTTTTCAATTTATGTCCTGTGACAATGGTTTTCGCAAAACGACATTTTCCTGAGAACCCAATCGACTCTCTGGTATACAGCATGAACGAACCGGAGGCCTGTATACCCTAAGGCTTCCAAGATGTCCATACAAAGAACAAGGATATTAAGAGAAGTGTACGCGAAGTTGTTCCTTTGAAGCCATGTTCCGCTGCGAAATTTTAATTCTTTCGTAGCCCAGTTTCGGCATTCTAGGAGTAAAAAACCTGAGAATTCATGGGAATGAGTGTTCGACATTTCTATTATTTCCAGCGTTCAAAATAGATTCCAGGTTCATCTCACGTTTGCAAGTTAAAATTGTCGGCAGTGTTTATGATATTGAATGAAAACAGACTGACTTGGAAATTACAGAGTCAAGAATGATGAGAAGTTCCACGAGTGCATCACTGCACGTTAGCAGTTCCTTACATGGGTACCTGCTCATGAATGGTTAACCTTTCTGAGCCTCACGCTTTAGTGTGCTAGTGTAAGCTATCGTACGATAACATCTTAACTCTTTCCTGTCTGAGGACTTTCCTCTTGAGGAGTAAAATCGCTGGCGTTAGCTAGAGTTAAATACTGAAGTCTCGATAGGTCACTGAGGATCTATACGGACAGGAAGGAGTTAAACTGCAACTGAAACTTCAAAGGCAAGTAGCAGATACCATAATCAAGAGGCAGGAATTGACAGTTATATAAATGGTACAGATTTAGAGGAATTTCAAACTGGCGGACATGATACTGAGTATTCCTTACTTCAAATCAAGGTTTGGGGATCTTTAATGCAGAATTCGAATCTTATGTCCAATTTACATCAATAAAGATGACACTAGTCATTAAGTCAGGGTCAGTTAGGGATAAGGATAGCTCTGGTCAATACTTTTAGAACATGCTAAGATGGGACAAATAAATTTACATTGGTGAAACTATTCTAGGGAAGCCTCCACTGCAAGTTATTGCCTTGGATAGTCTTTTCTGATTTGAATTAGAGTAAAAGGCTTACTTCTTACATCAAGATGACACAGCCATTGAGTCTGCAGTACTGTACAAACCAAAGAGAGCTTGACAGTGCTGATTTAGTCCCAGGAAAATTTATAACCCATTAACTCCTAAGCACCCTCACCATTTGTTTTCAAATAATTAGACTTAATCTTCAGTATTTTACTCTGGTTAACACCAGATGACTTTTTAATCAAAGGGATGAGCCCTGCCGGCACTAAAGAGTTAAAAAAACTATCTCCTTAACCCATTAAGGGGCAAAGGTGCACTTAAGTATTTCACTCTGGCAAATGCCAGGTGATTTGACAGGTCAGAGGGATGAGCCCTGCCTATGAAAGGGCGAAGTTAATGCAGAATGCACATATAAATTAATGATCATTTTGTTTTCATAAGTTTCAAACCATAAAGTAAGTGAGTAAGGTTTTCATTTAGGCATATTAATAATCCATATAATTTATACCTTGGGGACCATATTTGGGGATACTCTGTACATGGTATTTACAATGAACTGTCCTATAAATTTTCAAAGCTATATTTACTTACAAACATTAATTACAATTGCACTTGAATGTTTTTCCTTTTCAGTGCCCCTCATAACTTTTAGGTAAAGGTATCAATATTTCCTAACAAGGAATGGCTGGTCAAGTGACTACAGTTGTAACTTCTCAGCCTGGGGGTGCCCCTAGAGATTGGAGTTCTGGAGTATTTGGTTGTTTTGAGGATATCAAGTCCTGTAAGTATTAAATTACACATAATAAATATTGTACATAAGTTCTGGATAAAATTTTCCATTCCCTATAATTGTTAACCTTTCTTTTAGGTCTTTTTGGCTGGTGCTGTCCTTGCTGCTTAATGATCAGTATTTCACAACGCATGGGTGAAGGATGTTGTTTCCCAATTTGCTGTCCCGGAGCCTTGTTGGCAATGCGTGTAAAGTTGAGGAGTGAAAATGCAATTCAGGTTGGTCATACACCTGTGATACATTAAAAAGTACTTTTCAGATCTTTTCTTCTACTTTTCCCCTCAAAATATGGGATGGTTGTCTGATATAATGTGACCTAAAACTCAATACCAGCTGACAATTTGAAAAAATATAAAACAAAACACAATCTGAGCAACAGGATCTTGAAAATTCAAGATTCAAGTCATACCAAAAAAAAAGAGTGAATCAGTAATAGTTCAACTATATTTCAAAGTCATCATCAGACTGGTGATTGCTATCACTGATGATGATAATGATGATTTTGAAACAAAGTCATAAAAATCTGATCCACTCTTTCTTCTTGATTTGACTTGAATCTTTTTTTTTTTTGAAGATCAGCTGTTGTTCAGATTAAGTTTTGTTTTATAATGTGACCTACTCTTCAAAATTTGGGGATGACATGTGTATATACCTTTTATTCCCTAACTAACAGCCAACCAACCTACCTCATTCTGTCTTCCCCACTGTTGACTCTTACTTTGTGTTTTTAAGCTTTGTTTTTACTTCATTATGACTTCCCCAAATCAGCAATTTTTCCTTGTTATCACCTGCTCTTGTTACTGGGTAATTAACTGTCACCTTTGAATTTAAGGGAACCTTGTGTAAAGATGCACTGTTGGCTGGATGCTTTCCCGCTTGTGTCGCATGTCAGATGGCACGTGAACTCGATGCTGTTGGACGCTAGAACAATTGAAGGATTGCTTGTTAATATTTTAAGTAGTGTATAACATATAATGCTATAACTATCATGATTATCTTTAAAGCAGAGAGCATTGTAAACATACCGTATACTGGGAAGAAGTATGGTGATTAAACAACTGCAGTGTTTTCCTTCATTCACATAAATGTTATGTTTACCCAATAATTTTGTAATTATTAGTTCTCATTATAATACAGTATCACAAAAAATAAACTAAAATTTCACAGGCATAAAGTTTCCTTAGAGGTGGCTCTTTAGTGCTGAGCTACTAGGAACTGAAGGGACAGTAATAACACTTGGTATTCAAACTTTTTAGTCAACTATTACCATGGGCTCATCTGGTGGGGTGAGGGGGCTCAATGCACCATGTTCCCACATGGATGTGGATCCAACCGGGAAGATGCTGTATCCAGTCCTATTGATAAGCAAAATTATATGGCATTAGCTGATCAGGAATAAAATTCAAAGAGGCTACCACCTTTGGAAATAAGCTAACAAGGTGTTTTTTTTATTAACAGTAGGTCCCCCATAGACCAGTAAAATCATTTTTGCATTAGCCTGTAACTGGAGAGAGTGCAACACTATTATATTGAAATCATAAGTAAGACAAGCTGGGTAATAAAACAAAAAGAAACAAGTTTAAAGTTTGGATTGAACTTACTGTGGGATTAGGGTTTGGATTTGAGTTTCTAAGGTGGTCATTGATCCCTGGGGTGGTCATTCATCACCTGGGCTAGGTCACTTATCCCCAGGTATTATTTATTAATATGAGTACGGTCCAACATTTAATCAGTTTTCTTGACACTTCTTACATAATTGAAGCATGCAATCAAAGGGTTCTTGAATCTGAGTCAACTTTGGGGTTAGCAGTATGGATAATTAAACGAACTTTCAACCTCACTAACAGCTGCGAGGCCGAATTTAGTTGATAATTTAATACATTGTCCATCTTGCAACAACAACATCTATTACAATACTCCACACCTCACGATAGTACAAAAACGGAAACTTACACTCATCGGAGTTTATTACCATAACTGCATTTACAATACTTCGTGGGGCTTGAGTTAAGGTGGTGACTATTTGTTGGTGTTGTCTCCTTGAGATTCAGTTGCCCCGTGTTTTTAGAATCCATGGATCCAAGGTTTCCTCGTCGCAGCACAAAACATCTCGATGTACATGCGTGTGTGATTGCGCGTATCGCCAGAAGCCCACGCGAGACTGATCATTCCTGCAGCTGACTGTAAACATGTTGCAAGAAATATGGCTAACTCCAGGACTAAGGAACAAGAAGAAACAGTTCGAGAAGTGTTAAGTATTCAACCAATACTTATTGGATCGTTTTTTACCCTTCTCATACTCACTTTTCTACTACTGAGGTAATCGTTTAAACTAATGATTAGTATACTTTTACTTTCCCATTCCCCAAATCTGGTGATGTTTTGTTTGGCTCTTCATTCAAAAATGACGTTTTGGCCATTTTATGTTTATGTTCTTCCTCCCATTTATGATATATAAAAATTCCGGTGTACACATTGTCTATGATAAAATACAGTCTTATGGACTCTGTAACTTTCAACTGGCTTTGAAACGGCCCAGATAAAATTCTACTGTAACAGTGCACAACGCTCGTGACCCAGTATTTAATACCTTATATTTTCTTTATGATTGAACATATTACGTATAAATTTATGATTTGTATTTTTTCCCCAGATATATTACACTTACGTTATTTGTTTATTGAGGAAGCAAGTTATAATTTCAATCAAGTTATATCATGTGGAATTGTACGTACTTGATGCTACCTTGATAAATTCACATTCAAACATGGTTTAATGTGAATTTATCATTTCATATTACCCTGAGGATGATTCTGAAATGATGCTACCTTGTATAGTGCAACTTACAAGGGTAACAAATTGCTTTAAAACAATCAGCTCGTTAGCCCGCAGTCCAGTTTTTTGTAATTTTACGTCATGTAACGGCCAAGAGGTTTAAAATCAGGTAAAACTGAAAACAAAAATGGTTATGTTTGCAAGGTTCCAGACAAATAATGAAACATCCTATTTTTGGCAAATTGATTTTGGGGATTGACCAATATGGTGAATTCAAAATATTTTTGTCCCTTGAATCTCTTGAGATCAGATGGACACCACCTGTACATAGAGGACCCATATGTATGTGTATAGTAATACTGCAAAAACATCAAAGTCAGTACCTGGTTGGTCATCCCACTGTCTCATATTACAGCCAGAATGCTTTATTTATTCTTCCTATCAATCCTATCAAATTCTCCCAAATATATACTTGACATAGATTGAGGAAATCCAAACATGTATGGATCATATTTTAGTGTTGGATGAAAAAAATATATATTTCTTATAGCTTATGGCACAAGTGTATAGACTGCTGGGTAAAAAATGAATATCTTAAATGAGTGATGAAAGCACTGAGGCTGAATAGAAGCTATACCATCATAACATTTTGTTACTATATTTTGCTAACTAGTGCCAGTGACAGAATGTTCTTTTGTTTCAGTCCATAAAAATATATATTGATTTTAACACGTACACTTTATATATTATAAATTATATGACTGTCAGAGCACAATATACTATAGTGTGCAATGTGATCTAACACTATTTTTTAATCTTCAAGGTATTTCAGTTTTTTAACTTGCTTGTGGTCAAGTCTTGTTGGAGTAGGATTAGCATACCTTATTTTAAGGTAAATAAATATAGAACTGTAAAATCGAGATTCTATTAGTAAGAAATCACCTAGAATATGATGGCAGAGACTGACTGGGTATTTTTTATACTATGTAATTACGAGTTATGGTAAATGCTTTGTTAGTTAACATTTGTTGCTATTTACAGTAGTGATATTGTAATTGGGGAAGAGGTTAAGATATTGTGAAGTCACTGAATGTTATGTTTTACCTTTCACTGGCTTACTTTCAATATCTAGCAATATACCACAGTTTCCAAGCCTTCTGTTCTTGTACAAACCTCGAGAAAAGGTAAGTTTAGAATCAATGAGTCATTTCACTTCCTGCACATGTCTTTCCTGATTCTCACTTCTTCCATTACTTTCCTACATGTTTTTAGCAATACCATCTTAGTGGATCTTCAAGGTCTGATGCCATTATTCCCCACTGTCTCCATGCTTTGCAACAAGTGTTCCAAATCTCTTTGTTCAAAATGTCCAAACTACCTCACCATTATCCACTGATTATTCTAATTCTTATATGTCTGCTTAATTCAGTTTAAGACAGATAGCATTTTATGATCAATAATTATGTTTTGCATGTTGATAAGAAATGGTAATGTTAAATGGATCATTTTCTTTCAATAGCCAGTGATTTCAATGAAAAAGGGATAGTGGCCATTTTTGGTGTATACATGGCATAACAAAAGAATCTAACCAACCCTTTCCTGCCAAGGCAGCTTCTGGAGTCTAGTGAAATTGTCTGGCATTGGACCAAGAGTAAAATTGTAATGGCTGCCTTGGTAGATTTAGGTTACAGTAACTGACAGTCTGATACTTCTTGAAACTGTTTCTACCTAGATGGGTCATTTAGATGAGTCATAATGTTAACTGTGGTCACCATCAGAGTAAAGCTATAGGCTTTCTTGTTGGGAAAGTGGGAAAAATCCCAATACAGTCAAATACAGTATATTAACAGATTACAACACCTGCATCAAATGAAAATGATGCTGTGGATGTCAATCACCTTAGATAAATGTTTCTGGTATAGGATTGATCTTACTTGGTTCATTCTTTGGCTCTCAAACTTACTGAAAGGTATATTAATCCAGTCACTCAAAAATGCTGTTTTGAGACTGGTTTAACTGTTTTTTATTGGTTCAGGTAAATCCTGGTAACACTGATGGAAACCTTGCAATAAACATTTGTTCAGTGTGTAGGAAACTGAAATGTCAAAGGCACAGGTTAGTTTTCATTGTCTGTATCATTGTCTTGAACTGAATCTCCAGGTCTGATTGATTGCCTCATAATTACCGAATGAGTGAAAATCTAAATCAGATTCTATAAATCCTGTGACCCTGTGAATGTAGTGCAGTACTCTGCCAACTGAACTAAGAAGGCTGTTGCTGGATGACCAGCAAACGTTTGTCGAGCTTGTACTTTCCAAAAAAGATTTCTGAGCCCTAGACAGGAATTGAACCTGAAACCTTCTGATTACTGGTGAGATACTCTAACCATTGAGCTCAGTTACAACATCTCACCGGTCATCAAAAGGTTTGGGTTCGATTTCTGTCTATGGCTCAGAAATCCTTTTTCTGAGATTACAAGCTTGATGAAAATTCACTGGTTGCCTGTCATACAGTACTCCAAACTCTCACATGAACAAGAGTTATGTTCAGCATTCAGCAGGCTGTTCAACAAACTTCATGTTTGTGGGAGTTACAAGACTAATTAGGCCTTACATCTGTTGTTTTATTTGTTTTCTATAATAGGCCTGATGTTTCTGAAATAGACCTGGAGGTAAGATTCATAGTCAGACAACTAGCAAACACTCGTCATGCTCATTTCTGAGCCTTAGACAGGAATAGTGTTTCTGAAATTACAGGGTTGAAGAACATTCATCTGATATATACCAAGTTCCCACATGAACAAACATTTGTGTTCAGCATTTAGTATTTCTTCATTATCATATTGTGACTTCCGCTTAGGCAGTACATATGACAAACCTGCACCTTAGCTCACCACCTAAGTTTTGGTAGCTCAATAGTTAGAGTGTCTCATGGGTCATCAGAATGTTCGATTCCTGTCCAGTGCTCAGAAATAAGCTTGACGAACATTTGCTAGTCATCTGATATATACTGTACCAAGCTCCCACATAAACAAAAATTTGTGTTCAGCATTCAGTAAGGTTCATAGTCGTCCACAAACTCTGAAGCTATTTATTCAAGAAAGCTTTCAGAGTCCCTGGCAGCGGATGAAACTTACCACCTTCCAGTTGCTGCAGAGAGGCTCTAACAGTTGAATATTACTACCTATTGTATAGGCCAGTTCACTCAATCTGGCATGCCATCAAACTGGCATTTCAAGAGTCAAATCCACCAAAATTGATGATTTGTACTTACTTCTGATTCATTAAGTTGTATTGATCAAAAAGGTACAAGGATCAAAATGGATCTACAGCCCCTAACCCCCTTTTGTGGATTTTTTGGCCCATATTCTTAGCATTGGGGATTGCACCTTTGGCCCTTCCTTGGGTCTACCATTTATTAGATAAATTGGATACATTGATTCAAATTGTATCATCTGGCCTTTAGATGACATTTTTCTGAGACAATCTTAGCTTCATTTCCTTATGTTTTAGCCTTGGAGAAATCTTAAACTGAATAAAGCAATCGATACTGCTATTCAGGAGGTAGGCAATTGAAATCTTATGTCTGAGTATTTACTGTACTTCTGACCTTTTCACAAAATTTTTGTTAATATTTCTTTGCCCATTTTGTCCAGTTTTTAGATTTGCTATTAGAGAATTATGTCTATCACTGGTACAGGTAAGATGCCTCATTTGCTTGGTAAAAATCTGCTATGCAGTGGATATACGGTAAGTTATACCATATGCACCTTATTACACAAATTCAAGGCCTGTTCGGTACCGAATATACTCGAATAAATGTCTTCTTCGCGTAAGCGCTGCACCCCTCAACAACAACGCGGCACTAGTTCAAAGTGTTTTCCTCCTGTTGGGAATAAATACTAGTTTCGTGTTATTCAAAAATGGTTTTTGATGAGATTTAAT
This sequence comes from Nanipora kamurai, assembly GCA_036872915.1. NCBI lineage: Eukaryota > Metazoa > Cnidaria > Anthozoa > Scleralcyonacea > Helioporidae > Nanipora > Nanipora kamurai. The sequence continues at coordinate 1,561,021 of JBAHVQ010000176.1, forward strand.
GAATGCCGCCCTTCAACAAGTACTACATCAAAAAGTTCTAAACAAGTTTCCACCCTCATTTTCGGTACATGACCGATACAGTACTTACATGTAGGCTGCGTTTACACGGATACGTTGGAAGTGACTGGCGTTTAGCTAAGGCCGTCGGAACGTCAGTCACTTCCACCAACAGTCTTTCTCAAGACTACACTAACCTGGACAATCAACTTCCACAAAATACACAACAACGGTAACTCCGACAATCGATAACATATTGAATAAATGAATAAATTAAATATGTTATCGATTTTCGGAGTTATCGTTGTTGTGTATTTTATTAAAATACTGAGTGGTTCCCGCAATTTCAACTTCTACAAACATGTCGCTTTTTCACCAACACCCACAAAAAAAGAACTTTTAAAATTTAATAACCTTTTTTTTTGTTGCTGTAGAGAAAAACTAAGTTCTGATGAAAGATTTGTCGATGAATTGAGGACCAGTTTAAGATTTATTTTTGCCATTATTTTTCGAAGGTTAAAAAAGGTAAAGACAGTACAACTTCCATGTGTTCGTCTTTTTCTTGTGAAAGACATGTACCTTAACGCAATTCTTTTTTTGCGACAACTTATTTTAGCGAATTTGGCGATTTTTTTTTTGTCAAATCGCAAAAATTACTTGTCACACTAAGTTCAACTCGCTAAATTTATCCTATTTCTCTTATAAAACCTGGTTTCCATATAATCCTGCGATCGTTGAGATTGTTTAAAAAAAATAACCTCAGCGATCCCGACGATCATACGGAAACCGTGCTCTCAGCGATTATATGGAAACCGATCTACAAAATCGCTAAATGAAGTTGCTCGTCAAATACGGAATTTCTAAAATCGCTAAATTTTACTATCGCAAACAATAGTTGTATTAAGGTAATTCGAATTTTTGCCATTGGCAGATTGATATTCCAAGCCTAATACTGGATAAGCTTGTCAAGAATGGCTTGCAACATTTGGAATCGTATCTTAAAGTACGGCGGAAAATAAAAGCAAGTAAGTATACATTTTATCTTAATTTATCCATTATGAATACATGATAAACTTGTCAATTTAGTCATTGGAAGTTGTAGTTTGCTACTGCTAAATGCTTAGAAATATCTTGCTGCTCTAACTGGGGTGAGGGGTTGCAGCCTCGATTCCCGTCTGGAGCTCAGCGTCTGAGTCTTTTTTAGTCATTGCCTGACCACACATTTAGAGCAGCAAGATATTTCTGAGCCGTGATGGACTTTCCGTCCGACTTTCCTCGTCAGATTTTAAGAGTTTACACTAATCTGATTATATATTTTTGCTTTCTGTCGATTTGACTTTTCCGTAGTTAAAGGCTAAATTTAAATCACAAGTCTATGGTCATTTTGTAATTTTTATTTTTTAATCTAAAAGATGGGACTAATACTGAATCAATGCATATACCACGCAAACCATGGCCTCCCACGTTTGGTACATGATATGTTTTCGACTACTCCACAATCGAACTTCGACTTCAAGCAATATACATCCCTCGTGCCAACGGCCCTGTATTGCTTGAAGCCTCCGTTCCTGTATTTAACTCTTACATATTTTTTTTTGTGGATAAAAAAATAGACTCGTACGAAGGTTTACCGCGACAAAAGCCAACTTTACTGTCTACTTGAGTCGGAAAATAAAACCAGTTACACCATAAACAATAGACTGAGCGATACAGCAACGGATATAAAAAAACTCAGACTGACTAAAAAACAAAATGTTAATTAGTTTTAAATGAAAACTTTTAAATTAGAAATTAGAATTAATTAAATTAATTAAATTAAAATTAATTAATAAATAATAATTAATTAAATTAATTTTAATTAAATTAGAATTTAAATTTTAAATTAGTTTTAAATTTTTAAAAAACCTCAGACTGACTAAAAAACAAAATGTTAATTAGTTTTAAATGTTAATTTTCGGTCGATCCGTATAGAAAAATATTTACCGGGCCTTGGGCCGTTATTGAGACGTCGAGAAAATATTTTCCTTACGGGGACCTCCCAAGCGGTAAATAACATGTATTTGTATTATGAAATAACCAAGTCTTCGAATTGTTACGGTATCAGCCATGTCACTGTACGTTAATACATGATTATTATACATAACAGTAATGATGAAAACACAAGTTACTTCATAAGAACTTTATTACTACAAATTTGTTTCGTATGGCAAG
>JBAHVQ010000176.1:1567966-1584667 GCA_036872915.1 Nanipora kamurai
CCTAACCCTAACCCTAACCCTAACCTTTAACCTTAACCCTAAATACTAACCTTAAACCTAACCCCAACCCTAACCCTAACCTTAAATACTAACCCTAACCCTAACCCTAAGCCTAACCCTAAATACTAACCCTAACCCTAACTCTAACAATAAATACTAACCCTTACCCTAACCTTAACACTAACCCTAAACCTAAATAGGAACCATAAATACTAACCCTAACCCCAACCCTAACCCTAAATGCTAACCCTAACCCTAAATGCTAACGCCAGCCCAAACACTAACCCTAATCCTAAATACTAACCCAAACCCAAACCCTTATCCTAACCCTAACCCTAAATACTAACCCTAACCCTAACCCTAACACTAACGATAACCCTAAATACTATCCCTAACCCTAAGCCTAACCCTAACCATTACCCTAAATACTAACCCTACACCTAATCCTAACCCTAACCCCAACCTTAAATACAAACCCTAACCGTAAATGCTAACCCTACCCCTAAATACTAACCCCAACCCTAAAAACTAACCCTAACCCTAAATACTAACGCTAACGCTAAGCCTAACCCTAAACCTAAATGCCAATCCTAACGGTAACCCTAGCCCAAACCCTAACCCTAACCCTACGCATACCACTAAGCCCAAATACTAACCCAAACCCTAACCTTAACCCTAACTCTACCCTAAATACTAACCCTAACCCTAACCCCAACCCTAATGCTAACCCTAAATACTAACCCTTACACTAACCTTAACATTAACCCTAACCCTAAATACTAACCATAACACTAACTCTAACGCTAACACTAACCCTAACCTAAAAACTAACCCAAACCGTAACCTTAACCCTAAATACTAACCCTAACCCTAAATACTAACCCTAACCCTAAATACTAACACAAACCCTAAAGCTAATCCTAATCCTAACCATAACCCTAACCCTAAATACCAACCCTAACCCTAAATACTAACCCGAACCTTAACCCTAAGTACTAACCCTAACCCTAACGCTAACCCCAACCCTAACCCCAAATACTAAAACTAAGCCTAAGCCTAAGTCTAACCCTAACCCTAACCCAAAGCCTAACCCTAACCCAAATCCTAACCCTAACCCTTACCCTAAATACTAACCCTAACCCTAACCCTCACCGTAACCCTAAATACTAACATTAACCCTAACCTTAAATACTAACACTAACCCTAACCCTAAATACTAACCCTAACCCTAACAATAAATACTAACCCTAACCCTAACCCTAATCCAAACACTAACAGCAACTCTAAATACAAACCCTAAATACTAACCCTAACCCTAACCCTAAATACTAAGCTTAACCCTTACCCTAACCCTAACCTTAACCCTAACACTAAATACGAACCCTAACCCTAACCCTAACCCTAGCCCTAAATACTAACGCCAGCCCAAACCCTAAGCCTAACCCTGAATACTAACCCAAACCCGAACCCTTATCCTAACCCTAACCCTAACCCTAAAAACTAACCCTAACCCTAACCCTAACCCTAAATACTAACCCTAACCCTAACCCTAACCATAATCCTAAATACTAACTCTAACCCTAACCGTAACCCTAACGCTAAATACTAACCTTAAACCGAATCCTAACCCTAACCCAAAATACTAACCCTAACCCTAAATACTAACCCTCATCCTAAATACTAACGCAAACCCTACCCCTAACCCAAAACCTAAATGCCAATCCTAACCCTAATCCTAACCCTAAATACTAAACGTAAACCTCATTACCTAACCTAAACCTAAATATTAACCCTAACCCTTACTCAAACCCTAACCCTAAATATTAACCCTCACCCTAACTTTAACCCTAACCCTAAATATTAACCCTAACCCTAACACTAGTCCTAACCCTAATCCTAACCCTAAATACTAACATTAACCCTAACTCTAAATACTAACACTAACCCTAACCTAAATACTAACCCTAACCCTAACCCTAAATACTAACGCCAGCCCAAACCCTAAGCCTAACCCTAAATACTAACCCAAACTCAAACCCTTATCCTAACCCTAAATACTAACCCTAACCCCAACCCTAACCCTAACCATAACCCTAAATACTAACCCTAACCCTAACCCTAAGCCTAACCCTAACCATAACCCAAAATACTAACCCTAAACCTAATCCTAACCCTAACCCCAACCATAAATACTAACCCTAATCCTAAATACTAACCCTAACACTAAATACTAACCCTAACCCTAAATACTAACCCTAAATACTAACGCTAACCCTAACCCTAAAACTAAATGCCAACCCTAACCAAAACACTAATCCTAACCTTAATACTAATAGTAACCTCAATTACCAAACCTAACTTAACCCTAAATACTAACCCTAACCCTAACCCTAACCCAAGCCCTAAATACTAACCCTAATCCTAACCCTAACCCTAACCCAAGCCCTAAATACTAACCCCTACCCTAACCCTAACTCTAACCCTAACCATAAATATTAACCCTAACCCTAACAATAACGCTGACCCTAAATACTAACCCTAACCCTAACCATAACCCAAAATACTAACCCTCACCCAAACTCTAATACTAATCCTAACCTTAAATACTAACGCTAACCCTAATCCTAAATGCTAAATCTAACCCTAAACCTGACCCTAACCCAAAACCCTAACGCTAACCCTAAATACTAACCCTAAAGCCAGCCCTAACCCTAAATACTAACCCTAACACTAACCTTAACCCCAACCCTAACCCTAAATACTAACGCCAACCCTAACCCTAACTATAACACTAAATACTAATCCTAGCCCTAACCACAACCCTAACCCTGATCCTAAATTCTAACCCTAACCCTAACCCTAACCCTAATCCTAACCCTAACGCTAACCATAACCCTAAATGCTAACCCTAACAATAACCCTAACCCTAACGCTAACCCTAAATGCCAATCCTAACCGTAACCATAACCGCAACCCTAACCCTAAATACTAACCCTAAAGCTAATCCTAACATTAACCCTAAAGACTAACCCTAACCCTAAATACTAACCCTAACCCTAAATATTAACACTAACCCTAACTACTAACGCTAACCTTAACCCTAACACTAAACCTAAATGCCAACCCTATCATTAACCCTAACCCTAACCCTAATTACTAATCGCAACCCTAATTAATAACCCTAACCTAACCGTAAATACTAACCTTAACCCTAACTCTAACCCTAATACTAAATACTAACCCTAACACTATACCTAACCCTAAATACTAACCCTAACCCTAGGCATAAACCTAACCCTAAATACTAACCCTAACCCTAAACCTAACCCTAAATGCTAACCCTAACCCTAACCCAAACTCTAAATGCTAACTTTAACCCTAACCCTAACCCTGACCCTAACCCTAACCCAAACACTAACCCTAAATACTAACCCTAACCATAACCTTAACCCTAACACTAACCCTAACCCTAAATACTAACCCTAACCCTAACGGCAACCCTACCCAAACCCTAACCCTTACCATAACCGAAGCCCTAAATACTACCCCTAACCCAAACAATAACCCTAACCATAACCCTAACCCTAAATACTAACCCTAACCCAAACCCTAATCCCAAATACTAACGCTAACCCTAACCCTAACTATAACACTAAATACTAACCATAACCACAACCATAACCCTGATCCTAAATTCTAACCCTAACCCTAACCCTAACCCTAACCATAACCCTAAATCCTAACCTTAAACCTAACCCTAACCCTAAATGCTAAAACTAACCCTAACCCTAACCCAAACCCTAACCCTAACCCTAAATACTAATCGTAACCCTGATTACCAAACCTAACCTAACCCTAAATACTAACCCTAACTCCAACTCTAACCCTAAATACTAACTCAAACCCTAACACTAAATACTAACCCTAACCCTATACCTAACCCTAAATACTAACCCTAACCCTAACCCTAGGAATAAACCTAACCCTAAATACTAACCCTAAGAGTAAACCTAACCCTAAATACTAACCCTAACAATAACCGTAACCCTAACACTAACCCTAACCCTAAATACTACCCCTAACCCTAACGGCAACCCTAGCCCAAACCGTAACCCTAACCCTAACCATAACCCAAGCCCTAAATACTAACCCTAACCCTAAATACTAGCCTAACCCTAACCCAAACCCTAACCCTAACCGTAATCTTAACTCTAAATACTAACCCTAACCCGAACCCTAACCCAACCCTAAATAGTAACCCTAACCCTAACCCTAACCCTAAATACTAACCATAACCCTAACCCTAATGCTAACACTAACCCTAACCTAAAAACCAACCCAAACCCTAACCTTAACACTAAATACTAACCCTAACCCTAAATACTAACCCCAACCCCAACCCTAACCCTAACCCTAACACTAACCCTAACCTTAACCCTAAATACTAACCCTAATCCTAACCCTAAATACTAAAACTAACCCTAACCCTAACTCTAACCCTAACTCTAACCCTAACCCTAACCCAAACCTAAATACTAACCCAAACTCTCACCCTAACCCTAAATACTAAACCTAACCCGAACCCTAAATACTAACCCTAATCCTAACCCTAACCCAAACCCTAACACTAATCCTAAATACTAACCCTAGCCCTAACACTAACCCTAACCCTAAATACTAACCCTAACTCTAACCCTAAATACTAACAATAACCCTAACCCTAATCCTAACCTTAAATACTAACCCTAACCCTAACCCGAACCCAAAATGCTAAATCTAACCCTAAACCTGAACCTAACCCTAACGCTAACCCTCATGCTAAATACTAACCCTAAACCCAGCCCTATCCTTAAATACTAACCCTAACCCTAACCCTTAACCCAAACCCTAACCCTTAACCCAAACCCTAACCCCAAATACTAACGCTAACCCTAACTATAACACTAAATACTAACCCTTACCCTAACCCTAACCCTAACGCTAACCATGACCCTAAATGCTAACCCTAACCCTAACCCTAAATGCTAACACTAACCCTAACCCTAACCCAAACCCTAACGGTAACCCTAAATCCCAACCCTAACCATAACCCCAACCCTAAATCCTAACCCTAACCGTAACCCTAAATGCTAACGCTAACCCTAACCCTTAATACTAACCCTAAATACTAACCCTAAATACTAACCCTAACCCTAAATACTAACCCTAACTCTAGCCCAAACCCTAAATACTAACCCTAGCCCAAACCCTAAATACTAACCCTAACCCTAATCCTAACCCTAACCCTAAATACTAACACTAACCCTAACCCTAAATACTAACACTAACCCTAACCCTAAATACCAACACTAACCCTAACCCTAAATACTAACCCTAAATACTAACCCATGGTTTTTGTCGATTTTTCGACCACTTTTGAACTTTCGAAAATAAGCTCAAAAATATGAAAGTTTTAAAAGAATAAAGGGTTTTGATCGCTATTTCAGTGATTTTGAATTGATATTTTGGTGCATTTTTAGGGACAATTATTTCACCAAAAACCAAAGGGGTTAACCCATGGTTTTGGTCAATTTTTCGACCACTTTTGAACTTTCAAAATAGTCTCAAAAATCTCAAAGTTTTAAAAAAATAAAGTATCTTGATCGCTGTTTCAGTGATTTGGAATTAGTTTTTTGGTGTATTTTTTGAGGGTCAATTATTTCACCAAAAACCAAAGAGGTTAACCCATGGTTTTTGTCGATTTTTCGACCATTCTTTATTTTTCGAAATAAGCTCAAAACTCTGAAAGTTTGAAAGGTATAAAACGTTTTGATCACTATTTGTGTGATTTATAATTAATATTTTGGTCTATTTTTTTTTTTTGGGTCAATTATTTCACCAAATCCAAAGGGGTTAACCCATGGTTTTTGTCGATTTTTGTGACCTAAATCTAATAGTTTAAAAATAATATTATAATAAAGCATTTGAATAGCTATTTGAGCCATTTAAATGAAAATTTTTCTGTACTTTTTAGGGTAAAAAATTTCACCAAAAACCAAAGGGGTTAACGCACAGTTTTTGTCGATTTTTCAATGACATATCAACATGTGAAACTAGCTCAAGAGATGGAAGTTTAGGACCAAAAAATTATTTCAGAGCTATTTAAGGAATTTTGATTTTTCAGTTTCAAAAAATTAACCAAATGGTTTTTCTCCATTTTTGGACCACTTTTGAACTGAGGAAATAAGCTCAAAACATGAATGTTTTGAGTAAATAAAGTATTTTGATTGCTATTTCTACAATTTTAGATTAGTATTTCTGTTATATTTTTAGCAAAAAATTTCACCAAAAACCAAAGAGGTTAACCCAAGGTTGTTTGGCATTTTTGAATGACCTTTGACGTTCAAAATGAGCTCAGAATATGAACGTTTTGAGTAACATAAAATATTTTGAAACTAACATTTCTATCATTTTTTTATGGTCAAACATTTCACCAAAAATTGCAGGGTTTGTCCATCTTTTCAGCCATTTCAAAACTTTTGAAGTAAGTTTAAAAATTCCAAGTGTAGATGAAATAAAAGTTTTGCACATTTTGGCAAGACCAGTCGGATAGTACTGACTCATCCTTTCCCTTGGAATTAATCATAAAGGTACAGAGTACGTTCAATTGACCGCATCCCAGAATAAGACATATTCCGGAATATCACAGAATAGCTATTTTGAACACTCTGGAAGTAAAGTAGTAATTCAATCAAACAGTTATTCAACAGCTTTATTTAAAATATTCTTATTCCTGAATCGGGTCAATTGAATGCACAACAACTTCCATGCTGCTTGAATTTCTTTAACTCTTTACCAGGTACTGTTAGGTGTAAGGATTAGGTGTACTGATACATGTAAGGATTACTTGCCATCACAGCCAACAGTTTTCACTATTATTGTGTTTGCATGGAGACACCATATCATGCTAGCACCTATCACATCATGGTTTATGGGTGCTGTATGCTGGTATTGACTGTAGTATGTTTTTCAAACTGATTATGGTGGTGGTTGGGGTAGTGGTTGGGGTAGTGGTTGGGGGTGGTGATTGAGGCAAAACAGACTGATGCAAGACATCACTTGACTCGTCTCCTGGCCAATATCACTTTTGTCTTTTAACATCTGAAAATAATGCAAATGTTACAAACTGATCAGTTTTGCTACACACTTTTGAGAACAAATTGAATATGCTAGCAAAGTAGGCTTCCAAAGGAATTATAATTTTAGGACATACAATTAACCATATATCTTTCCCAACAGTTTGAAGAAACTTTATATTAGCCATTAATTTTACCTTATTTCAACCACTGTTCTGTTGCCTGGGCAATTGCAACCAAACAATATGGAATAAGTTGCTTGAGCAATGGTTCGAGATGTAAGATCTCATGTCACATTAGACAAATTACAAAAAAAAAACTTTAGATGAGAGAACAGAGGAAAAAGACAATAGCTCTAAAGAACAGTGCCCTGTTTTATAGAATTGGAATACTCTGTTTCAAGGATGTTTCCGTATGGTAGCTGTGACCCCAGAACTAATTATGAAATGCTGTTGTTAAAACCAACAACAAATGTGATGAAAAGCATCTTTTCATGTTGCTACTAACATAAGGAAAAAAGTTTTTTTGTGAGAGTCAATTCCTAAATCTGGTTTGATTGCAATTAAGCTGGATTCTGATTGGATTGGGACTGCAATTGAGTTCCTCCAATTGATCTGGTCTTAAAAGGACTGAAGTTGGACTGTACTGACTGTAAACCTCACTGGCCTGGAGTTGGAGTTGAAATGGACAAGTTTCCATGGTGTTATATAAGAACTCCCCACCTTCCTTCCTCTTCTCAATGACAAATTAAGTCAATTATAAAATAGGTGGTGTCTTCTGCAAGCTGCAATTGGTCAACTACTGTCATGTTTGCATGAGGCTATGCAAACACGGTTCTGGTGTCACCATTATTTGCCATGATGTATTACGCCATTACACACAATCCTGACAGTATGGAGAATTTATGGTTTGATAACATTCATGAAAAATGCTAATAGCTTGTTTATTTTACTTATTTTGTTCAATTTACTTTATAAAAGAATCAGAAACTGTTTTTCAGGGTTTGCATGGCCTGATACAAAGACAAGTAACAGTCTGGGAGAACTCTCAACCAGTTTCACGTTCTCCCAAACTCTTACTCATGTTTATATTATGCTATGCAAACACGGCAATGCAGTTTCTACTTCTTAAATATCAAATGTGTACCAGTAAGTGTACAAGTGGAAGTAACTGTTTAGCACCAAGTAAACAGTGCTAAAATAGGCCTGTAGACATATCACTTTTAATGGAAGTCTGAACTCAGTCCAAACCTCAGTCCAAAAAGTTGAACACAACTAGTTAAGCTAAATTTAATCCATATCCAGTCCATATCTGCTTCAAGTCTGCTGATGTGAATGCACCTTAGTTCTTCAATAGAATCCAACAAGTTGGAAAGAAGTATTTTAAAGATTAAAAATACATAGATTCTTCATTGCTTTTATTACTTGGGTTTTGCTGTTGGTCAGGCTCTAGGTCATGAAAACTAATTTGTTTTTGTTTTGTAACAGCTAAAAAAAAGCTGAATATAGTGACAAACATGTCATTTGACATCTCTTTGACAGAAGTAGTCAAAAAAAAATCAAATCACAGCAAGGTTTTGTAAGATTATGGTAAGTCTTTTTGTCCATGTCAGCAACAACTTGTTGCAGACTTGATAACTTCAACAGACCTGTAACAAGTTGTTGCAAAACATCTGAAGCATGTTGTTAGCAACAATGTTGGTACAGTACAAGTTGTCCAACAAAGTTGTTACTATCGTGTGACTGAACAATTTTGTCAACAGCTTGATGCTTACATCCTGTAAAAGTAACAGTGTTGTTACAGCTTGTTCACACACTTGCTACAAACCTGTTGCAAACGCATCTTGCGGACAAGCTGTAATATTTTTATGTATCTACTTCAATTTCCTCTTTTAGTAACACTGGACTGATGACCGGTGGCCCTCGTTGGACCTCTCTCTGCACTGGAAGAAGAGTTTCAATGGTAGCAGCTGACAGGGTCATCTAGTGTGTACTTACTAAAATAGTCAAACTGAAGATACAATTTAATTTGGACTTTTTTGACCGTACTTCTGAATGCTTTTTCTCAATCAGCTGCTTAAGCTGGGAGAAATTCATACTTAGTTGTGTAAAGATTCACATTAAACTACAAACAAAGCCAAGATATAAAAAGCACTTGTGCATAAACGTCGAAAAACCTTAAAGGCTTTCGGGCAGATTAAGATTTTAGACCAATTACCAGGAAGTAAGCGGCTGTAATTTCGACGAGTCGTCCGGAATATCGTGTATCTTACTGTTGTGAACATTCTTGTCGACCAAAATATCTTTCACGGGTATCTGGCTTTGGGAATGGAGTCGTTTTGGTCCACAAAGATGTCTACGACTGTAACGTATACGGAATTCTGGACGAATGTTCGAGATGTGGAGCACCACTTTCAAGCAAAAATATTGAAGTAGTTTAGTAAGAACTATCAGAGTAACATCCCATCCATTGAATATAGAAGGTCAAAGCACAAAAAGGAAAATGACTACCGGTACCTCACCTGTGATAGTGCGAAAGGGTCCTGCCTCTTCTGACATCCCCTTTACTTCAGAAGAAATAATTTGCTTCCAACTCTCAACGTTTTTCGTTTGGTTGAGTTAAGGTACCGGTTAGTTAGCCTTCTCGATTTTCTGAATCACTCCATTTAGCAAGAAATTGAAACTAAACTGATCAACTACACGTGCCATCTTCTCACTAATGGTCAACCTTGCCCCATATGCTCCACTTCTCTAATTCAATTTTGGTACCCGCAGTCCAGTCTTATAGGTCAGTGGATTTACCACACATTTTCAAAATGGCGGACGAAGAGGTGAAAGAGGTAGAAGCTGAACCTACCTTTAAGGAACTGGTGAGTACTAGTGGTTAAAGTGTAATTTACGGTCAGAATGAGTCTTTTTAGAGATTTTGAAACATTTTAGGGTGTCACTGACGTTCTCTGCGAAGCATGTGAAAAAGTAGGTTGGAAAAAAGCCACGAAAATTCAACGAGAATGCATACCATTAGCTCTCCAAGGTTAGTATAAAAAAATGAAAGAAGAAATAAATCCCGAACGTCTACAATAATTCCAATCTTTAAGAGGGCTTGAAATCCGTTTGATGCCAACTTGAATTGAAATCATTGTTACCACAACTGCCAAGATTGCGAGAAACCTGTGTTGTGGATGGACGATGACATACAGGGTCACAAACTCCCAGGGAATCTCGCACTATGCCACGTTGAAATTTAATTTTTGATGATTTAATGATGCTGATTTAATGCCAGCAAGAAGTTCAGCTCACAAAACTGAGTGATATGTATTATTCCCAGCATGTGAATATGAGATTCAACACTGAGGCATGTTCCACAAGTCCAAGGCATGACACTTGGTACCACTGTATTACAGTAGGTGCTTTGTGAATTTAGGGAGAAAATTTTATTCTAACATACCACTCACAAATTTCCCTGTCATCCTTTGGTTGTATGCTGTAAATTTTATCCTGCTACCTTTTTGACTGCAAACATTTCTTCTGTAGCAGAGGTATGAATCTTTCCTGAAGCTACCAATTACAATACTGCAGAAGGGGGGATTGCCCAGTTATCACTGTTCAAGCCATCAACCAGCAGTGGTACACTAGGATTTGCCCAGCAGGGGACCATCAGTCCCAAAGGATAGCGGGCTGGAAAAGTTAGGCACTCAGGAAATCTGAGCTAACAATAAATCAAGATTCTGCTGTTTCATATCTGATCACTCCCTACATTTCCATGTCAGTCATTTCATTCATGGCAACTGACCCATGATAAAGGGACTAGCTTACCCAATAGCAGTTCTGTGGGTCCTCAGCAGCTGGTGGCACCCAAGTGGTTTGGACTAATAAGAGGACAACTATTAGATGAGACTGGAGAAACAACAACTGGCATTACAACATTTGGCTCCCAACTAAGAGTAATATATACAGTAGATACTGTCAGTTATGGTAGTACTCAATTGATTGTCAAAATTTCAAACCAATTCCCCTTTTAGTTTTATTTTTCATCTGTGTAATCAAATTATTACATATATTAATTGTTATATTGAAGAACGATATAAAAATATAGATGTCACCATTAGCAGTGTATAAAACAGCATGGAAAATTAAAAGTAGACTGCCAGAAATACCAGTATGTATATCTGATGTTAGGAGCAAAGTCCATTCTTCAGTGAGTGAAATGTGTTCTACTTCTTGCCTGAGGAACGGCCTTTGCATGAAACATCGGAATTTTTCTACTTATATTCATTAGTCTACCAACCTTTTAATATTCTTATCTGTAATATTGTTGTCTGTTACAGGAAAAGATATCATAGGTTTAGCTGAAACTGGTTCAGGAAAAACTGCTGCTTTTGCTTTACCTGTCTTGCAAGCTTTGCTGGAAAATCCACAGAGATTGTTTGCATTAGTTCTTACCCCAACAAGGTAAACCATTACAGAATAATTTTAACACATTACATATCTTACTTTGAAATAGTAAATTAATTAAAGGGATTAGAGTCATTGAGTTCAAATTTTTGCTCAATTATAAGCATACAGTATATATTGCCCATTATAAAGGTTGAGGAAAGATAGTGAAGAATTAAAACTGGCAAATTAATTTCATGTCTTGTCACCAATTTCCATTTTAGGGAATTGGCTTTCCAAATATCTGAACAGTTTGAAGCACTTGGTTCATTAATTGGTGTAAGATGTGGTAAGAATATATATATTATGGCATACTATTTCAGACAACGTATGGCAAATATTTAAATATACATGTAACAGTATATTTAGCCCTGGAATTGTTCCTTAATACCCTTATCTCAAATTCAAATGGTGACATTTGATGCCATAATTAAAACTAGTTGAGCTACCATTGAAATTAATCTTGTTTGTAGAAATTGGTACTTTAACCTAAGTTGCTTAGAGACTACATGGTAGGGCCTTCAAGTAAATGACATTTGATATAATATTGCTACAGTTCTACCAATAGTGCATGTTACCATCTGAAATTGATTGATTGATTTACCAGTGTGATTCTGTAGGTTTACATTTATGTTCTCTGGAACTGTGAAATGGGGGTAAAAACATCCTTTCTGGTAATTTTTTATATAATTTCTCATTATTTAGCTGTTATTGTTGGTGGAATAGATATGATGTCACAGTCTGTGGCATTGGCCAAGAAACCTCACATTATTGTTGGTAAGGTACAATTCTTGAAACCTTGTTTTTGTGATTGACCTTGTCAATTTAAGTAACCCATTAACCACCTGGAAAAATAGAAAAATGAGGAGGAATATAGCAATTTTGCCACCGATTTGGATCCAATAACTTAATGAAAATTTATGGAAATATGGTTAAAATTTGACCAGAAAAGGACGCCCATCAACAGCTGGACAGAAAGATCCTCTGATCCAGTCTTGTCCAATATCAGTCAAGGCTATTATATCAACTGATCAAGCAGTGTATCCGATCAAAGTTTATCGGTGAGATCGGAAATTGGGATTTTTGTCAATTGGCTCATCCCAATAAAATTCTATGAATGAGTTAGTTTTCTCGATTGTTTTTGTCTTTAAAAAGCTACTCCTGGACGAATTGTTGATCATCTTGAGAATACCAAGGGATTTAACTTAAGACCTCTGAAATTTTTAGTAAGTACAATTTATAATTATGTATATCAAGAGCGAGCTGATGTTTTATGATCATCAGATGAAATACTAAATGTTGGCTATTGATTCCAGATAATGGATGAAGCTGATAGAATATTAAATATGGACTTTGAAAAAGAAGTAAGTGTACTGTAGTCAGAAGAAATTTCTGGCTCTTTTCTTCTTACTCGTACAGTATCCACTATTCTTAAAGATTATAACTGAAGAAAGGATAGACTTTTAAAGTGATGTGGGCTGTACAGTATGATATAAAATTATATAATGATAGATGCGGACATCTCTGTTAGTCCACAAATGGAGCTAATCAGGGAGTTGTTATTGTAACCAAGGAAAGCTCCCATTACATGTGGGAGGAAATTGTCAGATTTTAGAACTGGATTGCTTTGACTGTCAAATTCATTCACCTTTCAGGAACAACAATGGGTTAGTGTTACATGTTTTAGGACTTCTTTCATGATCTTGCTTGTTTCAATACCCCCCAATAAAGATGGATCATAGGGATTAGGAGACAGAGATCACCTGGCTTATGTTATAATGCTTAATAAATGCTGAAAGCTACCAAATTCAGAGTTATGATGTATAAACATAAAGTAAACACATGGAGGGTTACAAAAAGATATAATAACTTTTGCCTGCCTTACTTGTACTATATTGCATATTCTGGAATCTCGACCCATGGACTATATACAGTGTATTATAGATACCTTTCTTGGTCCAGGGAAAATCCCCTCATGTATTCTGTTAGAAAGACCTTTAAATGTGACCCTCTCTAACACAGATACCAAACACCAAAAATCAAAATTCAGCCCTCAAAAAAGCAAGTTCCTACTGATACACTGCAGTCACAACAGTTGATATAAAATACAATTTCCTGTGTACGAAAGGTGTTGATCATAGGAATCTCACTGATGTTATACATGGACAAATATTAATTTAATTGGTAATATTTGTAGATTACACAATGTTTAAGTTTATTTTCAGAGCTCTGGGTCTGTCATGCCTGGGTCATCTTCGATTGTACATAACATACTAAGTGACCAGTACTGAACTAAGGAAATTGTTAACTCATAAGATGGCCCAGGCACATTTGCAAAAAGCTCAGAAAATAAGCTTAAACGTGGTGGTGCAACATTCAAATATTACGAATCAAAACATGTATTACTAACCACCATGGAAAGCTTTAAATGACATATTGATCTTAATTTTTTGACAAGGGGGAGCTGGGAATGAAAATACTACGTACACTTAGCCTTGAGCAATACACATTAGATAGCTATGAATTTGGATAGGCAGTGTAAAACTGTAAAGAGAAGTTTGCGTGAAGAAAAAATTATGTATATATAAAAAAGAAACCTGAACCTTGAATCATTTGTGGCTTAAATTACACTTGTGTTACACTTACAGTTGATACTGAAGACTATACAATGATGTTAACTTCATAATGGCAATTGAAGAACCATGCGGAAAGCGTAATCTTGTTAGGAATATTAAAGTCCAGCATATGATATTGAATAGACCCATGGTATTAGAGACATGAGTTTTCACTCACGCATATACTTATTTCACATTTAATTACTCACCAGTCTCACCCGTTTCTCTGTTAATTACTTCCTGTCATTGTAAATAGAAATCATATAGTCGAGAACACCTTGTAAAATTATCACTTACTCTGAAGATGTTGCATGACTAGCAACGAAACGTCAGCTAAATTAAAAATATTTTTCTTCTATAACTCATGTCTCTAATATTATGGGTCTATTCAAAATCATATGCTGGGCTTTAATATTCCTATCGAGTTCATAATCTCTAAAATATGAAGACATCTCTTGTATGGACAATTGGCTTCGATGACGATCTGTATGATAAACAGAACTTTACATAGCCACTTGGAGATACGATCTTCAATTTTACGTGTTGATCACATTTCATAGTCATTTACTTATCTCAACAAGTCGTTTTATGCTTTATTTATTAGGTAGACAAATTGCTAAAAGTTATCCCAAAGGAACGGAGAACATACCTTTTTTCAGCAACTATGACAAAGAAAGTATGCAGTAAAGCTTCTCCCAGGAATCTGTTATGATGACTTTTTGAATACCAACTTCTATTTTCGTGCATTTTTTCTACGACAGGTTAAGAAACTTCAGCGTGCCTCTTTGCAAGATCCAGTCAAAGTAGAGGTGGCAACCAAGTAAGTTCATATTATAACGCAAGACAAAGAATGGAAATTGTCGTTTTGCATTGTGAATAAGGGAGTAATTAAAGCGCTACATAACACTAGACGACCCCTTTTGCGGGGAATACAGTTTTGCAGCCTTTCGATAGGAATAGGATGTTTGCAGCTACCCAGAAATGACTCAGAACAGTGAAGAAATGGAGAACAGTGAGATTTCCAAAGCAAAGAAAAAGACAATTCACTGGATTTCGCCTTCTTTCCAGATGTTGTTATGCAAAGTGTTTTCGGCCCAGCTGCGAAGGGCCTATTAAACTCACAACCCTCGAAGCCTAGTTCAGTGTTGTCGCGACTGAGCCACGAATGCCGATGCTGAAGGCCCTTAGTAATATTTTCCTCGACAGGTCACGGTTGTGTAGTACATCGGAAATTTGCTCTACTATTTATGGTCGTAATTTCTGTTTCTACGGCCATTTATTGGAGAGAACTCAGAAATTCATGGTTTGCAGCCCATTCCGTGAGATTTAAATGACAACGATACGGCGGTCAAGTCGGTGCCACATGCAAACCCTAGGTGATTTGGAAATACGAAAGTGGACTGGGACTAGGTGTCAAATAGAAATCCATGTTCAATTTTAGTTATATCTCGTGAAATGTACAAAAGTTGGTTCATAAATTCGCAATGGGGATGTCTTCCACTTCACTGAATACTGACACAAGGTTTCCAACAGTCTCACCAAATACACAGAACGCTACAATTGACTGAAGATATGAAACTGGCTTTCTAGTTTGCTACTAGTCCCAGGCCTTTTGGTTCTGGTCAGATCACCTGGAAAGTAGTAAATGAGATTCTCGTGTTAAAATTCCACCAACATGGCTGCCATGACGTCACTAGCAAACCACGAATAAGACGCATATTTACTCTTACCCAGCAGAATCCCATTCTGTCTTGTATTATTTTCCTCTGGCTAACGCCAAATGATATCATTCGTCTGGGGTTAGCCTGGGAAAGGGTTAAGGTGTAGGATTCGTCACCGTTTTATTGAAGCTGCATGTCATTTTTCTTCAATAAAAGACCAGGTCGTCGCTTTCATGCTATCCGGTGTAAATGCTAATATTGTTTGTGAGTTTTGATATGCGGATACTAAGGCCAATTTCCGCCGGGGAAATTTCTGGCGAAATGTGAAGAATTTCTCGCAAAATGGCTTTTGGGCACGCACAATCTCATTTCCTTTTCTACGCGCAAAGTTCGCGTGAAAAGTTTTTGCGGAAAGCATTTCGAGGGAAAATGTTCATCGTGGAAATTCGGCATTATTCCTAATGTGCATTTGTCTGGTTAAAAAAAAATGTTTTTACCCGGGAAACTTGACAAAAGCTGTGTTTCGTTTACTGGATATTTTCCAAGAAATATATTTTAACAAACTGTCGTCGGATTGATGCCTGTAGGTATACCACGGTGGAAAAACTGGTACAAAGCTACATATTCATACCAAGTAAATTTAAGGTAAAAATGTACGCAGTATTCTTAACCATTCTTATCCCTTTCCCGGCAGTACCTCTGCCTTTCACGAGTAAAATAGTCTGGCGTTAACCAGAGTAAAATAATAAAAGTCTGAGACTGCCGGGAAAGAGTTAGTTTTTTAGTTATTATGCCTTCTACATGCCATCCTAATGATATAGTGACATGAATGCCTTGGATTTTAAAAGACTGACTCTCCAAACCAGCAAATACAACT